>ML781698.1:148597-183813 GCA_009831015.1 Picea engelmannii | reverse complement strand
AACTTTGGAGAGTTATGCTCACAGCCCTAATCCAAAGTACTAAGCCTAGTCTACTGTTGGTGGAGGATCCTAGAAAAGAAAAAGTTCTAGATAACTTTTAATTAGCGTTGATTTTATGGTTGTTCTTTACGCAAAGGGGTGCACGAAAGTGAAACAAATGAGATTATGACTCAGACCCAAAGAATGCATCAAATATGATAAGCAATCATTTCTTTTCGATGAATATCTATCTAAGGGAGAGAGAAAGTTCTTTTCACTAACAAGCACAAATACAGAGTGTCCTCAAACGATTCTTTTCTCAATCAAATCCTGATGTAATGCAAAAAATTTTAAATGCCTTCTAATATGCACAATCAATCATAAAGATGTTTTTTATTGTTTGCGTATGAATGATGATCAATACAACATGATGCTCGTCTTGCTAATTATCTTTCTTGTATGAATGAAAACCCAACTAGCACAAGCAAAAGTCACGCAAACAATACACCCTTCGTAGCAATCAAAAACAAAAAAGCAAAAGAAAAGAAGCAATCAAAGAGAAAACAAACTTCACACCCAAAAGCAAAAGTTGAATAACAATGATCTTGACTGAAATCAAGATAAAGAGGTCTGTAGGCCTTTGATGACCTTCACCAGGGTTTTTACTCAACTGATGAGGAGAGAAAAACAATGCATGGGTTTCGAACTTCACTCAACAGGAAAAACTCAATGAAAATAGTGAAGAAGGCTACAAGATCCAACTAATGAGATGTTTATTCTTCAAAGAGATAGATGTCAAGGCTGAAAGGGAAGAAACATTGACTCACAAGGTCTCTCAGCAGAGGAGACACAGAGGCAAAACCTAGAAAAAGCAATTCTGGAAGGTTTTTTGAGCCAAAGAGGGCTAGCGCTCTGTTTCCAAAGGAAAGGAGCATTATAGCGCTCTGTGCAAGAGTATAGGGGAGCGTTGGCACTCTGTTAACACTAGGACAGGGGCGCCAGGGTCTAAAAGTCCCAGAAATGTCAAAAAATCAAAAAATTGCAATTCAATTTCGACAATTATGCTGAGTGTGATAGGGTAAGGAGCCAATCAACTCATGAAACTAATCAAAAGAGGAGTGAACCAGTTCTGAAACAATCAAGGGATAGAACAAGGTCAATGAGGAGAAAAATACAAACAAGAAGTTTCGATTTGAGGCTATCTCCCCAGTGGAGTCGCCAGTTTTCGTTGTAGGAAAATCTCCCTACGGACAGGTAGATCGCCTCTAAGAGCTTGACCCTAACTCTAGACAGAAAATTCTTAACATGGATACTGACTTCCTTTCAAATCCATATAAACTAACAAATGAGAAGGAAGGGTGACAGAAGTACCTTTTATTGACGTTTGTCCCCGCACGCTCCGAGTTGCGCTCCAATCCTTTGCTCCTCGCTGAGTTCTGTGGACAAAACAAGATACGACCACTTCCTTCTCTATTGATATTAGCTTGAAAATAGATCTATCAATTAATGATAAGTTCATGTGACATTAGACACAAACTAGAAAGAAACATTCCAAGCGTGTCATATTGATGAGAATAACAACAACAATACTTACAATCGTAGATGCGAATGTGACAGCTTCGTCAAATCCCCTTCGTCTAACCCTTGCCTGAAAGCTCCACGACCTGGATAACAACAGCTTCACTGATCACTCTCTTTTGGATGACTATGAGTTTCTCCCAAGATCATAAGTTTCATATCTTCAGTTCTTCCCCCCTTTCCACCATCATAGAGTCTGTTTATATAGGCTAAGAGGAGCTTAACCTCTTGAGTTATCTTTAGAACAAGTTGGGAACCGTCTCCTTAGATCAGGGATCTCTTGATGAAACCAAGAATTCGAGCACAACTGCCTCCTAATCTCGAAATATCCTCCCCTTATTTTCCTCAACGGGCTAACTACTACCTCAGATTAGGCAACGCTCCCTTAGAAGGGGCATCAGAGCACTGTAGCACTCCCTGGTGAGCTTTAGGGGAGCGCCAACGCCTTCAATATGAGCAACGCTCCTTCAAAGGGGGATGGGGAGCGTTATAATGCTCCCTGAAGCCTTGTAGGAGAGCGCCAATACTTCTAGGGCTAAAGTAGGGGAGCGCTCCCCCTCAAAACCTTTGTTTCAGGGCTCTCTTCAGGTGTCAAGAGTTATTTGACTTCAGTAAACCAGTTCTCCTTCTTCAAATCAAGCATGTGAGATGTTATAAGTGTCTCCTTAGTGTCGTTTGACATGGTAGTATGTCTGAACATCATTTGCGACACTAGTGACCAACTTGCGACACTTGTGAAAGTTGTAAGGAAGGTGCGACACTTACGACAATTGAGAGGGACATGCGACACTTATCCAGCTGAGTAATTTTGACGTGTAACAACTGGTTTAAGACAAGATTTGGAGGTTGAAAAAATTGTAGACACCCCTGTGCAAATTCAAAGACACCAACATCAAACCCAGGACCACTAGGTACTCCATGAGAATTTTCATCCTGTTTGAGGGTCGAGAAAGGGGTTTTGGCTGGCTTTCCTATTGGCACTATGAACCGTCCCATTCACTTTGCTGATAGATTTCAAAATCGTTTACATTATGCGTTGAACCTTGCTCATTAAACCAAATCACCTCTAGACTTCATCCATCTTTCCCATAGTTCAGATTTCACCTGCTTCACTCATTTTCCCCAACACTGTGAACCCTTTGTTCCAGGCACTGCAACCAGTGCGTTGCGAATAGGGCACTTTGAACCCTCTATTCCAACGTTATTAAAACCCCATTTTCTACATATTTACAAGATCAACTTTTGAAGTATAAATCTGCACCCCTCCAAGCTTGAAGTATGTGTTCAATCAGTTGTTGAGCTAGTTTTAAAAGACTGCATGCATTATCATGCTGATCAAATGATATTTGAATTAATAATAACACCTTGTTTAAGCTGAGAATTTTCTTGCACTTCCTTTATTTCAAATCCCAGTTTCTATTCCTCATTGTTTCTGATTGAAAGAGTATCTTCTCTTTACATCCTATGTATGGAATAAAATCCATGAAACATTGTTTAATGCCAGCCTATTGAAAACAATTTTTTCATCAAATACCCTAATCTCCTATTTTCCTTCTTTTTACACATATAGCTGCCATTAAAACTCATAGAAAATAAATTCTTCAACAATAGTTATGGACAATCAACAACATAGGAAGACTCATAAGGGAGGTGAAATTTTAAGGACAGATCCCTATGACATGCAACCACTTGATTATGAACATTTGATCAGAGAATCCTTTCAAAGAGTAGGCTGCATAAATTTATATCAAAAGATGCAAAGGGGGCATCCAGAGGTGGCCAGAGATTTTGAACTAAATTTTTAAGGTACTAAAACCAAGGTGGGGAGACAAGAATTTGAAGTTTCAAAAAATTCCATCTCTGTTGCAACATAGATACCCAATAATGGATAAAAATGGTTTAAGGCTATGACATTAAATACTTCTTTCTACAAGGAATTTATTAAACCAAAGTATCAGAAGGACAACTTGTCCAAAGGGGTCCCTAAAAACCATATTATTTAAGGTTTTGATAAAATGTTGAAGGTTATCCAGAGGTATTTCACCCTTGAGGGGAGGTTTAACATTGATACTAATACCACATAAGGATGTTGCTACACTTTGCATGGAAATAAGCTATGAACCTCCCTTTTTTCTCTTTAGAAACATTGGTAAGATGGTTGAGAGAGTTCAAGCCAAATCTAAGCAAGTAGACACGAGTGTCTTTCACTCTGGCGTTATTAACATTTTGGTGATGGGAGAGTTGATAAAAACAAACAACGATTGGGAAACATTGCTCACTTCATAACACTTTCAGCTAAATGTTTCCCCCACTCCACAATCCAAGCTACAAAGTCCTACTCCTATTGAAAGGAATATGTGTTCAAATGTTAGAAACAAGAAACGAGTTGTTGTGACTGATACACATGACAAAGCCACAAATGAAATAGAAGCAGGAGCGACTTCACAACCTTCACACATGGAAGCTTCACCAATGGAAGATTCCACTCCTATGGAGGTTCCTTCAAGTAAATCCACAGGCCCGAGAAGAAAAAATCTTGTGTTTCCTTCACCTATTGCTACAGAAAGGGTTAAGCCTAGGAGGCATTTTACTAGAGCAGCAACCGAGCAAAATTTTTCTGAGAAGGATGATGTAGAAAAAATTTCATCCCAGAGGAAAGGTAAATCCAAATCTGTTGAGAAACCCATTGAAATTGTTGATATCACTACTCCTCAAGAGGAAAGTAATCCCACTTTCAAGAGGCTCAAAAGACAACTTTAAGAAGCAAGGTTTGAGGCCAATAAGATGAAGAAAGAGGATTTGGAATTAAGGAGGAAGGTTAAGGGAGTCGTGGTCATGTGCCATGAGACCATTGATAAGGCCAGATTTATAGCCAAAATATTTCTTCCCCTCCACAAGAAACTCATAAATCTCTACAGAAAAAAACATATCTCATCAAGCTCATATCAGAAAGTTAAAGGCATGATTATATCATTTTAAAGAAGATTTGTCCAAGAGAAATCTGGACATGTTGGCTAAAGTTTCTACCAGGAGAAGCTCCAGAGTAAAAAAATGAAGATGTTCGACCTCCTTAACCAATATCACTTTTGGTCAAGTTTCTTGTTTTATGCATTTTGAAACTTTTGAGGATGGTTATGATTTATAAACCATGATTAGTTACTGGGGTGTTTTCATCTATTCATGTACCAATATTATAAGTTGTTACAAAATTTTGGGGCACCTGAGACAGTTTTGGGATGTTTTAAGACTTTATCAGATCTAACGAGCCACTACATAAAAGTTCACAGTGCATGTTGCTATGAACTGGTTGATACAGACATGCGCTTTGAACTCAAGTTTTGGAGTTTTTGGAGAGAGGAAGAGCTGCCAGATGTCAAGATGGATGCATGATAATTTTCTAAGTATCACTTGCAAGTTGGGAGGCCACCGGTCTAAAGGAAATGCACTCAAATAGGCACATCATCGGTCTTTAAGAGCATGTTGCAAATGTTTCCAACATTAGCTTGAAATATAGCATTATGTTTTATTTCTATTGCACACCTATAGCCATGCCATCCTAGGCACATGGATCCTATGCAAGAGTTATTATTCGAATTGTAAATATGTCAATGATAGTCTAGGCTATAAGATAATCATTGTAAACCTGAAGGAGGGTTTGAATGATGTGAGAGAGACTCATATTTTTTAAGTTGTCTATGTAATAGATTGACTTCTTATTGTATGGACCAAACTCAAGACTCTTTGGATAATGGAAATCATACCTTTTTCTTATTCATCCTCTTCTATCTTACTTTGATTTCAGTTTATTGAATGATTCATTTGGCTGATAGTATCTGTGTTGCAATTGAGGATCTATTGTAATATTTCTTGCAAAATATCAAAGTTTTCCTCTTTGATTTTGAGAAGCTCTTATGTCAGAGAGTTTTCTTCATATGTGTATCAATACTACCTGATGTAGATGATAGACATATTACATTTTCTTGTAAAGTATTCCACCTATTCATGTTATGCTTTAAATACTGATATGGAATTATTCAAAGCCTTATTTTTTGTTGTATATTGTATGGAGTAAGATATGATTGAAAATCATGTCTGAGTTTTCCATCCATTTTCCACCTTATCATAAGCACTTATCTTTAATATTTTGATGGGTACTGAGCTTGCACTTACAATAGTCTAAGTGTGACTTCTAGTGCTAACAATTAGTACAATAAAAATAGTAGCCATAAAATACACTTTCATACCTAGGATTAGATGATCCTCTCCGTGATGTAGTCCTTATGAATTCATTCCTTAGTTGATCACGATAATAGTTATCTAAAAGTAGATGGTATTCTTGAAAATATATCCTTCCTCTTGAACTATTGTTGAACGTGATTTCTTCCTTTAAGTAATTCTTCGTAACTCTTAACATTTTCTTCATTCTTCCTTTCTAGTAACCTGTGACATTTCTCTTCAACTTTCTTTGTTGATGATGCAGATGCTTCTTCAAGATTTTTACTAAGCTTGAGAAATTTTAATATCAACCTAACAACTTCATCTTCAATCTTCTCAACCTCTTCTTCCTTCTTCATCATATGTTTCTTCATGACTTCTTATATTCTCTTTGCCTCTTCAAGTTGTATATTCAAGGAGATGATTTCTTCTTCAATTTTTCTTTCTTGTCGATTAGATTCTGCTTCATGATTCTTTTCCTTTTCAATCTCTGGATTGTATTCTATGTCATTGGGATTTTCTATCTCCTCACTTCCAATCTTCAAGTAAGGGCATTCAATTTCAATTTGTCCTACTTCTTCACAATTAAAACAAAAATACTCACCTTTGTTGACTTATTCATCATCTAAGTTGTCACCTCCTTCATTTTATTTTTTTTCTTGCCTTGTATAAAGATCTTGTAGGTTGTCCCAAATCTCTTTGGCTGATGCATACTATCCCACTTTGGTTTTTACTGATTCAGGTAATCCTTCCATGATAAAATCCATTTCTATATTGTTGTTCCTTTTCAATTCCTTCTTGGCTATAGTCTTCAAAGGATTTTTTTTAGTTGTGTACATTGTCACAACTAATCGCAAAATGTCACATCTCCGTGCCTGCAAAACTTCTTTCAAAAATTATTTTTTTATTTTTTCTCCATATTTCATATTTCAGACCATTTTGACCATTGAAATATGGTACTTCCATATTATACATATCAATGTTTTCCATGATCTACCTTCTAGTGGTTAAACTGTTTCCTGAAGGAACCGACTCTGATACCAATTGCTGGAATACTGAGAGGGGGGAGTGAATCAATATGAGCACCATTAGTACTTTTAATCAAAATATAAAACCTCCAATAATATCATGAACATTCAAAATATCATAATTCAATGCATAGACATCACATAAACACAATACACCTGAATTTTACGTGGAAACCCAACACGGGAGAAAACCAAAGAATGCTTTTATTATTTATCAAAGTGTGTAGTCATTGGAAGCACCAACTTCCTAATTCTCTAGCTACAACTGGAAGAATGATCCAACCTCGTGTTTATAGGTTGCATCCTAAAAAAATATCCAACTCTGTAATTTTCTAGCTCCAATCAGAAGGAGGCTACAACCCCCTTTCCTCACCCCGTCCAACTGCCCTGAAATATAAATGTAGACCAATATGTCACTACCACATCAACCTGTCATTGTCCCTACCACTGGAATGATATACCATCGATGTCATTGTCAACCTGTCACAAGAACCTATGATCTTGTAGTTGACCTGGTGTATGTGATCAAATAACTGCATACCTTCCTCAACTTTAGCAACAAGAGAATATCATCTTCATCAACCTTTACCTCAGTCTCACATGACTAGTTTTGGATTAGTAAAAAAACATAAATTTCAACAAGAATAAATATGTACCTGTAATGAATAAAGGTGTGAAACTTTTACCCAACCTTAATGAGTATGTCTTTGTTAGCGCATGCATATTTTGGGTGTAGGCCTATTTTTTGAAGATAATTTTTATTTTTGGAGTGTGCACCTTAGGAGGAAGAAAATAAACATGTAGAAAAATAAGGAAAAGTAGCATGCAGGAGGAAAAGAAGCGTGGCATGGATAAAAACAAGCCTAATCATGTTAGGGTTAGAGTTTTTGACAATATTGTAACGACTATAATCCGGTAGAGTAGTATGAATAAATACTTAGGAGGCCTAGGTTGAGTTCAGTTGATTATTGTGAAGTCAGTTGTTATTGTTATTGAGTTGAATAAGCTAGTTTTTTAGGGTTAGGTCACAAGATGAGCAACCTGGTGTGATCTAGTCAACCTCCTAGAGGGTACTTACACTCATTTTGATTGTAATCTTGAAAATGTATTGCACGCAACACATATTTTACAACAAAATGAATAAAAGAGAAGAAGAGGCAGATATTTGTGGACGTATCCCTAGGGGGGGGGTGAACCATGGTAAAATATTGTGTTCTATGTGTTATGACTGATTGCTTTTACTGTTCTTTTGATCACCAATTGAAGAATAAATGGTTAAATATGATTATACCAACATGCATGCATATTTTAATGATGAATAAATCCTAGAATTAGATGAATGATTAATGATGTTGATACATAAGGAAAAGAATCAAAACACAGTTCCCACTCCTTCCTAGACTACAAACACCTGAGTATTGCAGTCCCCCATGAATATATCTCAGGTGAGACTACATTGTGCACTCTGTGTGCAGCGTTTCCTTCTGGTTTACTAGGAGGGCCAATAGTTATGAGGGTTTTGTTGGAAACCTATTTGAGATAAGAACCTGGGTCAGCCCAAGTAACCAAAAAAGGGTTTCATTTTTTACTGGAGCTACATAGGATTGAGTGGATGGGATCTGTGGAAGAAAATCACAGAGGATGAAAGCATAGAAGGGAATGTTCATGCCATGGAATCCAATGAAGGAAGAGATTAAAATATGGTTGAGGACAGAGGAACTCGACTTTGTGAAGAAGGACAACATAAACTCTAGGTTTACACCATGCAAATATATCGACAAATATGTGTTTAGCGACTTGCATGAGGTATTTTTATATGATTTCCTACATCTGCTGTAGGAGTGGTTATTGAGGTGGAAGGAAAACCATCCTATGAATGAGATAAGACAACTGGAGTGGCACCCTGTGGATATCATTCAGTTGCAACGAGTCAATAATAAATTTATGCGCACAATAGATTTTTGGTTAGACAGTATTATTGCAGGTTTTATCACAGGTAGGATTTTCTGAAGGGACCCAGAGGTAGGTACATCAGATCACTTTATACTTCTATCAATATTCTATTGTATGACAAAGGTGTGATGACCATGGAATCTGACAACTAAACTTCCATGCGTGCATGGGGGAAGGGGGAAAGCATCGATAGGAGTTTGACATATGAATAGGGAGATGGATAAGGGGAAGTAGAAGGAGGCCATGGACCTAATCATGATGGAAGAGGAACAGATAAATAATATAATAGAAAAAGTTGGAAAGACGCGCAGTGGAATACCTTACCAATATAAGATGAAAAACAACAAGAGGGCCATAGCCAATAGAGAGGGATTGGAGAGAGATGAAGAAGAGGTAGAGGATCTTCAGGGTATGAAGAATATTGAGGAAATCCTGCACACAACATACGAAAGGAAAAAAAAAGGTGCAGGGTCAGTAACAAAAGGCAAAAATCCAATCCATATCACATTTAGTGTGGAACCTACAACCCCATGTGCGACTAGTACACTTGAAACAACACCAGTGTTTAGACAACTAAATTTTATTGGAAGAGGAGTGACAGGTTAGGGGTCCAATCAAGGACAATCAGTTAGGGGAGAAAGTTTAGGAAGTAACAATCAATTATCTACACCGCATAGAAGCAATAGTTCGACACAGTTCAAAATTGCAGGAGCAGATTCCACCATTAGATTACAATAATTTTGAGGCAAGGCATTTGAGGACCCTGAAAATAATTTATTTATACGTGAAAAGATCTGGGAAGCAAATCAAATCACAGACAAGGATACAAAAATAGCACAGTTGGCTATCACACTCAGAGACCGCGTGTTGGACCGGTACATGAGCCTTGATGTAAACAATCCACAAGGATTACCAAAGACTATCACAGAGGTGAAAATCTACTGTTAAATGATTTTCAGAAGCTAATCTTAGAAGACTAGTACATGAATGAAATGATTGAAATTAGGCAGAAACGAGGTGATTCTATCTGGGAGATTGACCAAAGGTTCAAATGTTTCAAAGGCAAGTTGAAGTATTCGATTACTGACATGAAATATAAGAAGTTGTTTGTGAACTCACTGTTACCACACTTGAAGTATCCTTTGAGACAACAAAAGTTCCAAAATCAAGCAGAGGCTCTATAAGTAGACATGTTGTTGAAAGAAAACCAATATCAACAGACATATCCAACAATAAAGGAGTTGAAAGAGGATCTAAATAATATGACATTTGAACTTAACCAAAATAAGGGAAAAGAGAAGAGAGAAGATGTTTGGTGCACATTATGCAGAACATAAGGACATCATAAGAATTAATGTCCAACTTGTTAGCACTTTGTAATTTGCCCAAGGTTGTAAGGTAGTCACAAAGGTAACATCAAAACCGCTTCAAGTCTTGGATCTAGCCCTCCAAGACTCAGAGAGGGATCTCTCTGTCTGATATAGCTTTGTTTTAATAGGTATTAGGCTAGTTATGCAAGTGTGAGGTTGGGGTTTTAAATGGTTGTTTTGGAACAACAAGGAGGGCCATTGGGCAAATGGGGTCTGTTTTTAAATATCTGATTCATTCTCAGATCTGGACAAAGCTCTTACACAGGGCAAGGTAGCGGAAATATTGGATCGAAATAAGTTTTGATGATGTCGATTTGAGGAAGAAATAGGGGAGGGAAAATCTAGGCAAAGGAGAAGCTAAGAATTCCTTAACTGAGCTTTTTAGATGAATAACATAAATATTATCAAAAGGACAGATGCAGAGTATTTGCCAATAAATTATGCTCTGTGTACTTTCTTCTGACAATAAGAATTGAAAAACAAGTGGAAAGAGGACAGGAAAATACTTTAACAGAGAAAAAACGCCACCAATACATCCACACAAGAATCCTGCAGCAAAAATAACATGTCCATCACTGGTTGATCATTTAAAATTACAAAAAGAAGTTTTATGGCCAAGCACAGCACACAATCCAGAAAGGAACCTCACAGGTCGAACCCTTTTACATTAAAATCCTTTGAATAAATAGGATAGATCATCTCAATAAGTTTCGGAAGTCGGTTTAACCGCCTCAGCCAAAAATAGCCACCACTCCCACAAAATTTGGAGCTTTCTGCCATGAAAGACGGACCGGTTTTCTACGAAAAAGGGGTCCGAACATACATGTTTTTATATTGAATGATGACACGTGGGAAAAAAATGAAGGAGGTTATTGTATATGGGCATGTTCTGGACAAAAAACTCCTTCGGTTTCGCTAAATTCATCCCCAGCTCGTCGTAACAGCTCCTGCAAGATCGGGACTGTAACAGAAAATTGAGAATATGGAAAAATGGGTCTCGAAGATGTCTTCGATTCTCCCTTCTCGTAGCTCTGTTGCAAAAACTGAGAGAGGTTTTTGTTCTTCAGCCTTTTCTGAGAAAAAACCTCTCTTTGATTTTTAAAATCCGTCTTCGTTTTCCCAAAATCGGCCTCGGAAGAACACATGATGAAATAGGAAAAAATAGCAAAAACATGACAAAAGCGGTTTTTTCATGAAAAGCGGTATTCCGGACCCCCCCCAAGGTGGTAAACGTTTTTTTTTTTGGGGGGGGTCCGCTGGAATGAGAACGCGACACGTGGAGGTAGGGTGGTATTTGAAAACTACTATTCCGGACCCCCTCTCTCGTTAAATTCCGGATAGTGAGGGGGGGTTCGGAATTGTTTTGGACCGTTTGATTTATTAAGTGTGAAATGGATGGGGGGCATGAGGTATGAAAGGTGCGTGAATTTGGATGGGGGCGGGAAGTGTGAATGTATGAGTGGAGTGTGACGTATGAGGGGGGTGAGTGGAGTGTGACGTATGAGGGGTGGGGTATGGGTAGACTTAGGTTAAAGCTTTTTAATTTTTGTGTTTTAAAACAATACGTTTTGTTTCATTGTTTTGTTTAGTTATTTTATTATATTTTGTTTTTATTTTTAATTTGTTTTATTTCTTTTTATGATATATTTTATTAATTTGTTTTTTATTATTTTTGTTTAAATATTTAATATGTTTTTATATTGTTTTGGTATTTTATATTATTTAATTTTTAATTAATCCTAATTACTAACTAGTTACTAACCTAGATTTTTTAACTTAATTAATAATTAATTAATTAATAATTAATTAATTATTAAATAGTTATTTATTTATTAGTTTAACCTATCCTAACTATACTAACCTTAGTTATTTAATCTGACTAACTTTATTGCTAGCATTATTAATTTAATGTTTTTATCCTAAGTCTATTTATGCATGGATGGGTGATGGGCGTGAGGTGGCTCAGGGATGAAAAGACAAGGGAAAGAATGGCGCTGAGGTGGATGGAGAATGCAGAAGAGGTGATGGGATCGGGTGACACGTATAGATAGGGCCCACCGGAAAAACCCGCCTTATTCCAGACCCCCCCCCCCCCATCGTTAAAGGCAGAACGATTGGGGGGGTCCGGAATTGCCTGTAGACCGTCCATCTGCGCGCCTCCATGACAACCGTAGATCTGTGCGCACTTTTTAATCCATATTCTGGACCCCCCCCCCCCCACCGTTAAAAACAGAACAGTCGGGGGGGTCCAAAATCCACTGTCATTCGTTGATTTACGCGCCGCTAGATCGACCGTCAATCTAAGCATGTTCTTTATTCTCCAGGCGCGAAATGCAGTTTGTGAGGCAAAACTTAGGCTTAATGACTTTTGAGGGTTTGGTGCACTTCTTCCCTTGAAAATAATTTGTAGAGATGAAATATTATTTGCAAACCTATACACCCAGATTGAAAAATTTCCAGTCAATAGATGATCCTATGAATTATAGGGTTATAACACAACTTTTGCGCAATACTTGGTAGCGAGGATGCCAAACCCCTTGCCAACAGGAGGACCACGGTGTGATATTCGTAAGATATATGGGCATGATCCATATCATTGTCCAATGATGTAGAAGTATAAGACAATACCAAAAATTTCATACTTCTGATCCAGATGGATGTTGGTGGCCTCCCACCTATTCCAACTGGCTCATTTTGGCAATTTTCCAGTTTGGCATTTTTTTCCTAGTTTTTGGGTCCCTAACTTTCGTGGTCGTTTTGAGGCCCTAAACAACGTTTTTTGGGCTATCCATAATCAAATTATATATGGATTCAAAATCTGATGGAAACATGTGTATTCCTCAAATAGACCTTTCCAACGGGCTATCGTGCGCCTAAAACGAATATCATATGCAAAAGTTACGACCCGAGGAAGTTGATGTACTAACTTACCCAAACGGGGCCCACATAACTTTTGGTGCTTCATCTCCTAGGGTTAGTGTTTTGGATGTCTATGGTTTCTAACATTCCCATTTATTATAAAAATTCCTGCAGAGCCTCATTTTAATCTTCTTCTTATGAATCAATGCAACCGTCACATCTCTTCTTAGAGATAAGCCACCACCATTCTAACAAGCTTGTTTTCCACTGCATTTTACAATTTCATCTTATTTCCTTATTGAATAGAAACCATTTCTACTATATATCTTTTATTCTATGTTAAGTATATTTTGATAATAATATGTATTCATTTTGTTCTTCTCATAAAATCCAGATCAGTGGTATCAGAGCAGTTTTCTCCTTATCATTCTTAATGCATGTCCCCAATGAGGTTAGGGTACAAAGAATTGGGTCTTGACTTGTTTCTCTTGAGGAAACAATCTCTCACATGCACAAACAACCTCTCATGGAAGGAGAAAATAAAGACGATGGGACAGGAGATCCCTTCAAAATGTTGCTTGAGGAATCCCTCATGCAATAGAGGAACGATATGATGGATAGTTTTTCACAAATCTTTTGGTGACTACCAACAAGAAACACATCTTCTTCAAACGGAGGTGCCTCCCCCTTCAAGGTACAAATCAACTTCGATATTCCTATATTTTAAGGTCATATAGATGCAAATGATGTAGACAAATGGTTGATTCTTATAGAAGGGTATTTCACTGTCCATAACATCTCGAATAGAGAAAATATCACTTTTGCGCTCCTCAAAGTTGTTCCCCATGTCAAGGATTGGTGGGAAACTTTTGGTGAGAAAAAGGAAGTAGAGGAACCATCATTATTTACAGGCATGGTCACCTGGGATTCCTTCAGGGATTCTATTAAGGAACAATACTACCTTGTTGGAAGTTATGATGACCTGTACACAAAATGGACCACACTGCTGTAGGAAAGAGACCAAACAGTGCCTGAGTTCACAAATATCTTCCATAACTTGCGCACTAAGTTGGGTATCAAGGATTCTAAGCGACATATGTTGCTGAAGTATCACAGTGGTATGCATAGATACATATAGGCCGAAATAGAGTTTATGGACATCTCATCCTTGGTCACGACCTACTAATATGTCGTCAAAATCGACCAGAAGCTCAAACAAGAGACGTGACAATTTGGGCATGGGAACCCCTCACAACAAAATCTAGGAAAGGGCAGCCCCAACCCGCAGAACAAGGGACAAAGAAAATATGGATAGCCTTAGGAAAATCAGTCCAGGTCACAAGCAAAGGACACCGGAAAGAAAAATAAATATATCGGGAAGTGGTGCGACTTCCATAAGAGTCCTTGGCATAACACTGCTAATTGTTGCTCAAATTAGTCGCTCGTGGTTGAGGTGAAAGCCTCTGAATCAGATGCGATTTTAGACTCTGAGTTAGAACCAGAAAGGGGGAGATGGATCATTAACGCAGAACCCTATGCTACAATTGCTACCACCAAGCTCCAACCCGGTGAACCAGATGAGCTAGAGGAAGGAAAGCGCCTTTTTCATTCACAGATGTGGGTGAAAGGTACCCCACTGCAGCTCATCGTTGATAGAGGTATCCAGAAGAACCTCATATTAGCAGAGGTTTTCAAGCGACTCGCCCTACCAATAATGTCGTACCCACAACCCTACACCATCGAATGGATCCACCAAGGAAGTGACATCCATGTCAACCAACAATGTCTCATGTCATACAACATCAAGCCCTTCAAATACGAGGTATTTTGTGATGTTTTCCCTCTCAAAGTTTGTAATGTTCTTTTGGGCCAACCATATTTATGGAAATTTCATGATGTATATGAGTCTAGGCCTCGCAGTGTTAGTATTACTTTGAAGAAGAAATTGTATAGGATACCCGAGGCAATCCCACCTAGTGTTATTTTCTTGATCTCTGCCAAGCAATGTAGGAAGGTCATCTCTCAAACAGGGAATCTTGTCTTCTTCGTTATTCTCTCTCATAATGAGTGAAATATTGCAACCACATCTAGGGTCTCTGAGACAAACCTCTCCACACAACAGAAGCAAGTGGATAAGGTCATGGAAGAATACTCGTATATCTTCTCCTCACCTATTGGGGTACCTCTACACTGTTAGGTCAAGCACCCCATCGATATGACCCCCGATGCACCACTTCCTAATGGGACAGTATACCACCACTCTATGTTAGAGAATGAGGAGATCAAATGGCAGATCCAAGAACTGATCCACAAGGGGCACATTTGTCCCAGCTCATCTCCTTGCAGAAGCCCAATCGTGATGGTACAGAAGAAATATGGACCCTGATGACTCTGCATTGATTATCGGGCCTGAATAAAATCATAGCCAGAAACCGGTACCTGACTCCCTGAATAGACGACCTCCTGGATCATCTCGCTGGGGCCAAATACTTCAATAAGATTGATCTGAAGTATGGCTACCACTAGGTCCCGATAGAACAGAAAGATGTATGGAATACTACCTTCAAGTCAAAGGAAGGTATTTTCAAATGGTTGGTCATGCCCTTTGGTTTGAAAAATGCTCCAGCCACTTTCATGAGGATGTTGGATGATATCTTGTGACCATTCACCAATAATTTTGTAGTGGTGTATCTGGATGACATCCTCATCTACAAAAAAAATTGGGCAGAGCACTTGCAGCATATTCAACAGGTTCTGCAAACCCTACGGTAGCACAAGCTATACACCAAAATGGAAACATGCTCCTTTGACATGGGCTACATCATTGATTAGCATGGCATACATGCGGATCCCACCAAGATCTAAGTCATCTGTGACTGGCCATCCCCAACCACACTCACTGAGCTTCAAAGCTTCTTGGGCCTTGCCAATTTCTACCGTAGGTTCGTGTTAGGATTCTCCCATATTGCATGGGCCCTCAGCCAAGTAACCAAGGGTGGTGGTAAGGATAATTTTTTGTGGGGTCGATCCCAACAAAAAGATTTCGATGATTTGAATAAAATCTTGTGCTCATCCCCAGTACTTTCACTATTGGACCTACAACAACCATTTGAGATCGAGACATATTCTTCGGACTATGTTGTGGGTGTCGTTCTCACTCAGCACGACCACCCCGTGGCCTATCATAGTGAGACACTATTAGATGTTGTTTGTAAGTACCCTACTTACGAAAAAGAAATGTACTCCATTGTGCAAGCCTATTTCCAGTGGAGAAATTATATTCTTGGGAAGGAGACAATCATCCACACTGATCATAAGCCACTGCAGTTCATGTAGAGACAAGGAAAATTACAGAATGATCTCCATAAGAAGTGTTCCACATACTTGCAACAATTCCACCTCAACATTAAGTATAAAAAAGGAATCACCAACCGTGTCATTGATTTCCTCAGCAGACCGCCAGTCGTGGCACTCACCATGGTGCTAGACTGTTGTGGCCATGAGACCTCTGGATGGCCCCAACTCTATGAGACAGACACAGACTTCACCACCACCTACCAAGTGTTGGGCGCAAACATATTTATCTCTAATTTCCATCTTCAGGATGGGTTGTTGTTTCGTCTGGGCCATATATGTTTTCCATCAAGTGAGCGAGTGAATTTGATTTGGGAAGCCCACTACAGTCGAGTGGTAGGAAACTTTGGCATTGAAAAGATAGTGGAAATGTTGTAGAAACATTTCTACTGGTCGAAACTTCGACAAGAGGTTAGCAAGCATATTAGGTCATGCACTTTCTTCTCTATTGAAAAACCGACCACTAAGAAACAGGGCCTGTACACCCCTCTCCTACTCCTAAAAGGCCATGGGAATCCATCTCAATGGAATACATGTCGGGCCTCCCATCCACCAAGCAGGGAAATTATTGTGTTTTTGTGTTTGTTGATCGTTTTTCTAAGATGGTGGTGATGGCCACTTGCAAGAAGAGAAT
Organism: Picea engelmannii; assembly: GCA_009831015.1. Taxonomy (NCBI): domain Eukaryota; kingdom Viridiplantae; phylum Streptophyta; class Pinopsida; order Pinales; family Pinaceae; genus Picea; species Picea engelmannii. The sequence goes on along the minus strand of ML781698.1, from coordinate 166,843 downwards.
CACAGTAGAGGTCACTTCCAAAATCTTCTTTGAATGGATCTGGGTACATTTTGGAATACCATAAACCATTGTCTCAGATCGAGATAGTCGATTTCTCATCACATTCTGGTCGAGCCTCTGGTCACTACTGGACACCAAGCTCACCAAATCCACAACCTTACACCCATAGACAGATGGCCAAACCGAGGTCGTAAATTGAATGATTGTGCATATCCTTCACATGTATAATTCCAAGCACCCTCGCACATGGGATGAGATTCTTCCCTATGTTTAGCACAGCTACAACTGAGCCCTGCATAGATCAACCGACCACAACCCCTTTCAAGTGGGGTTGGGATTCCAACCATTGGGTACCATAGATGTTGCACTACCCCTTGCGGTCATCTCGGCTGACTCACCTCCTACTCCAACTGAAGCTGACAAAGCCACTTGGTTCATTGAGCGGATCCAACACATCCGCTAACAGGTTCAATATATACTACATAAGTTCAATGACAAGTACAAGAAGTGTCATGATCAACATCGGGTGCCACAAAAGTTTCAGGTTGGCGAAAATTTTTGGTTGCACTTGCAGAAATAATGCTTTACAGGACCCCATCAGAAGCTTCTCCCACTTCGTTATGGGTCATACACCATCACCAAGGTTGTGGGTGATAATGCTTTTTAGCTTAGCATTCCTCCTTTCCTTGGTCTACACCCAGTATTCAACGTGGATCTCCTTCAACCTTATGCTAAAAAATTGACACCAATATAGATCAACCTCGACTGTATACAACAGGCATCCAGTGATCAAATTGTAGACAAACAGGTCAAGGGCACTCACCAACAAAGGATCCAACTTTATCGAGTTGCCAAATTCAACAGAAATTTCCTCATCTGATGGGGGAACTCAACACAATGGAGAACATTGATTCCAAAGGGGGGGGGGGATGGGGATTGATCCATATGGATGTTGTTGGCCTCCCACCTATTCCAACTGGCTCATTTTGGCAGTTTTCCAGTTTGCAGTTTTTTCCTAGTTTTCGGGTCCCTGACTTCTGGGGCCGTTTTAATGCCCTAAAAACGTTTTCAGGGATCACCATAGTTAGATTTTAGACAGATTTACAATTTTATGGAAACATGTGTAGTTCTCATATATACCTTTCCAACGGGCTATCATGCACCTAAAACAGATATCGTATGCAAAAGTTACGACCCCGAGAATTTGATGTACTAACTTACCCAAATGGAGCCCACATGACTTTTGGCACTTCATCTCCTAGAGTTAGGTTTTTGGATGTCTAGGGTTTTTTACATTCTTGTTTATTGTAAAAATTTCTTCATAGCCTCATTGTAATCTTCTTCTTGCGAATGAGCATATCCATCACATCTCTTCTTAGAGATAAGTCGTCACCATTCTAACAAGCTTGTTTTCTGTTGCATTTTACAGTTTCATCTTATTTCCTTATTGAATAGAAACCATTTTTAATTTGTATCTATTATTCTTTGTTAAGTATATTTTGATAATAATCTGTATTCATTTCATTCTACTCATAAAATCCATATCAACTGCATTTTTTGTAAATCAGTGGGTCATGATGATAAGGACTGTAGAACGTTGAAACCAATGAAAGAAATAACTTCAGACACTTACAGGGTGCAAGCAGAGATGATGACATGGAAATTTTCACCGCAATTCAAGAATGTACCACCACCATTCAACATCATGTAGTCACAGTACAACAATGCACAACCACAGTATAACCCCACACAATATAACCAGGTACCCCAATACAATGCACCGCGAGGAGATAGAGGTGGAGGACGAGCCATAGGAGGATTTGGACAAGGCATATGGCCAGTAGTATTCCACAACTTCCAACAACCAGGACATTATGCAAGGGATTTTCCACTTCCACCTGTGACATGCATGTATTTTCTCACAACAGACCATGAAATAGAATACTGCCCAACACTCTTGGGAAAAATTCAAGAAAAAAGGAACCAGAAAAATCAGAATGTCCAGTGGATTTATTCATAATCTAGGGATGATGGAAAAAACATCAATATAGTTACTCGAGGAGGATGAAAGAATGGAGCTAATGCAACAAAAGAATATCCATCTCAACACCATCGGGTAAAGAAGAATACTGAGCCACATAAGCATTTTGACGCACAGAAAGGGAAGGAGACATTTAAGGAGGCCAGACAAGAAGTTATCAAAAATAACATTGCATCTACATCAATTGCACAAAAAACCCAGGATCCACCAATGTACGATATGCCATATTCAATAAATCACACCAACAAAGGACAACCTTTAGAGAAGGTAAGTACCATAAGTACTTTTATGCAATCCTATGTTAATTTATTGAATGATCCATCATTCGTTAAGGTCTTACAAAATTTTCTAGAAAGATGCAACAAAGAGGTAGAAGGGAAGTTAGAGTAGAAAATTGTCAATCATAACCATACAAGAAGAACAAGCAGGGAATTCAGGCTAAATGCCAACATTGGGGATTTCAACATGGGAGATATCATACTTGATTTAGGCTCTTAAGTAAACATATTTCCTAATAAGACATGGAAATGTATGGGGAAACCCGCATTAGGATATTCACCTGTCTAGTTGAAATTAGTCAATCATCATAGAGTGTTACCAATTGGAAGACTTAAAGGTGTGAAAGTAGAATTGGATGGAGTGCACACTGTAGTAGATTTCGAATTGATAGAGACAGTATATGGCACAACACCCTACCCAAAATTGCTTAGATTGGATTGAGAATTTGATAACCAGACTCTAATCAACCTAAAGACAAGGAAAATGACTTTTGAATCAGGATAATATAGAGTTATTGCACCATTTGATCCTTTAGAAGGAGAAATTTTTGTAGAGGCAACCTGTTTGTATTTGGAAGAAATAAATCAATTATACAGAACCACTACACGAGAAGAGTATTATGACAACCCAACTGTAGATGGGGTACTTAGATGGAGAAGCATTACATCTTGTGCTTCAGACTCAGACACAGGTCTAGAGAATTGGAAGTAGAGACTACATGAAGTCTCCATAAGGAGGTGTGCAAGAATAGACTGCGTAGTAAGGTGAGTTGGTACATAGATAAGGTAACCTCCCAGTTTTCATGGGTTGAACGACTTAGAGGAATTCTTGAAAACATATGAGGAGGAAGTTTTGAAAAATTAGAGGTTGTTATCCCTAGGTATTTCACTCAAGGAAACACCTACAAGATGGTGGGGTGTGCATAAAGAAACAATTCAGGACTGGTACCAGTGCAAATGACTATTGCACATTAGATTTGGCACAGATCTAGGAAGCAATACAATGTAGAAGTATGATGGGTGAGGAAGACGAGTTGAGCACCTAGAGAAATGTAGAACATAATGGAGGATGACACCACCATAGGAATGCCTCATCACTTCATTCATACATTGGAAGGGATCCCAGGGAACTGGTACATACACTAAGAGATGCACATAGGCAATACAAAATGGACAATATTACAATAAAAAAATTTGGTAACCTTCTCATTTGAGCATGAGAACCCCAACATTGATTCGCCTCTGAAGCTGATAGGGGAGTGATATTTTTTTATGAACCAGAGGTCAAAGTTATAATAGAATATCAATAGCAGAACAAACAGACAGTCAAAGAGCTATTCTCATGTTATCATGTTGAATAGGAAGCACTAGATGAAGATGATCCACGCAAAATTAATATCAAAGAAATTGAAGGAGAGAGACAGGTGGAAGGTCCATCTCTAGATTCAGATGAGTTTGCTTCTCCAATCAAAGTCAAGAAAGTCAACATTGGGACAGAAGAAAATCTGAAAATGGAAAGCATTGGAGAGTACTGGGATGAGCAGACACTAGAAAGGATAACAGAGTTACTGCACGAATGCAATGACTTGTTTCTAGCAATCTTTACAGATATGAAATGAATAGTAGGTGAGATAGGTGAGATGAAGATACCCCTAAAACCATATGTTATACCTTTTAGAAAGATACCTTACAGGCTCAATCCAGTGTATAAGCAGAAATTGAAAGCATAAATTGACCAAATGTTGGAAGCTGGTATCATAGAACTAGTGGAGGAATCTGAATGGATCAGTCCCATGGTAGTCCATGAAAAGAAGCAAGGAGGGATTAGGATTTGTGTTGATTTGAAGAAATGAAATTATTCTTGCTTACATGATCCTTTCCCTACCCCTTTTACAGATGAGGTCTTGGAGAATGTGGGAGACCATAAATCATATTCATTCATAGATGGATTCTTAGGTTACCATCATGTCAAAATAGATCCAGAGGACATGCATAAGACTACCTTTTCTATAGAATGGGGATCCTACCAATAAACAATCATTCCCTTTGGATTGAATAATGCACCAACTATCTTTTCAAGGGTGATGATAGCTACTTTTAAGGAGTTCATACATTCGTTTTTAGAAGTATATTTGGATGAGTGGAATGTGTTTAGTCTTTTGAAAGATCATGTATAAGTTTTAAGACTAATGTTGGAAAGATGCAGGCAATGTTAGATCTCACTAGACATCAAGAAATGCATTTTCGACACACCTTTTGGGATATTGTTGGGACAAATAGTATGTAGAAAGGGTTTATTGGTTGAACCTGATAAGATTGTTGTCATTGGGAACTTACCACCACCAAAGTTAGTGCGCCAGTTAAGTTCCACACTGGGACATACAAGGTACTACATAAAGTTTATCAAGGGGTATGCACATATTACTGCACCGATGGAAAAGATATTGAAGAAGGACACCAGATTTTAGTGGAATGAAGATCGTGAGCATGGATTGGATACTTTAAAGGAAAATATCGTGACAACACCTATATTAGTGTTTCCATATTGGGAAAATACATTTCATGTGCATGTAGATGCATCAACAATATCACTTGGAGCAATTTTGGCGCAACCAAGAGTAGGGGACTTAGATCATCCTATAGCCTTTGCAAGTAGGAAGCTATCTAAATTTGAGAAGAATTACAACACTATAGAAAGAGAAGGCCTGACCATGGTATATGCAGTTTAGAAATTCATAAATTACTTATTGTGAAAGCATTTTAAAATGTTCACAGTTCATTTTTCCATTAAATATCTAGTCAAAAATCCATTGTTGGAGGGGAGGATCTGTAGATGGTTGTTATTATTCTAGGAATTTGATTTTGAAGTAATAGTCAAACCATGGAATTTGAATGCATGGACTGATCACTGTGAAGGGTAACCAATGGAGAAGAACCTACTAACTTGGAATACAACTTCCCTAATGCACAATTATTTTCAGTATAGGTAGTTGATGAATACTTCATTGATGTCATTGAATTCTTAAGTACAGGAGTTGCACCAAAGGAGTTTAGTACTACGCAGAATAAAAATATGGCAGTCATAGCTTTTGAATATCAACTCATTGAAGGTCATTTATACAATAAGGGCATATACAACATCTTGAGAAGGTTTGTATTGGAACATGAATGACCCAGGGTTTTAGCAGAAGTTCATGAAGGTATAGCTGGAGGACACTATGTAGGAAAAGATATTTCGCAGAAGGTAATGCGCATAGGTTTATTGTGGACAACAGTTCATAAAGATTCCAAAGAATATTGTGAGAATTGTGATGCCTGTCAGAGGGTTGGAAAACCCAACAAGAGGGATGAGATGCCCCTAATACCACAGGTAACTCTTCAGGTATTTGACAAATGGGAAATAGATTTTGTTGAACCTCTTAATCCACTAGCAAGAAGGTTAGGAGATAGCTATATCATTATTTTAACAAAATACTTAACCATATGGGTAGAAGCAACACCAGTCAAGGATTGCAGCATAGAGACAACAACACACTTCTTGTTTGAGAAGGTGATCACAAGATTTGGATGCCCCGAGATTTTGATGAGTGACCAAGGAACCCATTTTATTAATAGTACCATCAAGGCTATGACTAAGGAGTTTGAATTATATCGCCAGAAGAGCACACCATATCATCCTCACTGAAATTCGCCTCACTGCCTCAAACCTCCAACCTGTATCCTCAAAAGTAATATTCAATTGAATATTCTTTGTGGTTTAATGATGATATCGTGCAATTTCCATGCAACTTGTTAACTTTTGATGAGGATCTCATGCAACTAACATGCATATGAAACTTACATGCAACTTACATGCAACTTGTTAACTTTTTTTTTACAATATCATGATGACATGTAACTCACATGCAACTTATTAACTTATGTTTATAGCTACTTTGACATGCAAATGACATGCAAATTGTTATATTATGTTTAGAACTTATTTACTTTGACATGCAACTTGTTAACTCCTCCTTTACTTTGACATGCAACTTGTTAACTCCTCCTTTACTTTGACATGCAACTTATTAACTTCCTATTCAAGGGTCTCATCAATGACAACCAATCTTTCATAAATTCAATGATTAATGCAAACAATTAATATTTCAACAATTTAATATCAACAATTAATCTTTCAATAATTGATCTCTTGTTACAACCACTTTGATTGGTCAATCTTCTTGATGACCTTCTAGAGGCTTCTATAATATTCTTAAGGTTCCTCCAACTTCACAGAGCCATATCTCTTCAACCTTGAAGAACTACATGATGTATCATATATCACAGGAAATGGCATGACACATATTATCCATCTATGATAGTCTTACCTGCAAGTACACTGACCTTCATGTCTTTATTCCTTGATCAACTATGAGTTCCATGACCATACCTTAGGGGCTACCATAATTCTTCAAGTGCATCCAACACAACTATTGACATCAATTGACATTAATGCCAACTAACTCACCACAAATATCAATCATAAAAATGACAACCAAATGTCCAAAAATATAATCCACATATCTAGGGCTTCTAAACTTCTCCAAGGGTTGACATCAATGACAACCAAATGTCCAAACCAACTATCCAACAATGTCCCCCTTTGGCATTGATGGCAATACTAATGTCATGCATTGATGCAAATACTCATACTCATGCTCATGCTCATCCTATGACCATCACTTATGTGTATCTGTTCCATTTCTCTCTTCTCTCCTATGCCATTGTTCTTTTCTCTCCCCCTTTGACATCAATGGAAAAGGGTATCTCCTTTTGGGGTTTCTCCCCTTGTCTCTATTCTTCTAATATTTCTCTTCATGTCCCTACTTCTATTCTTTCTCTCTGGATCTTTCTCTTACTCCCCCTTTGATATCCTGGGAAAAAAGGGTATCTCTCTCTTGGGATTCTCCCTCTGTCTGAGATTTCCTTGGGGCTGCTCCCCTTATCTTCACTCTTATGATCTCTTCTTTGACTATTTCTCTCCCCTTGACTTCTCTACAAGATGTTGTGCAGATAAAATGTAGGTCTTCCTGTACCTGCTTCCTTTTGGAGTTTTTGTCCATTGGTGCTTCCTCTTATAAATAAATAACATATATAAAAGAATTAAAAGTTTCAACATTCAAATATTTCATTATCAAAATCATCCAACTGTCTCTGAGTTAGTCTCTAAATCAATCTTTGAACCACTATGTGAACCAATAACTCATCCACTGACATATATCTGTCCAATCTTGACTACTGATACTCAACCGGATCCTCTCACATGGATCATATACTAGGGACACTTCTAAACTAGATGTCCAACATCACCAACACATGCCTCTACCAAGCATGTACCAAGATCACCAGCACAACATCACAAACATCAACCATGTGCATCAACAACATATCATGCATTAACTATGTATCCCACCATGCATCAATGTCACCAAGGAATGCCTCATACATATACCAAAAATGTATCTCAAACAATGTGCCCAATATCCAAGATGCTCCTCAAACCATGTGCCTCAACCATATACCATATCACTCATGATATGTATCAATCATGACATTAATTCATCAACATGAAACCATCAAAACATGCATATAAACATACTTGTAACTCAAACTAAAACAATTATGCCCACTAGTCTACTCAAATGGAAATCAAACTCTACAAATCTGCAATTAATATATTCCTGCCTGAATATGTCCTCTATGAATATCTGCATCAAAAAGTGTACCAATGATACTCCTTGTGTCTTTCAACTGATATTATGCATGCCTACATAGAGATGTATTTTGAAATATGTTCCTTAACCAAACAATATGTCATAGGACATGTTATACCTCTATGATCGAACCCCTCCGAATAAAACATCTCTAACACCACTATGAAACACTTCATGTTGTCTGAAGGATATATCTCTGAACTATAACAGGTTCTGCATAGACTCCCCCTATGAAATATTCATATTACCTGGGATTATCCAAGTCAGATGGCTCAAAACAATGGTGGAATCCTCCCTCATGCGAATTAGTCTTCTTCTTCGTCTTTGGATCCATCATCATCCCTAATTCTGACACTTTCTTCCTAGATTCTAACATCTTCCCTTCTACATGTGGATTCATCATGATCTCGTACTAATATGTATCCTAAGAGTGCAATTTCTAGGACATGTTATTCCTTTACCTTCTCTGAATTATGATCTTTCACTGCTGCAGATTTTGAAAATATGATCCTTGAGACTTTTTCTTATTTCACTTGCTTTTATAGTCTTTCTCATACTATTGCAAATCTTTTGATCTCCGAGACCTGTTATTCATTCATATGCTCTTTTTATCTTTCTTTTATTTTCCAAACCTTGTTATACCTATTATCAATGTTTTCTTTCATGGATGGATCTATCACACTTTTGCAATTTCAAGCTATGTGACCATAATTGTGGAATTTTTAACATTCAATATTGTGAGGAGCCACATAAACACTACTTTCTTGAAAATTTATTCCATTTTCTCTGCAGCCTACAACTTTATGTCCAAATTTATTACAACAAAAATAGTAACCATAAAATACACTTTGATACCTGGGAGTAGATGATCCTCTATGTGATGTAGTCCATATGAATTCATGACTTGGCTCATTACAATCATAGTTGAATCTTCTTTGTTGTCTGAAAATAGATTGTCTTCTTGAAAATATATCCTTCCTCTTGGACTCTTGTTGACCATGATTCCTTCCTTTAATTAATTCTGCGTAACTCTTAACATTTTCTTCATTCTTCCTTTTCGATAACCTGTGACATTTCTCTTCAACTTTATTTGATGATGATGTGGATGCTTCTTCAACATTTTTACTAAGCTTGACAACTTTTCCTCTCAGCATGACAACTTCTTCTTCAAGCTTCTCAACCTCTTCTTCTTTCTTCATCATCTGATTCTTCATGACTTTTTCTTTTCTCTTTTCCTCTTCAAGTTGGATATTCAAGGAGATTATTTCTTCTTCAAGTTTTCTTTCTTTTCAACTAGATTATGCACCATGATTCTTTTCCTTTTCAATCTCAAGATTGTCTTCTATTTCATTGATATTTTATGTCTCATCACTTCCAGTCTTCAAGTAAGGGAATTCAATTTCAATATGTCCTACTTATTCACAATTAAAACAAAAATACTCACCTATGTTGACTTCTTCATCATCTGAGTTGTCATCTGCTTCATTTTATTTTGTTCCTTTCCTTGCATAAATATCTTGTAGGTTGTCCCAAATCTCTTTGAATTATGCATATTGTCCCACTCTGGTTTTTACTGAATCGGGTAATCCTTCCATGATAAAAATACATTGCTATCTTGTTGTTCCTTTGAAATTCCTTCTTGGATGGAGTCTTCAGAGGCTTCTTTGTAGCTATATACCTTGTCATAACTAACCACCAAATATCACATGCTTGTGCTTGCAAAAATGATTTCATTTTGTTGCTCTGTATTTCATATTTCAGACCATTTTGACCATTGAACTGTGTCATTTCCATCTTATACATATCATTTATTTCCATGATCTACCTTCCATTGATTGAACTATTTCCTAAAGGAACTGTCTCTGATACCAATTGTTGGAATACTAAGAGGTGGGGGGGCATGAATCAGTATGAGCACAATTAGTACTTTTAATCACAATATAAAACCTCCAATAATATCATGCTCATTCAAAACATCATAATTCAATGAATAGACATCACATAAACACATTACACAATAATTTTACGTGGAAACCCAATGTGAGAGAAATCCAAGGAATGATTTTCTTATTTATCAAAGAGTACATTCACTGGAAGCACCAACTTCCTATTTCTCCATATACAGGTGGAAGAAGGTTCCAACCCCATTCTTACATGTTGCAACCTAAAGGAATCTCCAAGTCCCTATTTTTTTGTCTCCAACCCCCTTTTCTTGCCCCGTCCAACCACCTTGAAATATAAATGTAAGCCAATATGTCACTACCAGATCAATGTGTCCTTGTCCCTGTCACTAGACTGATATACCATCATTGTCACTATCAACCTGTCACCAAAACCTGTCATTATCAACCTCCAACAACAACCTCTGATCTTGTAGATGAACTAGTTTATGTGATCATAGACCTGCATACCTTCCTCAACTTCAGCAACAAGAGAATAACATCTTCATCAACCTTTACCTCAGTCTCACAGGGCTAGTTTTAGATTAGTCACAAACCATAAATTTAAACAAGAATAACTCTATACCTATAATGAATAAATGTATGAAACTTGTACCCATACTTCTTCAGTATGTCTTCTGAAATTCCTCCAAGTTTCACTCCTTGAATCATTCCTAAAAAGGATTTATAGAGAAAATGGCATACCTTGCTGAGTTTTGGCCTATTCTAGAGAGTGAACTTGTACAGCATGTCATGTGCTCAATATTTGATATCTTATTATTAAAATTGAATAAAAAAAACTACAACTTGTAATACTTCCATTGTAATTGGTCTCACATCATTTTGATTCTTTATGAAAAAGTTATGATTGTTTTATCCAGAACACCTGTTTAAAACCAGTTTCAAAACTAGTCAAAATCCCTATCTTCCACATAGTGTATCTCCAAAAGTACAAAGAACTATAAGATGAAATTGTTACCACATGTACCTTGATATCTCTTTTCAACAGCCTCTAAGTTTTTCTATCTGAATCATTCTATAAAACAATTTATAGAAAAAATGGTAAGATGACTTGTAAATAACATACCTTAGAACACATCATCAAAAAATTCATATTCTCATCCTTCTTTACTTCATCTTTATTATGAAATTCGCGTCACTGCCTCAAATATCCAACCTTTTGATGGAGGAGCATCATTAGTGAAGCACAAGCAGAGGACAACTAGGTGCACTAGCACACATTTTGAAGAAATTTAAATTTTGAAGAATGCTTATCACTCAAATATTTTGAAAGGATATTGTAATTAAAGAGTATCTTAAATGTTGTAGAGCTGGATAGGTTCATGAAGACATTGGAGAATGTATTCTCTTTAATGAAGTTGAGTGCAGTACAGATTCGATGTGTTCGATCTGATCTATTTAGTAGTTGATAGCTTTTAATTCGATATGATAGCTTTAGATTCGTTGGAGGGAAGAACTCGGAGAGACCTCTTGTATAAATCTTTGTATTGTTTCCCAGTAGTGGTTGTTGACACTGTAGTTATTGAGGATTATCGTCATTTGTAGTCGAGAGCTAAGAGCTACTGAGAAATAGTGTATAAACATATGTAATTTTCAGTTAAATGAACATAACAGAGGAGCATTGTCCCAAATGTATGGTGTTTATGTGTCTATATGAATGAATGGATGGTAGAGTTTATGTTTATTTTCAATTCCCTGTTAATTCTTATTCTTGTATTTATGCATGCATTTACATGGCTAGATTTATGAATCTATGAGATTTTAGATAAGTTTCAATTATTTCTCTTCTACGAGCAAGTGTAAGTGTGAATAGTGTCTGCAAGGAGTGCATTGACAGAGTCTATCTCAAATCACAACTTAGAAGGGATAACAATGAACTTATGTGTGCAAGGAGTGCATAGCGTCTGCAAGGTGTGTGTGACAGAGTCCATTCTAACTCAAAAGGTTTTGTAGACATAGCCTAAGGGAGGTTTGTCTACAAGGAGCACGTGACAAATTCTTCTGACTCACAAGCTCAGAAGGAGTAGCTAGAGTTGTCCACGGAGAGGTAAGATTGCAAAGGAGAACATGTTGCAAGGTGTACATAGGTTGAAGTTTGATGAAGTGTCGAAGGATTATTCTAGGAAGATAAGACTTCATAAAGAACAATCTTAGGAGGAAGCATGACAAGAAATCATCTAAGGAAAGAGTCCTTTGAGGTTTCTCTGATTTAGCAAAGAGAGATCCTTCCAGGAGGGATTAGGATCATTCCTTATCATCATATCCGGGAGGATTTACATGAAGGCAAGTCATGATACATTTTGGCATTTCGGAGTTCGAAACAACTCGAAGTGTTGAAGAGGTGGGATTGTCGAAGTCATGAACTAGCGAGGTGAATCTCGACCTTTGGTTGCGAAGAGACATGCAACATAATATTAAGGAGTCTATAAGTTAGAGGTCTGAAGGAAGTAAGTGTGGAGTGAGTGAAGTTTTGTGAATTTGCAAACCCCTAAGCTTAGATGGACCGTCAGATCCAGGGAGACACATGGCAGAGACCCATGAGTTCAGAGGAAGTTGTTTTGGGAAAAAAAAAGGAGGATATTTTAGTATTTCTGGATCCCGAAGTGGTGAAGGGTTGTCCTGAGGTCATAGACTTTGGTCACATAGTGGAGAAAGAGTCTAGCACAAAACTAGTACTCATGAACTAGTGTCGCAAAGTGTCATAGAGAAAATTTGTAAGTGGTCTAAACTTACACATGACATCAAGGGGACCTGTGTGAGCGTATATATTGCTTAGGGTCTATTGAAGGCCCGAAGAACCAGTTCATTTTAGAGAGTTGAAGATCCAAGACTGGGAGGTCGTGGGATCCCCAGAAGAGAAGGAAGGGGTTTCCATCAAGAGTGGTATCAAAGAAGATACATAATTGAATTTTGTAGATAAAGGAGACAGAGAAGTAGGTGGATATCATCAAGTGATATTAGATACATCAGCACAATGTCACCTAAAAGACATGCAAAGCCACCCGTAGCAAATAGAACTATGGAAAGGGAGATGAGAGAATTGTGTGCAAGGATGGATGCCATGGAGACAACAGAAAAAAGAGAACCTGATGCTAGAGATGTCAGAGATGCAGGAAATGAATAAGTGGAAGTTGAATAAGTTGTAGTAGAGGATGCTACAAAAGAGCGCTTGTTGAAAGTGGTTGTTAAGTTGGGAGCTAGAGCCAAGATAGATATCCCAATGTATGAAGGTAATTTGGATGTCGAAGAATTGCTTGATTGGATACGAGAAATGGAAAAGTATTTTGAGTATGAAGATGTTGATGAAGATAAAAAGGTAAAGCATGATGTCACCAGGTTGAAAGGACATGCAACACTATGGTGGGATGAACTGCAGGTTGACAGGAGAAGAAAAGGAAAAAAAAAAATTAAGAGTTGGGATCGAATGGTATCTAAGCTAAAGGAAAAATTCATACCCAAGGACTACCAGATAAATTTGTTCAAGAGATTGCAAAACCTGAGACAGAAAGGGATGAGTCTGAAGGAGTACACATATGAGTTCTACAGACTGAACATCAGGGCTAGAGAGAAAGAGAGAGATGAGAAAAAAGTTTCCAGGTACATCAATGGCCTGAGATATGAAAGCCAAGACAAGATCAACATGATGAAAGTAAAGACAGTAGAGGATGCATATCAGATTGCGCTGAAAGAAGAGGAGAAGTTGGACAGGAAGCAAAGTCAACAAAACAGAGGTAGAATAGTGAACAGAGGAAAAGGATTTTCCCATGAAAAGAAACAGAAGCCTAAAGGTGAGACAGAGAAAACACATATTCACTCTAAGAGAGGAAGAAGTTACCGAGGAAGGCAGAGTGGTGGTAGAAACTCTTTTCCTAGAGGAAGAGGAAAAGGTAGATGAGGTGAGATAAAGTGTTATGCATGTGGAAAGACATGGCACATGTCTTGGGAATTCCCCAAGATAAATAAAAAAGGAGGTGAAGCTCACATTTAGGTAGTGTAGAAGTGAAATGTTGAGGCAGAAGGTGCAGAAGATGGGATATATTTGATGATGAAGACAATTCTCTTAAAGCCAGAGCTAGAAGTTGAAAAATAGGTATAGAGGAACAATTTGTTCAGGACTACTTGAAAGACTAAGGACGGAGTATGCAAGTTGATAATATATAGTGGGAGCACTGATAATTTAGTATCTAGAAAGATGGTGGAGAAGTTGGATCTAGAGACGAATATACATCCGATGTCGTATAAAGTCTCATGGTTGCAGAAAGGTCATTAGGTAATAGTCACTAAACAATGCCTTGTTGAATTTAAAATAGGTGGATATAGATATGAAATCCCGTGTGATGTGATTCCCATGGACGTATGTCAATTTTTGTTGGAAATACCATGGTAGTATGACAGGAATGTCATTCATGATGCGAGAAGAAATACTTATACCTTGGAGAAGAATGGTAGGACACACATGTTACTGCCAATTGAAGAGAAGAAAGTGAAGGAAGAAACCAACACGAGTATACTTCTCATGAGTGGGAAGGAACTCCTGAGTGAAGTTAAGAAGGAACAAGAGATGTAGTTTGTTGTAGTAAGGAAGACGAAATTTATCCTTACAAGTACTTGTATGGAGGATTTGCTTGAGGGAATTTAGGAGTTGTTAGAGAATTTCGCAAGCATAGTTGTGGATGAGTTGCTAAGCTCATTGCCACCTATCAAAAGTATCATCCATCACATTGATTTGATACTAGGAGCAATCCTACTGAACAAAGAAGTGTACAAGTTGACACCTCAAGAGAATGAGGAGGTGAAAAGACAGGTTCAACATTTGTTAGACAAATGTTTGGTTAGAGAAATCTTGAGTCCATGCGCAATACTGATTGTGTTGAGTCCAAAGAAGGATGGAGGATAGAGAATGTGTACAAACTGAAGGGCCATAAATAAAATCACCATTAGGTACAGATTTCAATTTTTGAGGATGGATGATTTGATGGATTTCTTGAGTGGAGCGAACTATTTTTCAAAAATAGATTTGAAAAGTGGATATCACCATATAAGGATGAGAGAAGGTGATGAGAGGAAAACAACCTTTAAAACAAATGAGGGATTGTATGAATGGATTGTTATGTCGTTTGGCTTAACGAATGCCCCAAGTACTTTTATGAGGTTGATGAATGAAGTGTTGAAGGATTTTGTTGGGAAGTTTGTGATCATATATCTGGATGATTTATTGGTCTTTAGTAAAACTGAAGAAGAGTATCTGAGGCACTTAACATTGGTGATGAAGAGGTTACAGCGAGAGAAGTTGTTGATCAATTTAAAGAAATCCTCTTTCATGAAGAAATAACTCATTTATTTTTGTTTTTTTATCTCTTCAAATGAATTGAAGATGGATCTCGAAAAGATGAAAGAAATCAGAGAATGGTCGTCACCAAAGAGTATATTTGAGGTAAGAAGCTTCCATGGATTGGCAAGTTTTTACCGAAATTTCATCAGAAATTTTAGTGAGATTGGTGCACAAATGATGGATACAGTGAATAAAACACATAAGTATTTCAAATGAGAAGAATAGGCTGAGAAGAGATTCAACATATTGAAGGAGAAGATAATGAAACAACCGATTTTGGTATTACCATATTTCAGAAAGACATTTCAGGTAAGATGCAATGTGGGTGGAGTTGCAATTGGAGCAGTATTAAGCCAAGATAATAGACCTGTTGTGTATTTCAGTGAGAAGTTGAATGATGATAAGAGGAAATAATACACATATGATAAAGAGTTATATTCCATAATTCAAGACTTGAAGAAATGGAGACACTATCTCGTTCCAAAGGAGTTTGTTTTGTATAGCAATAATCAAGCTTTACAATTCATAACTAGACAAGAGAAGTTAAACCAGAGACATGCCAAGTGGATATAGTTTATGAAAAAATTCACTTTTTTCATAAAACATATTTCTGGTAATTCTAACAAGGTTGTTGATGCATTGAGAAGGAGATGTCTAATTCTGCAGGAATTTCAAATGAATACCTTGGGGTTTGACCACCTTAAGGAAATGTATCATAATGATCCAGATTTCATAGAAGCATATGAAGTGTGTGTGAATCCTGTGCTCAGAGACAGAAGCCAGTGGGATGAATATTTGATTCATGATGGGCTTTTGTTTAGAGGATGCTAGCTATGCATACCAAAGTGTTTGATGAGGGAGAATTTGCTGAAGGAAAATCATAGTGGGGGTCTAGCCAGACATTTCGACCATGACAAAATGTTTTCACAGTTAAATGGTTCATATTATTGGCCAAGTATGAGAGCAGAGGTGAAAAGGTTTTTGAACATATGTAATATTTTCCAGTATGCGAAGGGGAAGAACCAAAATAGTGGGTTGTATAAACCATTGCCTATTCCAGAGAGGCCTTGGGATGTAATAAGCATGGATTTTGTGTTAGGATTGCCAAGGAAACAAATTGGAAGTGATTCGGTATTTGTGGTAGTTGACATATTTTCAAATATGGAACACTTTATCCC
Source organism: Picea engelmannii (assembly GCA_009831015.1). Lineage (NCBI taxonomy): Eukaryota > Viridiplantae > Streptophyta > Pinopsida > Pinales > Pinaceae > Picea > Picea engelmannii. Next base: position 150,300 of record ML781698.1, on the reverse strand, counting down.
ATGCCAGAAGACTAGTGATGCAAGGCACATTGCTAAAATTTTTTTCAAGGAAGTTGTAAGACTCCATGGATTTCCCAAGATTATTGTTTCAGATAGGGATACCAAATTTATTGGTCATTTCTAGAGAAAATTGTGGAAGAATTTGGGAACATAACTATCCTTTAGTTCTACATATCACCCTCAAACAGATGGATAGATTGAAGTGGTGAATCGAAGGTTAGGGGATTTGTTGAGAAGTTTGGTCACTGAACATCATAGCCAGTGGGATCAGATTCTAGCACAAGTAGAGTTTGCATACAATGAATTAGTGAATAGAAGTACCAGAAAGATTCCATTTCAAATAGTGTATGGAATGAATCTGAGGGGAGTGTCAGAGTTAAGAGATATAGAGCCGAGCGAATTTAGGAGCATTGGAGTTGAAGACTTCGCTGCGGAAACAGATGAACTTCATAGTCAAATCAAGGAGCAGTTGAAGAAGAACATCAATGAATACAAACGCAGAGTTGATCAACACATGAGGAGAATTCAATTTGAAGTTGGAGATCAAGTTCTAGAGCATATTAGGAAGGAGAGGTTCCCCAGAGGAACGTATAATAAACTAAAGTTGAAAAAGATAGGACCGTGCAAAATCATGAGAATATTTGGTGAGAATGCTTATGAAATAGAATTGCCATGGGATGTGGGTATATCACCCATATTCAACATTTCAGACCTATATCCTTACAAAGAACATGGAATTGAAGGAACAAAAGGTCATAAGGAGATCCAGTGGGAGAAGTAGATGCCTATAGCAGAGAAGTCACAGATGGAGCAGATCATAGGTCGATGAATTGGTAAGAAGACCATAAGGAAAACGTATTTTGAATATTTGGTAAAATGGAAAGGATGACCAATAGAAGATGCCAGTTGGGTGAATGAAGCAGACATCCAGAAGCATGGAAGGACAGTGCAGGAGCTCATGGATAGGAGTCCATAAATTTTTCAGCCAGAGGAGTATGATGCAGGAGCATCACCAGTGAAGCACAAGCGGAGGACAACTAGGTGCACTAGCGCACATTTTGAAGAAATTTAAATTTTGAAGAATGTGTATCACTCAATTATTTTGAAAGGAGATTGTAATTAAATAGTATCTTAAATGTTGTAGAGATGGATAAGTTCATGAGGAAATTGGAGAATGTATTCTCTTTAATGAAGTTGAGTGTAATACAAATTCGATGTGTTCGATCTAATCTATCTGTCACAAATATCTATTGTAATAAATATTAGTATTTGACAACTTTTAATTCGATAGGATAGCTTTAGATTCATTGGAGGGAAGAACTCAGAGAGACCTCTTGTATAAATATTTGTATTGTTCCCAATAGTGGTTGTTGACACTGTAGTTATTGAGGGTTATCGCCATTTGTCGTCGAGAGCTGAGAGCTACTGAGAAGCAATGTATGAACATATGTAATTTTTATTTAAATGAACATAACCGAGGAGCATTCTCCCAAATGTATGGTGTCGATGCGTCTATCTGAATGAATGTATGGTAGAGTTTTTGTTTATTTTCAATTACCTGTTAATTCTTGTTCTTGTATTTATGCATGCATTTACATGGCTAGATGTATGAATCTGTGAGATTTTAAATAAGTTTCAATTGTTTCTCTTCTACGAGCAAGTGCAAGTGTGCATAGTGTCTACAAGGAGTGTGTTGGCATAGT
>ML781698.1:130511-148497 GCA_009831015.1 Picea engelmannii | reverse complement strand
CTTTACTTTGACATGCAACTTGTTAACTCCTCCTTTACTTTGACATGCAACTTATTAACTTCCTATTCAAGGGTCTCATCAATGACAACCAATCTTTCATAAATTCAATGATTAATGCAAACAATTAATATTTCAACAATTTAATATCAACAATTAATCTTTCAATAATTGATCTCTTGTTACAACCACTTTGATTGGTCAATCTTCTTGATGACCTTCTAGAGGCTTCTATAATATTCTTAAGGTTCCTCCAACTTCACAGAGCCATATCTCTTCAACCTTGAAGAACTACATGATGTATCATATATCACAGGAAATGGCATGACACATATTATCCATCTATGATAGTCTTACCTGCAAGTACACTGACCTTCATGTCTTTATTCCTTGATCAACTATGAGTTCCATGACCATACCTTAGGGGCTACCATAATTCTTCAAGTGCATCCAACACAACTATTGACATCAATTGACATTAATGCCAACTAACTCACCACAAATATCAATCATAAAAATGACAACCAAATGTCCAAAAATATAATCCACATATCTAGGGCTTCTAAACTTCTCCAAGGGTTGACATCAATGACAACCAAATGTCCAAACCAACTATCCAACAATGTCCCCCTTTGGCATTGATGGCAATACTAATGTCATGCATTGATGCAAATACTCATACTCATGCTCATGCTCATCCTATGACCATCACTTATGTGTATCTGTTCCATTTCTCTCTTCTCTCCTATGCCATTGTTCTTTTCTCTCCCCCTTTGACATCAATGGAAAAGGGTATCTCCTTTTGGGGTTTCTCCCCTTGTCTCTATTCTTCTAATATTTCTCTTCATGTCCCTACTTCTATTCTTTCTCTCTGGATCTTTCTCTTACTCCCCCTTTGATATCCTGGGAAAAAAGGGTATCTCTCTCTTGGGATTCTCCCTCTGTCTGAGATTTCCTTGGGGCTGCTCCCCTTATCTTCACTCTTATGATCTCTTCTTTGACTATTTCTCTCCCCTTGACTTCTCTACAAGATGTTGTGCAGATAAAATGTAGGTCTTCCTGTACCTGCTTCCTTTTGGAGTTTTTGTCCATTGGTGCTTCCTCTTATAAATAAATAACATATATAAAAGAATTAAAAGTTTCAACATTCAAATATTTCATTATCAAAATCATCCAACTGTCTCTGAGTTAGTCTCTAAATCAATCTTTGAACCACTATGTGAACCAATAACTCATCCACTGACATATATCTGTCCAATCTTGACTACTGATACTCAACCGGATCCTCTCACATGGATCATATACTAGGGACACTTCTAAACTAGATGTCCAACATCACCAACACATGCCTCTACCAAGCATGTACCAAGATCACCAGCACAACATCACAAACATCAACCATGTGCATCAACAACATATCATGCATTAACTATGTATCCCACCATGCATCAATGTCACCAAGGAATGCCTCATACATATACCAAAAATGTATCTCAAACAATGTGCCCAATATCCAAGATGCTCCTCAAACCATGTGCCTCAACCATATACCATATCACTCATGATATGTATCAATCATGACATTAATTCATCAACATGAAACCATCAAAACATGCATATAAACATACTTGTAACTCAAACTAAAACAATTATGCCCACTAGTCTACTCAAATGGAAATCAAACTCTACAAATCTGCAATTAATATATTCCTGCCTGAATATGTCCTCTATGAATATCTGCATCAAAAAGTGTACCAATGATACTCCTTGTGTCTTTCAACTGATATTATGCATGCCTACATAGAGATGTATTTTGAAATATGTTCCTTAACCAAACAATATGTCATAGGACATGTTATACCTCTATGATCGAACCCCTCCGAATAAAACATCTCTAACACCACTATGAAACACTTCATGTTGTCTGAAGGATATATCTCTGAACTATAACAGGTTCTGCATAGACTCCCCCTATGAAATATTCATATTACCTGGGATTATCCAAGTCAGATGGCTCAAAACAATGGTGGAATCCTCCCTCATGCGAATTAGTCTTCTTCTTCGTCTTTGGATCCATCATCATCCCTAATTCTGACACTTTCTTCCTAGATTCTAACATCTTCCCTTCTACATGTGGATTCATCATGATCTCGTACTAATATGTATCCTAAGAGTGCAATTTCTAGGACATGTTATTCCTTTACCTTCTCTGAATTATGATCTTTCACTGCTGCAGATTTTGAAAATATGATCCTTGAGACTTTTTCTTATTTCACTTGCTTTTATAGTCTTTCTCATACTATTGCAAATCTTTTGATCTCCGAGACCTGTTATTCATTCATATGCTCTTTTTATCTTTCTTTTATTTTCCAAACCTTGTTATACCTATTATCAATGTTTTCTTTCATGGATGGATCTATCACACTTTTGCAATTTCAAGCTATGTGACCATAATTGTGGAATTTTTAACATTCAATATTGTGAGGAGCCACATAAACACTACTTTCTTGAAAATTTATTCCATTTTCTCTGCAGCCTACAACTTTATGTCCAAATTTATTACAACAAAAATAGTAACCATAAAATACACTTTGATACCTGGGAGTAGATGATCCTCTATGTGATGTAGTCCATATGAATTCATGACTTGGCTCATTACAATCATAGTTGAATCTTCTTTGTTGTCTGAAAATAGATTGTCTTCTTGAAAATATATCCTTCCTCTTGGACTCTTGTTGACCATGATTCCTTCCTTTAATTAATTCTGCGTAACTCTTAACATTTTCTTCATTCTTCCTTTTCGATAACCTGTGACATTTCTCTTCAACTTTATTTGATGATGATGTGGATGCTTCTTCAACATTTTTACTAAGCTTGACAACTTTTCCTCTCAGCATGACAACTTCTTCTTCAAGCTTCTCAACCTCTTCTTCTTTCTTCATCATCTGATTCTTCATGACTTTTTCTTTTCTCTTTTCCTCTTCAAGTTGGATATTCAAGGAGATTATTTCTTCTTCAAGTTTTCTTTCTTTTCAACTAGATTATGCACCATGATTCTTTTCCTTTTCAATCTCAAGATTGTCTTCTATTTCATTGATATTTTATGTCTCATCACTTCCAGTCTTCAAGTAAGGGAATTCAATTTCAATATGTCCTACTTATTCACAATTAAAACAAAAATACTCACCTATGTTGACTTCTTCATCATCTGAGTTGTCATCTGCTTCATTTTATTTTGTTCCTTTCCTTGCATAAATATCTTGTAGGTTGTCCCAAATCTCTTTGAATTATGCATATTGTCCCACTCTGGTTTTTACTGAATCGGGTAATCCTTCCATGATAAAAATACATTGCTATCTTGTTGTTCCTTTGAAATTCCTTCTTGGATGGAGTCTTCAGAGGCTTCTTTGTAGCTATATACCTTGTCATAACTAACCACCAAATATCACATGCTTGTGCTTGCAAAAATGATTTCATTTTGTTGCTCTGTATTTCATATTTCAGACCATTTTGACCATTGAACTGTGTCATTTCCATCTTATACATATCATTTATTTCCATGATCTACCTTCCATTGATTGAACTATTTCCTAAAGGAACTGTCTCTGATACCAATTGTTGGAATACTAAGAGGTGGGGGGGCATGAATCAGTATGAGCACAATTAGTACTTTTAATCACAATATAAAACCTCCAATAATATCATGCTCATTCAAAACATCATAATTCAATGAATAGACATCACATAAACACATTACACAATAATTTTACGTGGAAACCCAATGTGAGAGAAATCCAAGGAATGATTTTCTTATTTATCAAAGAGTACATTCACTGGAAGCACCAACTTCCTATTTCTCCATATACAGGTGGAAGAAGGTTCCAACCCCATTCTTACATGTTGCAACCTAAAGGAATCTCCAAGTCCCTATTTTTTTGTCTCCAACCCCCTTTTCTTGCCCCGTCCAACCACCTTGAAATATAAATGTAAGCCAATATGTCACTACCAGATCAATGTGTCCTTGTCCCTGTCACTAGACTGATATACCATCATTGTCACTATCAACCTGTCACCAAAACCTGTCATTATCAACCTCCAACAACAACCTCTGATCTTGTAGATGAACTAGTTTATGTGATCATAGACCTGCATACCTTCCTCAACTTCAGCAACAAGAGAATAACATCTTCATCAACCTTTACCTCAGTCTCACAGGGCTAGTTTTAGATTAGTCACAAACCATAAATTTAAACAAGAATAACTCTATACCTATAATGAATAAATGTATGAAACTTGTACCCATACTTCTTCAGTATGTCTTCTGAAATTCCTCCAAGTTTCACTCCTTGAATCATTCCTAAAAAGGATTTATAGAGAAAATGGCATACCTTGCTGAGTTTTGGCCTATTCTAGAGAGTGAACTTGTACAGCATGTCATGTGCTCAATATTTGATATCTTATTATTAAAATTGAATAAAAAAAACTACAACTTGTAATACTTCCATTGTAATTGGTCTCACATCATTTTGATTCTTTATGAAAAAGTTATGATTGTTTTATCCAGAACACCTGTTTAAAACCAGTTTCAAAACTAGTCAAAATCCCTATCTTCCACATAGTGTATCTCCAAAAGTACAAAGAACTATAAGATGAAATTGTTACCACATGTACCTTGATATCTCTTTTCAACAGCCTCTAAGTTTTTCTATCTGAATCATTCTATAAAACAATTTATAGAAAAAATGGTAAGATGACTTGTAAATAACATACCTTAGAACACATCATCAAAAAATTCATATTCTCATCCTTCTTTACTTCATCTTTATTATGAAATTCGCGTCACTGCCTCAAATATCCAACCTTTTGATGGAGGAGCATCATTAGTGAAGCACAAGCAGAGGACAACTAGGTGCACTAGCACACATTTTGAAGAAATTTAAATTTTGAAGAATGCTTATCACTCAAATATTTTGAAAGGATATTGTAATTAAAGAGTATCTTAAATGTTGTAGAGCTGGATAGGTTCATGAAGACATTGGAGAATGTATTCTCTTTAATGAAGTTGAGTGCAGTACAGATTCGATGTGTTCGATCTGATCTATTTAGTAGTTGATAGCTTTTAATTCGATATGATAGCTTTAGATTCGTTGGAGGGAAGAACTCGGAGAGACCTCTTGTATAAATCTTTGTATTGTTTCCCAGTAGTGGTTGTTGACACTGTAGTTATTGAGGATTATCGTCATTTGTAGTCGAGAGCTAAGAGCTACTGAGAAATAGTGTATAAACATATGTAATTTTCAGTTAAATGAACATAACAGAGGAGCATTGTCCCAAATGTATGGTGTTTATGTGTCTATATGAATGAATGGATGGTAGAGTTTATGTTTATTTTCAATTCCCTGTTAATTCTTATTCTTGTATTTATGCATGCATTTACATGGCTAGATTTATGAATCTATGAGATTTTAGATAAGTTTCAATTATTTCTCTTCTACGAGCAAGTGTAAGTGTGAATAGTGTCTGCAAGGAGTGCATTGACAGAGTCTATCTCAAATCACAACTTAGAAGGGATAACAATGAACTTATGTGTGCAAGGAGTGCATAGCGTCTGCAAGGTGTGTGTGACAGAGTCCATTCTAACTCAAAAGGTTTTGTAGACATAGCCTAAGGGAGGTTTGTCTACAAGGAGCACGTGACAAATTCTTCTGACTCACAAGCTCAGAAGGAGTAGCTAGAGTTGTCCACGGAGAGGTAAGATTGCAAAGGAGAACATGTTGCAAGGTGTACATAGGTTGAAGTTTGATGAAGTGTCGAAGGATTATTCTAGGAAGATAAGACTTCATAAAGAACAATCTTAGGAGGAAGCATGACAAGAAATCATCTAAGGAAAGAGTCCTTTGAGGTTTCTCTGATTTAGCAAAGAGAGATCCTTCCAGGAGGGATTAGGATCATTCCTTATCATCATATCCGGGAGGATTTACATGAAGGCAAGTCATGATACATTTTGGCATTTCGGAGTTCGAAACAACTCGAAGTGTTGAAGAGGTGGGATTGTCGAAGTCATGAACTAGCGAGGTGAATCTCGACCTTTGGTTGCGAAGAGACATGCAACATAATATTAAGGAGTCTATAAGTTAGAGGTCTGAAGGAAGTAAGTGTGGAGTGAGTGAAGTTTTGTGAATTTGCAAACCCCTAAGCTTAGATGGACCGTCAGATCCAGGGAGACACATGGCAGAGACCCATGAGTTCAGAGGAAGTTGTTTTGGGAAAAAAAAAGGAGGATATTTTAGTATTTCTGGATCCCGAAGTGGTGAAGGGTTGTCCTGAGGTCATAGACTTTGGTCACATAGTGGAGAAAGAGTCTAGCACAAAACTAGTACTCATGAACTAGTGTCGCAAAGTGTCATAGAGAAAATTTGTAAGTGGTCTAAACTTACACATGACATCAAGGGGACCTGTGTGAGCGTATATATTGCTTAGGGTCTATTGAAGGCCCGAAGAACCAGTTCATTTTAGAGAGTTGAAGATCCAAGACTGGGAGGTCGTGGGATCCCCAGAAGAGAAGGAAGGGGTTTCCATCAAGAGTGGTATCAAAGAAGATACATAATTGAATTTTGTAGATAAAGGAGACAGAGAAGTAGGTGGATATCATCAAGTGATATTAGATACATCAGCACAATGTCACCTAAAAGACATGCAAAGCCACCCGTAGCAAATAGAACTATGGAAAGGGAGATGAGAGAATTGTGTGCAAGGATGGATGCCATGGAGACAACAGAAAAAAGAGAACCTGATGCTAGAGATGTCAGAGATGCAGGAAATGAATAAGTGGAAGTTGAATAAGTTGTAGTAGAGGATGCTACAAAAGAGCGCTTGTTGAAAGTGGTTGTTAAGTTGGGAGCTAGAGCCAAGATAGATATCCCAATGTATGAAGGTAATTTGGATGTCGAAGAATTGCTTGATTGGATACGAGAAATGGAAAAGTATTTTGAGTATGAAGATGTTGATGAAGATAAAAAGGTAAAGCATGATGTCACCAGGTTGAAAGGACATGCAACACTATGGTGGGATGAACTGCAGGTTGACAGGAGAAGAAAAGGAAAAAAAAAAATTAAGAGTTGGGATCGAATGGTATCTAAGCTAAAGGAAAAATTCATACCCAAGGACTACCAGATAAATTTGTTCAAGAGATTGCAAAACCTGAGACAGAAAGGGATGAGTCTGAAGGAGTACACATATGAGTTCTACAGACTGAACATCAGGGCTAGAGAGAAAGAGAGAGATGAGAAAAAAGTTTCCAGGTACATCAATGGCCTGAGATATGAAAGCCAAGACAAGATCAACATGATGAAAGTAAAGACAGTAGAGGATGCATATCAGATTGCGCTGAAAGAAGAGGAGAAGTTGGACAGGAAGCAAAGTCAACAAAACAGAGGTAGAATAGTGAACAGAGGAAAAGGATTTTCCCATGAAAAGAAACAGAAGCCTAAAGGTGAGACAGAGAAAACACATATTCACTCTAAGAGAGGAAGAAGTTACCGAGGAAGGCAGAGTGGTGGTAGAAACTCTTTTCCTAGAGGAAGAGGAAAAGGTAGATGAGGTGAGATAAAGTGTTATGCATGTGGAAAGACATGGCACATGTCTTGGGAATTCCCCAAGATAAATAAAAAAGGAGGTGAAGCTCACATTTAGGTAGTGTAGAAGTGAAATGTTGAGGCAGAAGGTGCAGAAGATGGGATATATTTGATGATGAAGACAATTCTCTTAAAGCCAGAGCTAGAAGTTGAAAAATAGGTATAGAGGAACAATTTGTTCAGGACTACTTGAAAGACTAAGGACGGAGTATGCAAGTTGATAATATATAGTGGGAGCACTGATAATTTAGTATCTAGAAAGATGGTGGAGAAGTTGGATCTAGAGACGAATATACATCCGATGTCGTATAAAGTCTCATGGTTGCAGAAAGGTCATTAGGTAATAGTCACTAAACAATGCCTTGTTGAATTTAAAATAGGTGGATATAGATATGAAATCCCGTGTGATGTGATTCCCATGGACGTATGTCAATTTTTGTTGGAAATACCATGGTAGTATGACAGGAATGTCATTCATGATGCGAGAAGAAATACTTATACCTTGGAGAAGAATGGTAGGACACACATGTTACTGCCAATTGAAGAGAAGAAAGTGAAGGAAGAAACCAACACGAGTATACTTCTCATGAGTGGGAAGGAACTCCTGAGTGAAGTTAAGAAGGAACAAGAGATGTAGTTTGTTGTAGTAAGGAAGACGAAATTTATCCTTACAAGTACTTGTATGGAGGATTTGCTTGAGGGAATTTAGGAGTTGTTAGAGAATTTCGCAAGCATAGTTGTGGATGAGTTGCTAAGCTCATTGCCACCTATCAAAAGTATCATCCATCACATTGATTTGATACTAGGAGCAATCCTACTGAACAAAGAAGTGTACAAGTTGACACCTCAAGAGAATGAGGAGGTGAAAAGACAGGTTCAACATTTGTTAGACAAATGTTTGGTTAGAGAAATCTTGAGTCCATGCGCAATACTGATTGTGTTGAGTCCAAAGAAGGATGGAGGATAGAGAATGTGTACAAACTGAAGGGCCATAAATAAAATCACCATTAGGTACAGATTTCAATTTTTGAGGATGGATGATTTGATGGATTTCTTGAGTGGAGCGAACTATTTTTCAAAAATAGATTTGAAAAGTGGATATCACCATATAAGGATGAGAGAAGGTGATGAGAGGAAAACAACCTTTAAAACAAATGAGGGATTGTATGAATGGATTGTTATGTCGTTTGGCTTAACGAATGCCCCAAGTACTTTTATGAGGTTGATGAATGAAGTGTTGAAGGATTTTGTTGGGAAGTTTGTGATCATATATCTGGATGATTTATTGGTCTTTAGTAAAACTGAAGAAGAGTATCTGAGGCACTTAACATTGGTGATGAAGAGGTTACAGCGAGAGAAGTTGTTGATCAATTTAAAGAAATCCTCTTTCATGAAGAAATAACTCATTTATTTTTGTTTTTTTATCTCTTCAAATGAATTGAAGATGGATCTCGAAAAGATGAAAGAAATCAGAGAATGGTCGTCACCAAAGAGTATATTTGAGGTAAGAAGCTTCCATGGATTGGCAAGTTTTTACCGAAATTTCATCAGAAATTTTAGTGAGATTGGTGCACAAATGATGGATACAGTGAATAAAACACATAAGTATTTCAAATGAGAAGAATAGGCTGAGAAGAGATTCAACATATTGAAGGAGAAGATAATGAAACAACCGATTTTGGTATTACCATATTTCAGAAAGACATTTCAGGTAAGATGCAATGTGGGTGGAGTTGCAATTGGAGCAGTATTAAGCCAAGATAATAGACCTGTTGTGTATTTCAGTGAGAAGTTGAATGATGATAAGAGGAAATAATACACATATGATAAAGAGTTATATTCCATAATTCAAGACTTGAAGAAATGGAGACACTATCTCGTTCCAAAGGAGTTTGTTTTGTATAGCAATAATCAAGCTTTACAATTCATAACTAGACAAGAGAAGTTAAACCAGAGACATGCCAAGTGGATATAGTTTATGAAAAAATTCACTTTTTTCATAAAACATATTTCTGGTAATTCTAACAAGGTTGTTGATGCATTGAGAAGGAGATGTCTAATTCTGCAGGAATTTCAAATGAATACCTTGGGGTTTGACCACCTTAAGGAAATGTATCATAATGATCCAGATTTCATAGAAGCATATGAAGTGTGTGTGAATCCTGTGCTCAGAGACAGAAGCCAGTGGGATGAATATTTGATTCATGATGGGCTTTTGTTTAGAGGATGCTAGCTATGCATACCAAAGTGTTTGATGAGGGAGAATTTGCTGAAGGAAAATCATAGTGGGGGTCTAGCCAGACATTTCGACCATGACAAAATGTTTTCACAGTTAAATGGTTCATATTATTGGCCAAGTATGAGAGCAGAGGTGAAAAGGTTTTTGAACATATGTAATATTTTCCAGTATGCGAAGGGGAAGAACCAAAATAGTGGGTTGTATAAACCATTGCCTATTCCAGAGAGGCCTTGGGATGTAATAAGCATGGATTTTGTGTTAGGATTGCCAAGGAAACAAATTGGAAGTGATTCGGTATTTGTGGTAGTTGACATATTTTCAAATATGGAACACTTTATCCCATGCCAGAAGACTAGTGATGCAAGGCACATTGCTAAAATTTTTTTCAAGGAAGTTGTAAGACTCCATGGATTTCCCAAGATTATTGTTTCAGATAGGGATACCAAATTTATTGGTCATTTCTAGAGAAAATTGTGGAAGAATTTGGGAACATAACTATCCTTTAGTTCTACATATCACCCTCAAACAGATGGATAGATTGAAGTGGTGAATCGAAGGTTAGGGGATTTGTTGAGAAGTTTGGTCACTGAACATCATAGCCAGTGGGATCAGATTCTAGCACAAGTAGAGTTTGCATACAATGAATTAGTGAATAGAAGTACCAGAAAGATTCCATTTCAAATAGTGTATGGAATGAATCTGAGGGGAGTGTCAGAGTTAAGAGATATAGAGCCGAGCGAATTTAGGAGCATTGGAGTTGAAGACTTCGCTGCGGAAACAGATGAACTTCATAGTCAAATCAAGGAGCAGTTGAAGAAGAACATCAATGAATACAAACGCAGAGTTGATCAACACATGAGGAGAATTCAATTTGAAGTTGGAGATCAAGTTCTAGAGCATATTAGGAAGGAGAGGTTCCCCAGAGGAACGTATAATAAACTAAAGTTGAAAAAGATAGGACCGTGCAAAATCATGAGAATATTTGGTGAGAATGCTTATGAAATAGAATTGCCATGGGATGTGGGTATATCACCCATATTCAACATTTCAGACCTATATCCTTACAAAGAACATGGAATTGAAGGAACAAAAGGTCATAAGGAGATCCAGTGGGAGAAGTAGATGCCTATAGCAGAGAAGTCACAGATGGAGCAGATCATAGGTCGATGAATTGGTAAGAAGACCATAAGGAAAACGTATTTTGAATATTTGGTAAAATGGAAAGGATGACCAATAGAAGATGCCAGTTGGGTGAATGAAGCAGACATCCAGAAGCATGGAAGGACAGTGCAGGAGCTCATGGATAGGAGTCCATAAATTTTTCAGCCAGAGGAGTATGATGCAGGAGCATCACCAGTGAAGCACAAGCGGAGGACAACTAGGTGCACTAGCGCACATTTTGAAGAAATTTAAATTTTGAAGAATGTGTATCACTCAATTATTTTGAAAGGAGATTGTAATTAAATAGTATCTTAAATGTTGTAGAGATGGATAAGTTCATGAGGAAATTGGAGAATGTATTCTCTTTAATGAAGTTGAGTGTAATACAAATTCGATGTGTTCGATCTAATCTATCTGTCACAAATATCTATTGTAATAAATATTAGTATTTGACAACTTTTAATTCGATAGGATAGCTTTAGATTCATTGGAGGGAAGAACTCAGAGAGACCTCTTGTATAAATATTTGTATTGTTCCCAATAGTGGTTGTTGACACTGTAGTTATTGAGGGTTATCGCCATTTGTCGTCGAGAGCTGAGAGCTACTGAGAAGCAATGTATGAACATATGTAATTTTTATTTAAATGAACATAACCGAGGAGCATTCTCCCAAATGTATGGTGTCGATGCGTCTATCTGAATGAATGTATGGTAGAGTTTTTGTTTATTTTCAATTACCTGTTAATTCTTGTTCTTGTATTTATGCATGCATTTACATGGCTAGATGTATGAATCTGTGAGATTTTAAATAAGTTTCAATTGTTTCTCTTCTACGAGCAAGTGCAAGTGTGCATAGTGTCTACAAGGAGTGTGTTGGCATAGTTTATCTCGAATCACATCTCAGAAGGGATAACGGTGAACTTATGTGTGAAAGGAGTACATAGCATCTGTAAGGTGTGCGTGACAGAGTCCATTCTGACTCAAAAGGATCTGGAGAGATATCCTGAGGGAGGTTTGTCCACAAGGAGTGCGTGAAAAAGTCTTCTGACTCACAAGATCAGAAGGAATAGCTGGTTTTTTCCACAGAGAGGTAATATTGCAGAGGAGAACATGTTGCAAGGTGTGCATAGGATGAAGTTCAACGAAGTGTTGAAGGATTATTCTAGGAAGAAAAGAGTTTAGATAGAACATTCTCAGAAGGAAGAATGGAGAGAAATCATCTAAGGAAAGATTCCTTTGAGGTTTCTCTGATTTAGCAAAGTGATATCCATCCAGGAGGGATTGGGATCATTCCTAACCGTCAGATCTGGGAGAAAGTACATGAAGGAAATTCGCGAGACATTTCAGCATTTTGGAGTTCAGAACAACTCGAAGTGTTGGAGAGGTGGGATATCCGAAGTCGTGAAACCGTGAGGTGAATCTCTACTGTTGGTTGCGAGGAGACACGCAACATAATATTAAGGAGTCCGGAAGTTAGAGGTCTGGAGGAAGTAAGTGTGGAGTGAGTGAAGTTTTGTGAAGTCGCAAACCCCAAAGCTTAGTTGGACCGTCAGATCCAGGGAGACACATGGAAGAGACCCATGAGTTTGGAGGAAGTTGTTTTGGAAGCCAATAGAGGAGGATATTTCATTATTGTCGGAGCCCAAAGTGGCGAAGGGTTGGCCCGAGGTCATAGCCCGTGGTCACATAGCGGAGAAAGAGTCTAGCACAAGAATAGTACTCACGAACCAGTGTTGCAAAGTGTCGGAGATGTTATCACTCTATAAATTCCCAGAGGTTGTTGAAAGGAAGAAGAAATTTACCAGAGGTAACTTTATCCAACCACTTCGAAACTGGGATCTAGCCCTGTCAGTTTCAGAGAGGGATCTCTTTGTAAGATTTAACTTTGTTTCAAATTTCAGATATTAGGCTAGTTAAAATAAATAGGACCGAGTTGTTTGTTTTTATAAAATGGCTGAAATGTCACTTACGCATCCATTGAGCTATGGGGTCTGTTTTATAAAATTTGAGACTGGCTAACAGGTTTTAAAAGGTATTCTCACAGGACAGGATAATGCAACTGCTTGATTCTTTAGCATAAAAATGATGTAAAGCAGAGAAGACGAGATAATCAACTATAGCCAAGAAGCATTTAAGAATTTATTAATTATAACATTAGAAGAAAACATTTAGATCATTTAAAGTTGGAAACAGAGTATACGAGGATAAATTCTGCAACTTTCGCTACTTCCAAATGATCATATTTATAAAAACAAAATGAATACTAAGAGAGATAAACATTCAACAAAGATGAGAAAACTTCACCAACATCTAACACGCGAGAATCCTGTGAAACGTCCCTTTTATTAATCGTAGATCTCTGATAAAAATTACAATGCTTACAGCTTGCTTGGGCATAAAGATGAACCCTCAATACTTCAAAGTTTGAAGTATTTATAATAAAAATTACAAACGACCCTATCATTGATGATCAGGACATGGAAGATTCTAAATCTAACTAACTATATAACAATATACAAAAATGTAGGAACTAATGATGATCTGTCAGATTTTTTATGCTAATTCTAGGGAAGGTCGTTGGTGAGTCATTCGCGTGACTTTGACTGCTCCGCTTGCTGACTCGGATTGGATACCTCATCTCTTACTCGATCAAATTTCACAGCTCTTCCCATCTCAGCTGACTGGGAATGGTGACTTTGAGCATTCTTCGGTAGGTTTCATCCATTTCAGTATATTTGGAAAACTTCGGCTTGACTATGAAAATATATTTGATTTCGTGTTGTATGTTGAGGTCCGACTGCAAAGTCTCCAACAATGCCTTTTCTGTTATGCTGCCCTGTATCCCTGAGAACTTGGAACTGTCCTTGGCCACTGTAGCTATCTTCTGCTTGTAGTCAGGAAGGGTCATCAACTTGTCATTTAAAACCATTAAACTAGGAAGACCTTTCTTTTGTAGGGAATCAATCTTGTTGAAGAACCTCTAAACTCTTATGTCCATGTTCTGGACTTTCTCTTCCATCTACAACATCAATCCTCTTCAATCTTCAGGTCTTCCAACTCTTCCCTGGTCTTCGAATTCAGAAACCTAATGATTTTGTTTTCTTCAGTGGGAATTTCCACCATATCTCCTTTTATCTTGTTGATAGCCTGTCTGCTCCTCAACACTAGTTCATTTTTCTCGAACATGATTTGCACCATAGGCCAAAATTCATTTATGGATTTGTAGATATCCATCCAAATGTTCTCCTTAGCTTCTGCTAGTGTTTTACCCCCCACTATTTTCTTTTGCAGCTGTTGTATTTCCTACTTGAGCTTTTTTTATGTTTTCCTTTCAATGTTGAAGCTTGTATGGTAGGAGGCCTTAAGCTCCTGGAGATTCTCAACCTCTTTATTCAATCTATTTATTTTTGTTCCTTGCAGGGTCATCTCCTCCATTGATTTTTCTAACTCCACAGATTTTTCTAGAGCTGTCAATGGGGTGCCTAATGGAAGTTCAAATGTGGTGGTTATTGATACAATTGTTGTGCTAAATCCTGTGAGGTGAACTACACTCAGTGGGATGACTTCCATTGGTGTTGCCTGTTCTTTCTCCTTTACTAACCTCTCTAGCTCTACCTCCATTTCTTTTATCTGTGCATTATGTTCCATGATCAATTTTAGCATTTCCTCCTTTTCACATTCTGTCTCAGCCATCTCTTTGGCCTATGAGTCTTCTGTAGGTGGCATTTTTTTTTTCTTCCTCAAAGATACTATGTCATCATTCTTTTTCTTAAGCATCTCCTCAACTTCTTTCACATTTGAGGGGTCATACACAATCTTGAGCACCAATTCTTCTAAAGACTTAATTTTGTTATCCTTTGCAAAGATGATATCTTCTCCAACTTTAATTGAGTTTGAACATTGTTCATAGAAACCTGTAATTTGGTAGCAATACTGGAAGCATGGGCTAATGTTGAGAAAACCATTTCTCCAGTCTACTTGAGTAGATCCATCTGATCAGCTTGATGTACATCTCTGGTGTTAATTTCCATTGTAGCCCTCTTGAAATCAGTGATTTATTTTGGATGGGGTACTTGTGCCTGCAAGAATGCCAAGTGCATTCTTCCTTTCTTTGTATCAAAAGCTGATAACAATTTGTGTTGTGTTGTGGACGTTTTCTTCCAAAACTGATCATAAGTGTTGTTGGTCAGCATCTGATTCTTCTTCTTGATCATATCGTATTTCTCAATAATACTCAGCTTTGCACCCCCTTGATGTGGTTGGTTGATTAGTGAGGTGTTAGTCTGCTTCTTGGATGAAGAAGTAGACAAGATCTGGTGGTTGCTTGAGACAAGAGGTGAATGATCTCCTTTTATAACTGTAGTGGACTGGGTTTCCTTTTCACCAGTTGTGTCAGTTGTATGAATGACTTTTGGCCTTTTGGTGTATACCTGAAAAATCCTCAGCTGAGATTTTTGTGGCTAAAGGGGAAGTATCCTTTCTGGGTCTTTTCTCCTTTGGCACTTATGGTGTGGTTGTTTGTGAGATAATGACTAAAGGAGATTGCTTCTCTACTTCTTCCAGAGTATTCACCTCCCACTCCGTTATATTCATGTACTTATCTATCTTGGGCTTGGGTGCATGAACATATGGGGCACTTTTATTCTTCACTCTCATCTCTGTGATGATCCCACATGGATCATAGTGCCACAGGAAACTTGTGTCGAACTTCATCTCTTTCAATAGTTTGTCTGCCTCTTCCCTGGAAGCTCGACTGTTGCAGATAAAGGATCCTATCTGCCTCTTGATTCTCAGTTGTTGTTTCTTATTCAGAGATACAAAATGTATATCATCTGAATTGATAATTTGTATGATATACTCCAAGGAAAATATCCGAACAGGCAAGTATTTGGGCAATTTGTATGGAGCTAACTCACAACCATATACTCTAATTTCTGTGTGATTTTGATATAGGAACCAGTCTCCAGTCTTGGCGAGATATGAAAGGTGTAAAAATCTTTGGATCTCCTCATTTATCCTTGGCTCTGGTCTACCACTGAGCATCCTTACCACTGGGTGATAAAACAGATCAACAAATAGCTTGAAATTAAACTCCGTGGAGTTTCTTTTGAGTAGCGAAGTCCAAGAGGTGACGGGTTGTGGTTTTCCTTCCTGGTCCATTCTCTGCATGGTAAATGTGAACTTATCTTCTTGAAAGAACATGAACATGTAACCTAGTATTGAATAATACCAGAACATGCCCTCCATGGGAAAATTGATGATCCAGGGGATCAAATTTTGCTCAAAATTCAAAGTGCTTGGAATTTCTTCAAATCAAACAGGTGCGAAGGCCTCGTCGTCACGAACCCAACGCAACTCAAATGGATTCAAACGAACATCGGATGAGTGAGATATCGCGTTCTGTTCAAATTGTCAAACAAGCAAAAAACATTTGTTGACTGTACAGTCCGTACAACTGCTAATGTGGTAGGGCTATACGCTGATGTGGCAGGGCTGAGTTGGCAGACAGTTGGCAGTTGGGTGGTCGAATGATTTCTTTACATGTGGCATATCTCTGACAAGTGGGATGGTGCCACGTGGCCCAGACATCGGCTGCCATGTGGCACCGTTTTTTTGGTTTGGTTGTTAAAATTATATGGAGTTCGTGGGGGTCGAACCCCGGACCTCCCGCCATGGTGGAGCGCTTTCATACGATGTGGGTTACCAATAGCCCACGCGTTGGTTCTTAATACATATATGGTTTTTTTATATTTAAGTTTGAGTTGTATTATGTTTTGGGCGCAGACCGGGCTGGGGCTAAGCCCCAGCCCCCAATCATATGTGGATTCCCATAAGACCACACCACGCACGCACAATTCAAACGGAGTCAAAGCCCACGGTTGTATTGTTAATACATATGAATGATGGTTAAATGCGCGGGAGTTTAATATTGCCAATGGTTAAAACCGCGCCGACACTTGTCGTATGTCCATTCGATTTGGGCCTTAGCCCTTTTATGTGCAGAGGTACGGTCACATGGCCATGTGCCCAATGGCTTGCAGTTAGGGGGCTAGGTTCCCTAACCATTCTATAGTTGCACGCGTGTTGCGGTTGTGTGCTCGGTGCTAGGTTTAAGCACGGAAAAACCGCGCAGAGGCTAGTTTGGACACACAGAGGTGCAATTTGGCGATCCAGAGACAACAAGTTTGAAGGGGAACTTTCAGGAAGCCTATCTTCTTCAATTTTTGGCCAAATCAAGTGCCGAAAAAGCCCAGCTAGGAGTTTTTGGACATTCTGAAGCCATTGGAGCCATCTATTTGGCATTTTGAGCATTGTAAAACACATATTTTAGCACTTTGAGCAAATAATATAAAAGATCCATTGGAAGTTGGACCAAGAGATGTAGCCCAAGAGAGGGGTGAACTCCTTTATCATTTGTTGTGTTATGTGTTTACTATTCATTGTATTTGCTGGTTATTATTGCATCTTGAATGTGTAATTTTCTATGAAATTTGTGTTTGCAAATTGATCCTTTTGCAATAGTACACTAAAATAAAACTTGCAAATAATTTCAAGAATACAAGCCTTTATCATTTTCAGATCAAGTTGGTATCAGAGCTTAGGTTTTTGAAGGATTGATTAGTTGCAAGTGTTTTTTTTTTCTGATGCTCACAAGGTTGAAACTCACAAGAGGAGAAGGTCAACTTGTAGAGCCAATTTCTCATCCTTCAAGAAGAAAGGTTATATTATCACCTCAAGCTTCAAGGAGGCATTCACCAAGTATGGCTCATGAAGAGAGTCATGAAAATGTTCCTACAGAAGATGAAGATCTCAGAAAGGATTTCATGGATATGAGAGAAATGATGAAAGTCTTGATGGAAGAAAGGAATGTAAGGTTGCAAGGTGAAGGCTCCAACCCTTCAAAGAACAAGGGAGACAGTGGTGATAAAACTCCAAAAGGAAATGGAGGGAATGG
>ML781698.1:117409-127901 GCA_009831015.1 Picea engelmannii | reverse complement strand
TTTTAATGGTGCCGTGATTAACTATCCTACTTATGATAAGTAGTTGTATGCATTGGTGCAAAGTGTGAAAAAATGGAAACATTATTTGTTGGGGAAAGAAACCATTGTCCACACAGATCATCAACCACTGCAATACTTACAATAAAAAACAAAGCTACAACAAGCAAGGCACTTCAGACGGATGGGTTTTCTACAACAATTCCACTTGGTCATAAGGTATAAGAAGGGCATTTATAACAAAGTTGTTGATATGCTTTCAAGGCCTATTATTAGTGCTTCAGTTATTATTAAGCATAGTCCTATCATGAATGAGAGCTATGTTGAGAAATATGCTTTAGATGTTGATTTTAAAGAAGTATATGCAACTTTGTGTCATTCTAACCATGTTGAGGAATTGGATTACCATGTGCATGATAATCTTTTATATCATCTTGGCAAGCTTTGTATTCCACGGGGTGAAAGAATCAACATAATAAGAGAAGGCCATTCTTCTCTTATTGCTGGTCACTTTGGTGTAGGCAAGACAGTGGCTAATTTGCAAAGGTACTGCTATTGGCCTAAAATGAATGAAAGTGTTTCAAGATATGTTCGAGGATGTTCGTTATGTGCCACAAGAAAACCTAGCAATAGAAAGTTGGGTTTGTATACTCCACTTCCAGTTCCTTCTCGTCCTTGGGAAAGTATTTCCATGGACTTTGTAGGAGGTCTACCTATGTCTAAATAAAATCATGATTATCTTTATGTTGTGGTTGATCGATTTAGAAAAATGTATATTTTGATGCCTTGTAAGAAGTAGGTTACAGCTGAGCAAACGACACAAATGTTCTTTCAGCATGTTTGGGTACATTTTGGATTGCCTAAATCCATTATTTATGATCGAGATTCTCGATTTATTGGGAACTTTTGGTCAAGTTTATGGGCACTCATGGACACCAAACTGAAAAAGAGCACGTATTTTCATCTGCAAACCTATGGTCAAACAAAAGTGGTCAATAGAACAGTGGTGCATCTTCTTCGTGGTTATTGCAGCACGCATCCTAAACTTTGGGATGAGCATTTACACTACATTCAACATGCTTACAATCAAGCTAAGCACTCTTCAACTCAAACATCGCCATTTGAAGCATATTTTGGCCATTTGCCCAAATCTCCTTTAGATTTTATCTTTGGGAAGGATATTGCTATTGATGGTCAATATGGCATTGATAGGGCAGAAAAGTTCATTGAACAAATTCAGTCGATACATCAAATGGTACAAGACCAGTTGGAAAAGAGTCAAGCCAAGTACAAAACAAGACATGACAAGCATCGTGTTGATCACAGTTTCCAAGTTGGAGATGAAGTTTGGCTTTACATTAGTAAGGAGAGGCTTAAAGGAGAAGGTAAAAAACCAAAACCAATTAGATATGGTCCTTTCAAGATTCTTGAGAAGATTGGTAACAATGCCTTTCGTTTGGATTTGCCTCCTTATATGCAAATGTATGCAGTTGTTAATGTTGAGAATTTGAAATTGTATGAGCCTCCTTTGATTGATGATCAAGGAGAACATGTTCAAATTCCTTCTATAGATGATTTCTTCCTAGAATATCTTACAGAACTGCATGAAGACACAATCCTTGACAGGAGAATGAGAACTTCAAAACAGGGAAATGTGGAATATCTTTGAATTGGTCTTAAAGGCACAAAAGAAAGCAAAGCCAAGTGGATTGAGGTTGGGAAGGTGAGGGAACTATACCCTCATCTTCAGATAGACTAAAAGTAGACTTTTGGAGGTCCAAAAGCTTTCCAATGGGGAGGTGTGATCCAGGGGATCAAATTTTGCTCAAAATTCAAAGTGCTCGGAATCGCTTCAAATTGAACAGGTGTGTAGGCCTCGTCATCACGAACCCAACGCAACTCAAACGGGTTCAAATGGACATAGGATGAGTGAGATATCACGTTCTATTCAAATTGTCAAATAGGCAAAAAGAAATTGCTGACTGTACAGTCCGTACAGTTGCTGACTTGGCAGGGTCGTACGTTGACGTGGCAGGGCTGAGTTGGCAGACAGTTGGAAGTTGGGTGGTCGAATCATTTCTCAACACATGGCATATCTCTGACAAGTGGGATGGTGCCACGTGGCCCAGACATGGGCTGCCACGTGGCACCGTTTTTTTGGTTTGGTTGTTAACATTATATGGAGTCTGTGGGGGTCAAACCCCGGACCTCCCGCCATGATGGAGCGCTTTCACACGGCGTGGGTTACCAATAGCCCATGCATTGGTTCTTAATACATATATGGTTTTTTTTATATTTAAGTTTGAGTTGTATTATGTTTTGGGCGCGGACCGGGCTGGGGCTAAGCCCCAGCCCCCAATCATATGTGGATTCCCATAAGACCAGACCGCGTGCGTGCAATTCAAACGGATTCAAAGCCCACAGTT
The DNA here is from genome assembly GCA_009831015.1 of Picea engelmannii. NCBI lineage: Eukaryota > Viridiplantae > Streptophyta > Pinopsida > Pinales > Pinaceae > Picea > Picea engelmannii. The sequence goes on along the minus strand of ML781698.1, from coordinate 125,478 downwards.
GTATTGTTAATACATATGAATGATAGTTAAATGCGCGGGAGTTTAATATTGCCAATGGTTAAAACCGTGCCGACACTTGTCGTATGTCCATTCGATTTGGGCCTTAGCCCTTTTATGTGTGGAGGTGCGGTCACATGGCCATGCGCCCAATGGCTTGCGGTTAGGGGGCTAGGTTCCCTAACCGTTCTATAGTTGCGCACGTGTTGCAGTTGTGTGCCCAGTGCTAGGTTTAAGCACGGAAAAACCACGCAGAGGCTAGGTTGGACACACATAGGTGCAATTTGGCGATGTAGAGACGATAAGTTTGAAGGGGAACTTTCAGGCAGCCTATCTTCTTCAATTTTTGGCCAAATCAGGTGCCGAAAAAGCCCAGCTAGGGGTTTTTTGACATTCTGAAGCCATTGGAGCCATCTATTTGGCATTTTGAGCATTGTAAAACACATATTTTATCACTTTGAGCAAATAATATAAAAGATCCATTGGAAGCTGGACCAGGGGATGTAGCCCAAGAGAGGGGCGAACTCCTTTATCATTTGCTATGTTATGTGTTTACTGTTCACTATATTTGTTGGTTATTATTGCATCTTGAATGTGTAATTTTCTATGAAATTTGTGTTTGCAAATTGATCCTTTTGCAATAGTACACTAAAATAAAACTTGCAAATAATTTCAAGAATACAAGCCTTTATCATTTTCAGATCAATTGAAAAGTTGGTCATGTATGTTCTTGGCTAGAAAATTGTTTTATTCGAACTGGGTGGTGGCTTTTTCTTTGGTGGAGAAAATGGACAGGTAATCCAAGATGGGCTCGTCCACCCATTCATCTGAGAAATATCCGAGAAGACAACATAGCGATGAAATAATCTGGTTTCCCTTTTCTGAAAACATGGAGGAATGGTAAGGGGGATGTTTTTTGGGGAGTTCAGTATCCTATAGGAGGAAAAGCTCAAAAATTTGTGCTCTCTGGGGAAAAGATAGGTTCTGGTACATTTCTGTTAAAACTTCAATGGTGAGGGGAGAGTGGGATTCGGCTCTAGATATCTACATCATTTGATCAATGGCCTCATGTGTGATAGAGAAAAGAGTTTCTATGGACGATGAAACTATGGCTCTTTGGTCGGTGAGGTAATGAGCCTGACATTTGAGGGAAAACTCGAGAAAATGGTGCATTTGGGGAAAACAATACAGAGGGAGATTCGACTCCCAGAGCCCGATCTTGTCGCTTTGATCTATGAATGTGTCCTTAAAACATGACTGCAATTCAGTGAAATCGAATTCGCACCTGGTCTCTGAGATCAGATAATCCTTATCGGCTAATGGGATCTAGTCGAGATTAACAGGAGGTGGGAGGAATGGGTTTTCCTCGACTTCTGATCTTTTAGATTTAGGCACCATCGATCCAACAGGTACCTGCAAAATAAAATAAAAGCGTTAGTAGGTAGTGGCTATGGCTGGGTTGCTAACTGAAGCAGTGAGGGAAATGAATCTCTGGAGTGCAGAGAGTATGAATAGTGGAAAATGGCAAAAATGGGGCTAATTTTAAGTGAATGGGTATCCGTTGGGCACGGAGGACAGGTCAACAAGCTAACGGATACGTTAGCCTGTAATAAATGGCCAACGGATCAACTGAGGTATGAGGTGGCGGGTGAAGGACGGGTGACAGGTGTACCAAGATGACGTGGAAGGTGATGATTGGAGGATAGGTAAATGGGATAAGACATACGACAGGTCAAAGGGGAAAGGACACTCTGGTAGATTAATGAGACGGTACATGTAAGATGAGATAGTGGGATATGGCATCATGAGGAAGAAGGATAGTGAAGGATGATGCCATGAGGTGGTGGCGGTATGGAGGTAAGTGGTTTGGAGTGGAGAGGGTCCAATGCAATGGATCGATGACACATTGGGATGGGGACCGCTAGGAAAAACCGCCTCATTCCAGACCCCCCCCACCATTAAAGGCAGAAAGGTCGAGAGGGTCTAGAATATCTTGTAGACCATTCATCTACATGTTGTCATATTGACCGTAGATCTATTCACACTTGTTAATCACCATTATGGAACCCCCCCCCCCCCCACCGTTAAAAGTAGAACGGTCAAGGGGGTCTGGAATCCACTGTCAGTTGTTGATCTAAGCTTCGTTAGATCGATCGTCGATCTAAGGACATTCTTTATTCTCCGGGTGAGATTTAATATGTGTAGTGAAACTTAGGCTTACTTCTTTTAATGGATTTTGCACTGCTTCCCTTGCTTTTTGTCACCATGGTGTTGGGAAAAACATTTCAAACATCCAAAACATGAATTTTCCTCAAACATCATGCATGTTTTATTGAAATAAAACCAACTAATCTATATTCTAACCAAGTTACCTATCACATTTAGCCCAGATTAGACTGTTGGGCTAAGAAATTGCTCTACCCTGGGGCTATTTGACCAAGATTAGACAGTTTGATCAAATTTATTCACTGGCTAACCTATCTGCTTAGCTAAGATTAAACAGTTTAGACAAGCTTATTCATTAATCCTATCAACATAAATTCAAAAGGACTTGGCCATGTTTAAACTATATGGATCAAGTCATTATTATTGCATGGGTATTTATCCATTTTCTTTTATGCCCCCTTTTATTTGTTTTTCTTTTTCCTTTCTTTTCTTTTTATTTCGTTTTTCCTTTCTTTTCTTTTTATTTATTTTTTCCTTTCTTTTCTTCTTATTTATTTTTTCCTTTCTTGTTGAAAATAATTTGTAGGAATGAAATATTATTTGCAAGACAACATACATCAATAGTGAAAATTTTCCAGTCACTAGATGAACCTATAAATCATAGGGTTATAACAACGGCTCCACCTGGGGATCGTAATTTCCTTGTGAAGTGCCAAGAACCTGCTTTCTAATGTCTGTGAAGGTTTCCTCTATTGCTTTATTGCTGCTATCTATTTTTGTTTTTATTTTGAGAACTTGGTGGCATTGGTCAGTGGCTTAGGGCCTTCTCTGCAGGCTTCAACCACTCGATCAATATCACCTATACAAAAACCGAATGAAAAGGGAAATGGTATGTACAATGAATATTGATTGATGATATCTCTATTGGGGAGGTGAATATTGCTTCAGCATCCTGCCATTAACTGGTCCACCTGGCAGGTCTATTCCATCAATGTTTTTTAACAAGAATGTGTTATTTCCTCTGAATGGTGTAAGGGCCTTTCCATAGGCTATTGAATTTTCCATGCTTACCCTTCTCCTCATTTCTAGAATCCCATTTCAGAACCAAGTTACCTAACTCAAAATCATCTTCTTTAGTCCTTCTGTCAAAAACCTTTTTGATGTTCTCCTGGATGACCTGAGTTTTGTTGTAGACTTCCTCTCTAGATTGCGTTAAGTGGATCATTTGATTTATCCTCTTCTGGACATCATTTGGCTCTACCTGTGCTTCCTGCAATAGCTTCATGACAGGGATGCCTAAGGAAAGAGGAAAGACTGCTTCAGTACCATACACCAAATGGTATGGAGACATGCCAGTCGATCTTTTGGTGCTTATTCTATTAGCCCAAAGTGTGAAAACCAACTTATTACGCCATGATTTTTTATTTTCTTGCAGTGTTTTCCTAAGAATGTTCACTAGGTTTTTGTTTGAGGACTCAGCTAGCCCATTTCCTTGAGGATAATAAGTTGTTGAGTGTCCCAAAGTAATGTGGTATTGGCTGCAACAATCTATGAGTCTTTTGGATCTGAAAGTTGTTGCATTGTCAGCTATAATTTTTCTAGGGAATCCAAAATGAGACAAGATATTAGTTTCTAGCCCGTAGGGGTGTAGATGGATTGGCAAGTGTCATGTATATGGAAGGAAATTTATAAAGGAGGTCTCAAGTTTGATTCTCACCCCGACTAACCTGTGTGCCATTCATGCGAGCTGTGTGGATGCACCTGGGGTTATAGTTGAAGCCGTCGGGTATCGACCCTGTGTCACGCAAGTACAAGAACCGACGACTTGCCAATTCCCCCAGCAAAAAAAAAAGATATTAGTTTCTAAAAATTTTATGATAACATAGTCAATAGCTTGCCTGCATGGCATAGCCTCGATCCACTTGGTGAAGTAGTTTGTGGCCATGAGGATCCCTTGTGTTGGCCTGAGGAGGATGGATGTATTTCTCCAATAAAGTCCAAACCCCATTGTTGGAAAGTGGCTTCACCTAAGATGGATTTCATGGGGAGGGGAAACAACTTCCTTTTACCTTCGAAAACCTGGCATTTATGACAAGAAGCAACTTTTTGATGAACATCAGCAAACAATGTTGGCCAGTAGAAACCAACTCTTAAAATCTTGTTGGTTGTGGTCTTCCAAATCCGATGTCCACCATAGTCTCCCGCATGGAAATCCTGCAGAACTTTGTTAGCTTCGTCTTTCAACAGGAAATTAAGCAAAATACCACCAGGATCTTTCCAATAAAGATTACCTTCTAAAATAAAAAAATTCAATTCTTTCATTTTGATATATCTGGCTTTGGTCTTAGTCAAACCAGGAGGAGCTTGTAAGTTATGAAGTACAAAAATGAGGTCTGTGTACCAAGGAGAGTTTAAGAATACTTCCTTTACATTTGGAGTCGCTTGCTCTTCTTGTTCGTCAACTGTAGCCAAAAATTAATATTTAGAGCATGAAAATTAGATTTAGCCATTAGTTTGGACAAACCCTGTCCTTTCATCAATTTGGTAGGTTTTATTTCAATGTCATATTCTAGAATGACCGCAATCCATTTTCCTCTCCTACCATCTGGATTATCCTGAGTTAGGATATCCTTTACCACTGTGTTTGGAACGTATGCAATTGTGTGAGAATGGAGAATATAGACTCTGAAGTCCTTGATGGCCTTTACCAGGACAAAGGCTTGTTTCTCCATTATGTTGTAGTTCAACGCAATGTCTCTCAAAGCTTTGTTGAAAAATGCTATGGGTTATTTGTACCCTTTGCTATTTTTTTGCAACAATACTGCTGCTATGGTGTGTTCAGATGCAAAAGAGAAAAGATAAAAGTCTTTGTTGTAGTCTGGTCTTATTAGGACTGGGGCTTGGGTGAGTGCATGTTTCACCTGCTCAAATGACTATTTGGATTCAGTGTTCCATTTGATTTTTGTGTCTTTTTTCAACATATTAGTGATGTTCGTAAGAAGTTCGACCAAGTTGGGTATGAACCTTCTAAGGAAATTTATTTTTCTGATGAATGATTGTAGTTCTTTGATGTTCCTAGGGTGTTCCACCTTCTGGATGGATTATATCCTGTTGGGATCTATTTTAATTCCATCTTTAGATATTATGTGTCCCAATAAATTTCCTTCTTCTAAACCAAAAAGAGACTTCTTTGGGTTCAATGAAATCCATAATTTTCTGCACTTCTCAAACACGCGTCTGAGATGCTGCAAGTGTTCTTCGTCATATTGGGAGTATACAGTCACATCATCCAGATATATGACTATAAATCTTCCTATTTCATCCACAAAAGAATTATCCATTTCTCTTTGAAAAGTGGCACCAACATTCATCAAGCCAAAGGGAATCTTCACATACATGAAGGTTCTCTAGGGTGTGGTAAATGTTGTCTTCTCTTATTCTTCTGGGTGGACAAGGACTTGGTTGTAGCTCGAGAAACCATATAGTAAGGATATCCTGCTGGCCCCAACTACTTTTTGCAAAATTTGGTCCATTTTTGGCAATGGGTAATTGTCTTTGAGGGAGACTTTGTTCAAATTCCTTAAATCTATGCAAAGTATGATCTCGCCAGTTTTCTTCCTAGTACGAACTAGGTTAGAAACCCATTTGGAAAATATCAAGGGGACTATGATTTTTGCATCATACATCTTTTTGATTTCTTTCTCTATCAGGGGAAGAAACTTGGGATTTATTCTCCTAAGTTTCTGCCTGATAGGTTTATGTTCTTCTTTTATGGGAATCCGATGTTGTATGATGCTTGTGTTGTAGGATTTTAATTCCTCATAACCCCAGGAAAAAACATCCACATATTCTTTAAAAAGTTCAATGTATTTGCGTTTTTGCTCAGGGGGTGATTTATAAAGTTTTATCATCTTGGGATTTTCATCTGTTCCTATGTTGCACTCTTCAACCTCTTTACCACTAACTTCAATTTTCGGTTTTTTGGCTACATCGTTAAAATCGAACAAGTCTTCCAGCGGAACTAAACCTTTAGGTAACACATTATTTTTCAAATGTAGAATATCAGAATCTATCTCATTTTCATTCAATTCATCTGCATCTACTTTATTTTCATTCAAAACTTCGGAATCTATGTTATTTACACTACCACTTTCAAAAACAGATTTATTTACAATCTCATCATCATTTTCTAAATCTATGTTTGTGCATTCGAAATCATTCTTACATTGTAGGAAGTCTTCAATTTGATCGTCATTTCCAAATACCTGCCAATATCTGATGTTGTCAGGAACGGTTGGTCTGCACTTCACCTCCATTGTGTACTTGCGAGTGGCATGAAAAGGAATTTTATAGGTAACGACTGATGTAGCCAGCCTGTCTACAAGTACGTTTTATCCTCTAGGCATTACCTGCAAGTTGATTTCAGTAAAGCATTGAAGGGAATCCAAAACAACATTCCTATAGGCTCTAAGTCTGGGATGTTTAGCTGCATACTCACCTTTGATTTGTTTGATAATCAATTCAGAATCACCCCATACCATTATCTATTTGGCACCAACTTTCTTCAGTAGTTTTAGGCCGAGCATCAAAGCTTTGTACTCAGCTATGTTGTTAGTGCATTGGAAATTCAGTTTGTAGTAATGGCACTCTGAATACCTTGATCTGTGGTTATGTAACCAAACTCTGGCTCCAGCTCCCTCTTTTCTCATTACACCATCGAAATCCATGCTCCAAAAATCTGCTGGCAGTTCCTCACTTTCCACAGTTTCAATCTTTCTTGGCCCAATGATTTCTTTACTTTCTTTCGAATCATGCATATCATCTTCCAACTGAGCAATTTGTTCTTCCAAATCACAATCATTTTATAGAATGAAAGAGTCCATATTAGAGTGTGCAGAGTATAGTGGGTAGTTATGCGGATTTTCCTAACTACTGACCATATACTTCATCAAGGTTTCTCTATACAGTCTCCTCTGTTGTCCAAATACCGGGATGGTGGCGTAGGACATATCTAGCTACAGGGTGTTGTTATCATCCTATAATTTATAGGATCAACTGGTGACTGGGATATTATCTGTCTCTAGTATTTTTTGTTGACAAATGATATTTCATTCTGCAAATAATTTGAAAAAGAAAAGAAAAAGAAAAGAGGGCATAAAAGAATTCAATAAAATCCCCATGCAATAATAGTAACTTGGTCCATACCTTTCAATCATGGCCAAGTTCTTTTTTAAATTGATGTTGATAGGGTAGTGAATGAATTTGGCTAAACAGTTTAATCTTAGCCAAAGTGTCTAGTTTAGATCAGTGAATAAATCTGGCCAGACTGTCTAATCTTGGTCAGATAGCCCCAGGTTAGAGTAATTTCTTAACCCAACAGTCTAATCTGGGTTAATTGTCATAGGAAGATAGGTTAGAATATAGGCAAGTTGCTTTGTTGCTTCATTTCTATAAGAACCAGTTTGATGTAAGTGTTGCACCATGTTTCAGATACTTAAAATATCATTGGGTCAAGCCCCATGTTGGTGTCTACTTGAAAAACCTTGGAAAAACCCATAAAATGCATTTATCCTAAGTTTTTCCCCGGCGCATGTGTTTTCCGCTCCCCACTTATGCTCCCAGCACATATCAAAGGTCCTGATCATGGCGCCCAGATCTACGGTGGACAGATCATTCCAGACCCCCCTGACCATTCTGCTTTTAACCGGGGGGGGTTCGGAATCGATGATAAGACTTGCACTCATCTGGATGGATCAGGATCGAGCGCTCAAATCTACGGTCAGCATTGGATTCCGGACCCCCCCCATCCATTCTACTTTTAATGGAGGGGGGGGAGTCCGGAATGAGTGATAAAAAGCATGCAAAGATCTGTGGCTCAGAGGTGGGCGCGCAGATCAACGGCCCAA
>ML781698.1:94042-117253 GCA_009831015.1 Picea engelmannii | reverse complement strand
GTCTGACAGACCTCCATCACCTCTAGACGTCACCTTCCACTTTTCTCGAACTAGTCATGTCCCATAACTACTGTCAGTCCTTCCCCCCCATTCACTCGTGGAAAGCCCCTTACTATGACTTTTACCTCCAATCAATAGTCGCCACGTCACCCGTCTGTATCCCTCAACCACTGTCACTTGCCATCTCACCCTCAAAGTGATCTGTTGGCCATTTATTACTGGATAATCTATCCGTTATCCAGCTGACCTGTCTCCCGTGCCCAACCGACCCCCGTTTTACTTAAAAATACCGTTATTCCCCCTTACTGTCGTCATTCACCCATCGCACCAGAGAAATTCACCGCTTACTCCTCCGTTACAGTCCGTTGTCCTCATCCACAGTTAGTCACCCCCACTAACGTTGTGTTTTATTCCAGGTATTGTTGAAGAAATGGCGCCAAAATCCAAACAAGCAGAAGGAGAGGAGAATCTATTTCTCCCGCCTCCTGTAGACCTGGACAAGATCCCATTGGTCGACAAAGATCAATTAATCGCAGATACCAAATGTGATTTTGATTTCTCAGATCTTCAGTCATGGCTCAGGGAAGTTTTCCTGGACCAGAGTGATGAAATTAGACTCTGGGAGTCCAATTTGCCCCTCTACCTCTTCCCTCAGATCCACCATTTTCCCGATTTCGCTCTCAAGTGTCAAGCCCACTATATTTCCGAACAAAGAGCCTTCATCTCCTCATCCAGAGAGATCATTTTCCTCATCACACCCGAATCCATAGACCAGACGATGCAAATCCCCCGAGCCGACTTTGCGTCTCCCTTCAACCTGGAAATTCTCACAGAATTATACCAGAAAATGAACTTCCCCCAAAGAGCTCAAATATTTGAGCTTTTCCTTCCCCCATCCGCTCAATTTCCCTCCACAAATCCTCCTTATCCATCTTCCATGTTCTCCACTAAGGGAAACCAAGTCATCTCATCCCTTTGTGCTTTGTTATGATACTATTTTGATCAGTGGGTTGATGAACCCATTCTGGGTTTTCTATCCATCTTCTCTACCGACGAAAATCCCACCACCCAGTTTGACTTCAACACATTCTTGGCAGACAATATGCACGAACAGTTCATGAATTTCAGCACGGAAGGCATGTTTAGATACTCATCGGTACTAGCACACTTGTTCGTCTTCTTCCAGGTGGATAAATTTGGCTTTTCCATGCAGATGGATGGAGATGGTAGACCTCAGGCGGTCACCGCATGGACCTCCTTTCTCAAGCACAACTCCACTGATTTTAGCTTCAAGGAGTTCATTGACCAATTTTACCACCCTATGGTAAGTATGTTGGGCGGCAGGCCCCTAGCCTCGGATAAACGATGAAGTTTAGAGGATCCTGCATCTCTCAGACAACACAAAGACCAGGGATTGGTACCTGTATCAAGATTACACCGAGATCAGAATATACGGGTGCGAGTTGGCACCGTATAAGATTCCCAAGTATCTTCCTATCAGAATTTTTGCTTTAGAATATATAAGGCAGATTATAAATTCCGATGATATCCACTTCATGTCTTTGAAGAAAAAGCAGCAGCTAAGAATCAAGGGGCAAATTGGCTCCTTCATCTGCAACAATCATGGCGCTGGGAAAGAAGCAGACAAGATGCTGAGGGAGATGAATTTCTCCATGAGCTTACCATGGCATTATGATCCATGTGGGATCATCTCAGAGATGAGAGTTAAGAACAAGAACATCCCATATGTTCATGAAGCTAGGCCTGAAGTAGAAAAATTTGCAAATCAGACAGTGTGGGAGCCTAACACATTGGTAGAAGTAGAAAAGCAAGGTCCCCCGGCCACTTTGTCACAAACGACCACGCCATAGGTCCCAAAAGAGAAAAGGCCGAGCAAAGAGTTATCTTCACCTGTCACTGAGGTATCTTCCGAGGAATTCCAGCTGCATACCAAGAGCCCTAAGACTGTTGCAGCTACTGGCCCGACCGGGGAAAAAGAAGCCCCATCTACCACAGTGACCAAAGTTGGTATTCCTCCCTTCGGTTCGAGCCTCCATAAGGCCATAGCCTCAGCATTGCCGGAAAAATCTACAAATCCTCCTCTGACCACCCAGCCAGGCAAGGTGGGACCAAAGCTAAGTATCTTCGAGAAGTATGAGCTGATCAAGAAAAGGAACCAGAACCTGACCAACAGTACTTGCACCTAGTACTGGAAGCAGACGTCGACTGCGCAAGATAGGTTGCTATCGAAATTTGACACCGAGAAGGGCATAATGCATATGGAATTCCTCCAAGCGCAGGTACCAGATCCAAAGGTGATCACTGATTATAAAAGGGCCACCTTCGAATTCCACACGAAGGACGTGCATCCTGCCGATCAGATGGATCTGCACAAACAGACAGGGGAAATGGTTTTCTATATGTTGGCGTATGCTTCCACTTCTATGTCCAAATTGCAGGTGTCCCTGAACAATGTTCAAACACAACTCAAGCTGGAGAAGATTTCATCCTTTGCAAAGGACAATAGGATCAATACCTTGGAGGAGCTAGTCCTCAAGATTGGTTATGATCCTTCAAACGTGAACGCAGCTAAGGAAATGATCAAGAAGAAGAATGCTGACATAGCCTCCTTGAGGAAGCAACTGAAGCTCCCACCCACAGAGGATTCGCAGGCGAAGGAGATAGCAGAGAAAGAAGGAGAGAAGGATGAAATGCTAAATCTGCTCATGGAGCGGAATGCACAGCTTAAAGAAATGGAAGTTGAGATGGATAAACTATTAAAGGAGAAAGAGCAACTGAATCCAATGGAATTCATTCCATTGAGTTTTATTCCAATTGCAAGAGTGAGCAAAGCGTCAGTGACAGAAATCCCATCCGCGACTCCATTGACATCACAGGAGAAGACAACCAACCTGGCTAAGTCAATGGAAAAGATGAACCTGTAGGAAACAGAGATCAACAAGCTTAAAAAGGAATTTGAGAACCTTCAAGAACTCAAAACTTCCTTCCAGACCAGCCTCTCCAAGGAAAAGCAGGTGACAGAGCAGCTCAAGCAGGAGCTACAGCAGCTCCGGAAGAAAAGAGTAGCAGAAAAAACCTTGGTCGAGGTTAAAGAAAGCGTATGGACAGACATCACTAAGTCCATAAATGAGATATGGCCCATGATCCAAATCATGTTTGAGCAGAATGAGTTGGTACTGAGAAGCAAACAAGCCATTGAGAAGATCAGAGTAGAATTGGGAGACATGCCAACACAGGCAAATGAGATCATCAAGTTCCTCAATTCTAAGACCAGGGAAGAGCTAGAAGAACTAAAGATTGAAGACAGAACAGAGACCATTCTTGAGGTTAGAAAGGGTTCAGGCCATGGACCTGGGGGTACAAATATTCTTCAGTAAGATTGAAGCCCTCCAGAAGAAAGGTCTTCCTGGTCTGAAAGTAATCAATGATAAATTGATGACACTCCCAGACTACAAGAAGAGATTAGCTGAAGTGGCTAAGGATAGTTCAAAGTTTGCAGGCATTCAAGGGAGTATCACTGGCAAGGCATTCCTAGATTCCCTCTACTGGGACATCAGTATCCAACACGAGATTCGATACATCTTCCTCACCAAGCCTACATTCGCCAAGTACACAGAAATGGACGAAGTGTATTGAAGGCTGCTCAAAGTCAACATGCCCAGTCATCTTAGATGGGAGGAGCTCTGTGATCTAATCGATTAGCAGATGAGTTGTCCTGGTCCAGTCAGCTGTCCAGTCAGATGAAGTCATGCAGAAGCTTCATCAATGGCCCACCCATAAATCAGCGTGCAGTTACACCACATCATCAAGAAGTTCCTAGATTTAGGAAATTTGTTAAGTTAGTTAGGCTAAAAATAGATTTAGCATGTCCTGGTCATTAATGACAATATCGTTTGTAATTTGAGTTATAAATACTTCACCTTTCGAAGTATTGAGGGTTGTTGATCTTCACACCCTGACGCTATCAGACTGTAATCTTTTTAAGATCTTCCATTAATAAAAAGGAGGCACTTTTATAGGATTCTTGCGTGTATTCACTGGTGATGTTTTTCTCTCTAAGTTGAATGTTATTCTCGCTTTGTCATCATTTTGTTTTCTGAATCTAATCTTTAAGAGTAACGAATGTTGCAAGATTTATCTAGTATACCCTGTTTCTGACTCGAAAGATTTAAGTGTTTTATCTTCTGGTGTTTTCAATAAATAAATTCTTAACTGCTTCTTTGTTGAAATTATCTTTCTCATCTTTTTTGTTGTTCATCATTTAAATTACTAAAGAATCCAGTGATTATATTATCTCACCCTGTGAAAGTTTTTCCCTTTGTGTTTCTGGTTCAGATTCCATATTTTATTAAAACAAAGACCCCATAGCCCAATGGATGTGTAGACTATCTCAACCAATTCGAAAAAATACTTTGACAAAAAAACCAACCTATCTCTTTACCTAGCCTAATATTTAAAGTTGGAAACATAGCTAAATCATATAGAGAGATCCCTCTCTAAAGTTGGAAGGGCTAGATCCCAGCTTCAAAATTGGTTGGATAAAGTTACCTTAGTAGATTTATTCTTCTATCAACCTCTAGGAAATTTACCAAGTGCTAACAGGTTCCTTTCAGCTTAGCTCCCCATGATATTGATAGTAACATACCGTATTTTTGGGGAATATCTGCAACTACTATATCCATTACCATACTCTTTGTTGGGATTTGAGCTAAGGTGATACATAAGTCTTTGATCAGGCCTATACATTTGACCTTGCTGGAGTCAAAAGAATGAAAATCCTTGTAGGTTCTGGTGACCTCGAGTCCCAACTTTTCCATCATGTCTTTGGGCATCAGGTTGTGAGAGGCACTCGAATCCAGCATATCATTGTGTAATATCAAATCATGGATGTTTAGGCTGATGTAAAAAGGTGCCACGACACCATTATCAGTCTGACCATCAACTTCGGGACCAAACAAGAGATCTGGTTAGTCATCAACAATATTTACCATGTCCAAGTGATTTACAGATACAACATTCAAAGCCTTAGTACCTAGCTCAAGTTGGATGCTTAAAGCTTTAATCACCTGTGACCTGTAAGCGTTCTTGTTCATCATCTTGGAGAGGGGAATGGGAATCTTCAATTTAGCTAATTCCCCTTCAAGGCTGAAAGTAGTGGAAGCTTTGCTTAGGGTCTGTATATCTGGTTTATCTATCAAAAATCTATGGCCAGGTGCCCTTGGTTGACTGGTTGATGAAACTTCAGTCTGATTTGCTCTTTGTAGAATTTTTGGAGTTTTTCGTGTAGGAGATTCGACATTATTTCTCTCAAGGACTTTCTTGGGAGAGATTTCTGAGGTTTTCTTGGTTTCAACTATTCTCTTTGTTTCAGTAGCCTTCTTTGTTTCAACAACCTTCTGTGGAGGGTTTTCATTCGCCCTCTTTCTCCTCGGGTTATACTGCCAATGGACCTCCATTATAGCATTCTCAAAGGCCTATTGTTTTGTTTCTTCTACTTTCTCATTGACCTCTATTTGGGATAGGAGAAAGATCTCATGCTCTTCCTAGGTAAGAAAGATGGATTCATTGTCATGAACTCCCATGAGGCTTATATGAGTGTCATCAAACTCCTTGATTACCTCCTCCCCATCATCAGCATAATTTTCCTGGGGGGGTGGTCTGATCTACTGATCAGGCCTCCTCTGTTCTCTTTGATCCCTAGGATCTTTCTGCCGTATCTGGGGCAGATTTCTTCTGAAGTTTGGGTTTCAAATTTGAGGAGCAGCTTGGTTCTCCCTAGGTGTGTTTCTGTCAGTTATAGTGAGTCTCTCCATCATTTTCTCCATAGCTCTGGCTAGAGAATCTAGTTTGGCATCTGATGAGGAAGTATAAGGCTCTTCCTTGATGGTGACCCTCCTTTCTATTCTCTATCTGTCCCTTCTAGACAAAATATTTTCTTCCACACTAACAATGCTTTTCTGCATGTCTTCCAGAGTAGCAGATTTTCTTTCCCTTAGCTGATACGACATGTCAGCGTCAAATCCATCGGGGAATTTTATCAATGCCATACCTTAAGGTGGTTTGATATCAGCTGGAATTGCATTATATAGGTTATTGAAACGTGTGCAGTAATCTTGCACTATCTCTCCTTGGTTCCTTATGATATTCTCGTATTCTAACAAGATCTGAAGAGGATTTTTCTTCACCTCCCACCTTTCAAGGAAACTTCGATGAAAAGAAGCAATGTCAGTTATGGAATCATCATGTAAGGTTTTGAACCACTTTTTTACTTCTCCAGTCAGACTCTATGCAAATAGACTCATCTGCACATCAGCTTCATCTACTTCCTACAAATCAAAATAATCATTCATTTTGTCAATGTGTTGATGTGCATTCAGAGGACCAGTACTATCATACTGAGGGAGTCTGGTTTGGTAATCCTGAGGCATGGAATGTAACAGAGAAACCAACACCAATGGAGCATATCTTGCAGCCATGATTAGTGGAGGATGTTGAACAACAACCTATGTGATTGGAGGTGAGGTGAGAAAAGATGTGGAAGATGAGGGTTGGGAGGTGAATGAACTGTTTTAGGTTTAACAGAAGCTGCAGCAATAGTCAAGGAAGAAAGTTCAACCGAATAAAAGTGAGCTTTGTCTAGGGATTGATAAAGATTCACAACTAGATCTTAAAGCTTTTCAAATTCCTAGAGGAATCGTTGATCAACTTCAGTTATGGGAGAAAGTATTTCAGGGGTCCTGGGTTGAAGGATGGTTTGATCTAAAACTGTTTCGATTAGAAAGCTGTCAGATTTTGTTCTAAAAAGGCTTTGTTCAAAAGATATGTCAAACTCGAGGTCTTGAAGGGAAACCAACTTCTCTGGGAGAGAAGGGGACCTATGAAGTGGACTGTAACTCCCGGAACCCTCTGCAACATTTTTCTTTCTGAGTAGTTTTTCAGGATTGTCTATTGCTATTGCAGGTTCTAGGTCTAGATGCCATCTGGTGAAAACTCTTTTAGGAGCCATAATTTATAATTTTTATTTTTATTTTTAGAAACTTTAACTAATATATACAAACTTTAACAACCTATGAACATTATCTCTATATAAGTTTAGATTCTATGATTCGTTCAGAAATAAAGTTTTCTTTGTCTACGGAAAAGAAATCGTAGGATATATAAAGTTTGTTTAGTTCCCCAGTATGGTCACCAATTATGTTATCACTTTGTAAATTCCCAGAGGTTGTTGAAAGGAAGAAGAAATTTACCAGAGGTAACTTTATCCAACCACTTCGAAACTGGGATCTAGCCCTGCCAGTTTCAGAGAGGGATCTCTCTGTAAGATTTAACTTTGTTTTAGATTTTAGATATTAGGCTAGTTAAAATGAATAGGACTGAGTTGTTTGTTTTTATAAAATGGATGAAATGTCACTTACGCATCCATTGGGCTATGGGGTCTGTTTTATAAAATTTGAGACTGACTAACAGGTTTTAAAAGGTATTCTCAGAGGGAAGGATAATGCAACTGTTGGATTCTTTAGCATAAAAATGATGTAAAGAAGAGAAGATGAGATAATAAATTATAACCAAGAAGCATTTAAGAATTTCTTAATTATAACATCAGAAGAAAACATTTAGATCATTTAAAGTCAGAAATAGAGTATACGAGGATAAATTCTGCAACTTTCGCTACTTCCAAATGATCAGATTTAGAAAAACAAAATGAATACTGAGAGAGATAAACATTCAACAAAGATGAGAAAACTTCACCAACAACTAACACATGAGAATCTTGTGAAACGTCCCTTTTATTACTGGTAGATCTCTGATAAAAATTACAGTGATTACAGCTTTCTTGAGCGTAAAGATCAACCCTCAATACTTCAAAGTTTGAAGTATTTATAATAAAAATTACAAACGACCCTGTCATTCATGATCAGGACGTGGCAGATTCTAAATCTAACTAACTAGATAAAAAGATACAAAAATGTAGGAACTAATGATGATTTGTCAGATTTTATGTTGATTCCGGGGAAGGTCGTTGGTGAATCATTCACGTGACTTTGATTGCTCCTCTTACTGACTCGGATTGGACACCTCATCTCTTACTCAATCAAATTGCACAGCTCTTCCCATCTCAGTTGAATGGGAATGGGGACTTTGAGCAGTCTTCGGTAGGTTTCATCCATTTCAGTATATTTGGAAAAAGTCGGCTTGACTATGAAAATATATTTGATTTTGTGTTGTATGCTGAGGTCCGGCTGTAAAGTCTCCAAGAATGCCTTGCCTGTTATGCTTCCCTGTATCCCTGAGAACTTGTAACTGTCCTTAGACATTGTAGCTATCTTCTTCTTGTAGTTAGGAAGGTTCATCAACTTGTTATTTAACACCATTAAACTAGGAAGACCTTTCTTTTGTAGGGCATTGATCTTGCTGAAGAACCTATGAACTCTGATGTCCATGTTCTGGACTTTCTCTTCCAGCTGCAACATCAATCCTCTTTTGGTCAGCACCCTTTTGACTTCGAGGATAGTATCCATCCTGTCTTCAATCTTCAGGTCTTCCAACTCTTCCTTGGTCTTCGAATTCAGAAACCTAATGATTTTGTTTGCTTCAGTGGGTATTTCCCCCAGCTCTCCTTTTATCTTGTCGATAGCATGTTTGCTCCTCAACACCAGTTCATTTTGCTTGAACATGATTTGCACCATAGGCCAGACTTCATTTATGGATTTGGAGATGTCCATCCAAATGTTCTCCTTAGATTCTGCTAGTGTTTTACCCCCCATTGTTTGCTTTTGCGGCTGCTGTATTTCCTGCTTGAGATTTTCTGATGTTTTCCTTTCAATGTGGAAGCTTGTCTGGTAGGAGGCCTTGAGCTCCTAGAGATTCTCAACCTCTTTCTTCAGTCTATTGATTTATGTTCCTTGTAGGGTCATCTCCTCCATTGATTTTGATAACTCCACAGATTTTTCTAGATATGTCAGTGGGGTGGCTGATGGAAGTTCTACTATGGTGGTTGTTGATACAGTTGTTGTGCTAACTCCTGCGAGGGGAACTTCACTCAGTGGTATGACTTCCACTGGTGTTACATGTTATTTCTCCTTTACCAACCTCTCCAGCGCTACTTCCATTTCTTTTATCTGTGCATTCTATTCCATGATCAATTTTAGCATTTCCTCCTTTTCACCCTCTGTCTCATCCATCTCTTTGGCCTGTGAGTCTTATGTAGGTGGAAGTTTTAGTTGCTTCCTCAAAGATGCTATGTCATCATTCCTTTTCTTGAGAATCTCCTCAACTGATTTCACATTTGAGGGGTCATACCCAATCTTGAGCACCAATTCTTCTAAAGACTTAATTATGTTATCCTTTGCAAAAGATGATATCTTCTCCAACTTTAATTGAGTCTGAAAATTGTTCAGAGAAACCTGTAATTTGGCAGAAGAAGTGGAAGCATTGGCTAATGTTGAGAAAATCATTTCTCTAGTATGCCTGTGTAGATCCATTTGATCAACTAGATGTACATCTTTGGTGTTAAATTCCATTGTAGCCCTCTTGTAATCAGTGATTTCTTTTGGATGGGGTACTTGTGCCTGCAAGAATGCCAGGTGCATTCTTCCTTTCTCTGTATCAAAAGCTGATAACAATCTGTGTTGTGTTGTGGGAATTTGCTTCCAAAACTGAGCATAAGTGTTGTTGGTCAGCATCTGATTCTTCTTCTTAATCATATCGTATTTCTCAATAATACTTAGCTTTGCAACCCCTTGATGTGGTTGGTTGATTATTGAGGTGACATACTGCTTCTTGGATGAAGAAGTAGACAAGATATGTTGGTTTCTTGAGACAAGAGGTGAATGATCTCCTTTTATAACTGTAGTGGAATGGGTTTCCTTTTCACCAGTTGTGTCAATTGTATGATTGACTTTTGGCCTTTTGGTGTATACCTGAAAATCCTCAGCTGAGATTTTTGTGGCTGAAGGGGAAGTATCCTTTCTAGGTCTTTTCTCCTTTGGTACCTGTGGTGTGGTTGTTTGTGATATAATAACTGAAGGAGATTGTTGCTCTACTTCTTCTAGAGTGTTCACCTCCCACTCTGTTTGATTCATGTACTTCTCTATCTCAGGATTGGGTGCATGAACATACGGGGCATTTTTATTCTTCACTCTCATCTCTGTGATGATCCCACACGGATCATAGTGCCACAGGAAACTTGTGTCGAACTTTATCCCTTTCAATAGTTTGTCTTCCTCTTCCTCGACAGCTTGGCTGTTGCAGATGAAGGATCCTATTTGCCCCTTGATTCTCAGCTGTTGTTTCTTCTTTAGAGATACAAAATGTATATCATCTGAATTGATCATTTGTCTGTTATACTCTAGGGAAAATATCCGAACAGGAAAGTATTTGGGCAATTTGTATGGAGTTAACTCACACATATACTCTAATTTATGTGTGATTTTGATACAGGAACTAGTATCCAATCTTGGTGAGATCCGAAAGGTGTAAAACTCTTTGGATCTCCTCATTTATCCTCGGCTCTGGTCTACCATTGAGCATGCTTACCACTGGATGATAAAACAACTCAATAAATAGCTTGAAATTAAACTCCGTGGAGTTTATTTTGAGTAGTGAAGTCCAAGAGGTGATGAGATGTGGTTTTCCTTCCTGGTCCATTCTCTGCATGGTGAACGTGAACTTCTCTTCTTGAAAGAACATGAACATGTAAGCCAGTATTGAAGAATAATGAAACATGCCCTCCATGGGAAAATTGAAAAGCTGGTCATGTATGTTCTTGGCTAGAACACTGTTGTAGTCGAACTAGGTGGTGGATTTTTCTTTGGTGGTGAAAATGGATAGGTAACCCAAGATGGGCTCATCCACCCATTCATTTGAGAAATAGCCAAGCAGACAACATAGCGATGAAATAATCCAGTTTCCCTTTTCTGAAAACATGGAGGAATGGTAAGGGGGATTTTTCTTGGGGAGTTAAGTATCCTGTGGGAGGAAAAGATAAAAAATTTGTGCTCTCTGGGGAAAAGACAGGTTCTGGTACATTTGTTAAAACTTCAATGGTGAGGGGAGAGTGGAATTCGGCTCTAGATATCTGCATCATTTGATCAATGGCCTCGGGCGTGATAGAGAAAAGAGTTTATCCAAGCGATGAAACTATGGCTCTCTGGTCGGGGAGGTAATGAGCCTGACATTTGAGGAAAAACTCGGGAAAATGGTGCATTTGGGGAAAAAGATACAAAGGGAGATTGGACTCCCAGAGCCCGATCTCATCGCTTTGATCTATGGATATGTCCTTAAACCATGACTAGAATTCGGCGAAATCGAATTCACACCTGGTCTCTGAGATCAGATAATCCTTGTTGGCTAATGGGATATGGTCGAGATCGACAAGAGGTGGGAGGAATGGGTTTTCCTCGACTTCTGATCTTTTAGATTTAGGCGCCATCGATTCAACGGGTACCTGCAAACTGAAACAAAAGCATTAGTAGGTAGTGGCTATGGTTGGGTTGCTAACTGAAGCAATGAGGGAAATGAATCTCTGGAGTGCAGAGAGTATGAACAGTGGAAACTGGCGAAAACATGGCTAATTTTAAGTGAATGGGTATCTGTTGGGCGTGGAGGACAGGTCAGCAGGCTAATGGATACGTTAGCCTGTAATAAATGGTCAACGGATCAACTGAGGTATGAGGTGGCAGGTGAAGGACGGTTGACGGGTTTACTAGGATGATGTGGAAGGCGATGATTGGAGGATAGGTAAATGGGATAAGACATGCGACATGTCAAAGGGGAAAGGACACTCTAGCAGAGTAATGAGACGGGACATGTAAGATGAGATAGTGGGATATGGCATCATGAGGTGGCGGGATAGTGAAGGACGATCTCATGAGGTGGTGGCAATATGGCATGGACGGTATGGCAGTAAGTGGTTTGGAGCGGAGGGGGTCCAATGCAATGGATCGACGATATGTTGGGATGGGGCCCTCCAGGGAAAACCGCCTCATTCTGGACCCCCCCCCCAACCATTAAAGGAAGAAAGGTAGAGCGGGTCTGGAATCTCTTGTAGATCATTCATCTACGTGCTATCAGATTGACCGTATATCTATGCACACTTGTTAATCACCATTTTGGACCACCCTCCCCACCATTAAAAGTAGAATGGTCATGGGGGTTCGTAATCCACTGTCAGTCGTTGATCTACGCACCGTTAGATCTACCGTCGATATAAGCGTGTTCTTTATTATCTAGGTGTGATTTAATATGTGTAGCAAAACTTAGGCTTAGTGCTTTTTATGGATTTTGCACTACTTCCCTTGCTTTTTGTCACCATGGGGTTGGGCAAAACATTTCAAACATCCAAATCATGAATTTTCCTCAAACATCATGCATGTTTTATTGAAATAAAACCAACTAATCTATATTCTAACCTAGTCACCTATCACATTTAGCCTAGATTAGACTATTGGGCTAAGAAATTACTCTACCCTGGGGCTATTTGACCAAGATTAGACAGTTTGATCAAATTTATTCACTAGCTAACCTATCTTCTTGGCTAAGATTAAACAGTTTAGCCAATATTATTCACTAATCCTATCAACATAATTCAAAAGGACTTGGCCATGTTTAAACTATATGGATCAAGTCATTATTATTGCATGAGGCTTTATCCATTTTCTTTTATGCCCTCTTTTATTCTTTTTTCTTTTTCCTTTCTTTTCTTTTTATTTCTCTTTTCCTTTCCTTTCTTTTCTTTTTGTTTATTTTTTCCTTTCTTTTCTTCTTATTTCTTTTTTCCTTTCTTTTTGAAAATAATTTGCAGGAATGAAATATTATTTGCAAGACAACATACATCAATAGTGAAAATTTTCCAGTCACTAGATGATCCTATAAATTATAGGGTTATAGCAGGAGAGCGGAGTTGTAAGTTGTCTGAACTTACATGTGAGATCAAGGGGACCTGTGTGAGTGTATAGATTGATCAGGGTCTGTTGAAGGCCTAAATAACCAGTTCATTTCAGAGATTTGAAGATCCAAGACCGAGAGGTCGCGGGATCCCCAGGAGAGAAGGAGGGGGTTGTCGTCACCTTTATTCTCAGAAGTAATATCCAATTGTCTCTTCTCTATGTTTTAATGAGGATATCATGCAACTGACATGAAAATTGTTAACTTTTGATGAGGATCTCATGCAACTAACATACACATGCAGCTGATGTGCAACTTACATGCAACTTGTTAAATTATGTTTACAATCTCATGATGACATGCAACTCACATGCAACTTGTTCACCTCTGTTTATAGTTACTTTGACATGCAACTGGCATGCAACTTGTTATCTTATGTTTACATCTTCTTTAATTTGACATGCAACTTGTTAACTCCTCCTTTACTTTGACATGCAACTTGTTAACTTCTTGGTCAAGGGTCTCATCAATGACAACCAATCTTTCAATAGTTCAATGATTAATCCAAACAATTAATCTTTCAATAATTAATCTCTTGTTGCAACCACTTTGACTGGTCAAGCTTCTTGATGACCTTCTAGAGGCTTCTAGAATATTCTTGAGGATCGTCCAACTTCAAAGATCCATATTTCCTCAACCGTGAGGAACTATGTGGTGCACCATATATCACAGGAAATGGTATGACACATACTATCCATATATGATAATATTACCTGCAAGTACATTGACCTTCATGTCTTTATTCCTTGATCAATTGCAAGTTCCATGATAGTATCTTCGGGGCTACCAAAATTATTCAAGTGAATCCAACACCATTGTTTACATCAACTGACATCAATGAAAACTAACTCACTGTGAATCTCAATCATACAAATGAAAACCAATTTTCCACCAATCTCGTCCACATATTTGGGGCTTCCATACTTTTCCAAGGGTTGAGATCAATGATAACCAATTGTCCAAACCAACTATCCAACAAGAAAAATTGGTCCATTTGAACTATGTTTTCTTAATAGGCTGAGCACACTTGGTATAGTAGTCAGAATGGACATAGTGGGGTCAAATACAAGGTGGAAGGTCCACAAGTTTAAGCCCTAAGCAATGAAGTTTCAACCATTTCCAAAAACTAATCTTCATAGATGCCTCCATATGTGTGGACGAGAAGCAAGTTACCTCACTAAGCTAGATGCTAGCTCCCCAAGTTCATGAATTATGAAAATCCACTAACAACATGAAATTATTTTAAGCTCCTAACTAATCTTTAAATCTACTTATTTAAAAGAACATTAAAAGACTACAACCTTCTTTTAGAATCACGAACCAGATGGTCTTCACCATAAATACACATCTTAGCACAATTATTTCTATGTGAATGAATTTTACTGAAGTCTAACATAAAGAGAATTTGTTGGCTTACTGGCCATTAATGGGTGTTATTAACCAATGCAAGAGAATTCACCTTTAATGTCAATGAGTGTCAAGGTGCCCTAGTACATATTTCTAGGTACAAATGAATTTGTTGAAGTTTAGTCACCTCCAAGATCTA
Organism: Picea engelmannii; assembly: GCA_009831015.1. NCBI lineage: Eukaryota > Viridiplantae > Streptophyta > Pinopsida > Pinales > Pinaceae > Picea > Picea engelmannii. Next base: position 102,741 of record ML781698.1, on the reverse strand, counting down.
TCAATCAAGAGACATTGATGAATTCCCATTGTTTATAGTGAGGAGGCTTTCCATTGGTGTATGCAAGTCCCAAGGTACTTCTAAATGTCTCTAATATTGATCCCAAATGGTGTGTTGGAGTTTATGGGAAAAGGTTTCTCAAAAGGTGGGCCTTAAGGAATTCCACATCATCCAACATGAGCATAAAACATAAATGATTTTAAATAACCATAATACAATATTGAACCAACATGAAAAACTTTATTGAGAATTTTTCATGCCAATTTCCTAGTTTTTAAGCAAAACTCATGTCCAGTTGCACCATTAAACTAGTTTTTACAATTGGACTTATTTTTCTCTTTTCTATTTTATTCCTTTATTTAAACTATCCTACTTTACTTGGAAAAGAAAAAAAATTCTCAATTATAGGAGAATTTCCGATGCATCCATTTATGCATCGAGATCTCTATTAAACATATATCCAAATTTGAAAAGTATACCTCCATGATTGTCGATATATGAGAGACCAACTATTTTAGTACAGATGGTGCCAAGAAATGTCTAACAATGAGGTAGTATGATGTCATGATGACTTTGTGGAACTAAGTTTCAATATAGTCCTTGTCTCCTTAGCTCTCTTTGCTTTTCATGCCATAAAACTCTTCGAAAAATTTCTCAGGAAACCCCTGAATGCACAACGGATCCGGTGACAAACATGTGATAAATTCTTTGATCTTTGGTTCTAGTGTTTTTTTTTCTCGATCTGATGTTATCCACGAGTCTTCTATATGATTGCAATGAAAATTAAGGAATACTTCTAGGTATTCTTCTTGTATATAAATATCATGGATCTCCTCTACTTGTCGAGATGTGGATTCCTCCCTTGTGAAAATTATGAAATTTGGACAAGGTTTTAATAAATTCCTTGTAGTGATAAGTCCTTCTTTGCTCAAAACATTATTGATAATTCTCAAGTTCTTTCTTCTGGTCTAGAGCTCATTCTCATAAATGGATTAGCAATCTAGGGGTTCCTATAACACCTTAGAATAAGGAAAATAAATGAAAACACACCACTCAAAGAAAACTTAAGAAATCTGAACAACTATCTTGTATTCAAAATTCTCATGCTACTAAGATCTTGTTGTCACCAATTTATCTATTCACATGAATCACATATTCACAAATGAAACCAAATTTCATGAAGGGAAACAATGAGGCTTTATAGAAAATCACTAAAGTGAATGCATCATGATTTTACACTACAAAAAACTATGCAATGAGGTCGTGTTTGCGCCTTACTACTTCTCCTACCCCAAGTTGTAATTATAAATAAATTACACACAAATTAGAAAACTTGTGAAAGAAACATGCCTATTCTCTAATCCCTTTAGAATCTCCTCGACAACATCACCAAATATGTCAGTCAAATTATATGTATAATTTTTGTACATTAAATTGTCAATAAATGAGTTCGTAGACTTAAAAATGCAACAACAAGAAATGTAGGATCAGAGCCTATCATATCCTATCCCAACAAAGAAATGTTGGTAATAAAATAAAATAAAGATAAAATGGAAAGACATAAAATAAGACATAATCTTAAATGTAGATTCATTTGAATTCCAAACTATTGCCATCTAATAGATCTACAACTACTAGGTACATGTTACAATATTTTACATTGAATATGAACCTGTGTGTTGTTGCAACTATTCATATGCAATTTGTTCAATGATCAAGTTATGATGGATTTTCAAGTAACTTTGTTATCACACCACACAATAAGCTCATAACAAAATCAAATGCAAACAACTACACCACACAAAAATTTAGTTCATTATATGCTTCATGAAAGAGGTGCTTTTCTAGTTCAAATATTACAAAATTTCATTTTGTATCATGTTCATAAATGTTCCTATGATTGTTTATGAAGAAAATATTAAACTCATATCTTTAATGAAACTTATATTCATGTAGGTTAATAATACAAATGAAAACATGCAACCAATTATTTCAAAAGAAAGCATAAGTTATAGCTCGACATAGATGTCACTTATTCACTAGAATGATGTCATCGTATTTTTAATGGCTCAAATCACATTCTTTCATTCTCATCCCTTAAATTTCCATGTTACACAATGTAAAATACAACTTGTATTTTAATATTCAATGGAATTTTTATTGCCTCGAAGGATCCACACACAAAACTTATACGTGAAAGATTGATCTAGTATTCAATTAGACATTTTCAAAAAGAAATGAATTAATATGATATTTAACTAACCCAATTCTTACTATAACAAACGTAAACTTACTATTCTCTTTTAATCTAAATATATAGGAAGTAAATTGCAACATGAGCCAAGTTGAGGGGCCCTCTCAACTAGCTTCACGCTACTAGAGATTTATAGAACTAAAAATGAATTATAAACACATGAATATGTCTCAGAACATCAACACAATAACTTTATATTAATGGATTCAAGGTTCATTAATAAAAAATTATGAAAACACAATAATGATCTAATAATTTAAATCCTCTTCACACCATTTAGGCTTAGTTTATATACACATTTGTGTCACAAGAGTGTGCAAGCAGACTCAAAATGGATCCCCTCAGCCACACATTGGATGCATCGATTACAACAATGAAAAATATGAAAAATAGATACAGTTCAATCTTCATGTATTTATCTAACAAAGATAGACCGGAAATCATATCAAGTGATATTCTCATGACATGTCAATGCATGAGAATATCTCCAATCTTAGACACGACTGAATCCTTTGCTTGACGCATTGTTTTGGGAGTAGTTGACTATAGGATTTGAATGAAGAATAACACCTTCCCCATTTTCTCTAGAATCAATATGATGAACATAGAAGCATGTCGAGGAATCTAGGAGAAGAACCCATGTCTTTGATACTCTTCTAGAATATTTGGTATATGCCAAATGACGAGGCAGGTTACAGGATCCATGTGTGAGTAATAAGACCTATACTAGTTAAACCATCATTAGAAACAAGACAACCTTTAATCCTTATAATTTACCAAAAACAAAGTGATATCGCCAGAAACTTTCTCACAAGCAATGCAGGAAATGGTTGAAGAAGAGATCGACACAAACAAAACATACTTCCATCATTTACAGAACCTATATCAACAATATTCCAAAACTATATGAAAAGACCCATGAATTTCCGCTCATTTTGACCAAATTCAACATGTGCACATCCGCACGGATAAACAAAGAGTTGCATGTGCACTTTGCACGGCCTCAGTGACTTTCACTAATTCAAAACACACATGCACATAAATGATGCATTTATGAATTTGGTCAAGCCTCAACCACTTTTAGGTTTAACTGAATCAAGAAAAGACCCCAAGATTGACCAACTATTTCACCTTGGGATGACTGAAAGGATGGGATGTACCTCTAAAGGCTTGCCATTCACACTTGGAACTTGTTATGAAATAGATTGCTATGGTCCTATAAATACATGGCCATTGTATGCTAAAAAAGGAAGGAATTCATTGTATTGTTATGTTGCCCATTTTCTCTTAGAGAATACATTTATTCTCTCAAGATCCCTTTGAGCAATCATAGTATTTGGCAAGCTTCTCACCTCTTGAGAAACAGAGACAAGAAGTTATTCACCATTGCTAGTTTTAGATAGGAGAGTAAAGCTCTACTTTGGGGGACTCAAGAGCCCTCCCAAGGAGGAATAAGGGATCCATAGTCCCACTTTTTTCCTTTAGTGTTCTCTATTCAAAGACCACAAGCTATTTGGGTAGTTATTTCTTGTGTCAAATTTAATGCATCTCCTTTGAGTTTGTTTATGTTTAGTTTAGTTTCATTTCTTTTTTATTTGTTTGTTGTTTACTATCTTGTGGATTCACTAACCCACTAATAATTTATGTGTTGTCTTGATGGTCCAACGAGGAAGTTAAGGAACCTCTTTTTTCTCACCCAAGTTGCAAAAGGAACCCAGTAGTTTGGTGACCATACTAGGGATTGGAATCAAATTCCTCCCCTTTTGGACTCTTAGAGATTTTATTCTCATCTTCTATTGTTTGCAGGGTCCAAAATTGGCCTACCCTACCCTTCATACATTGCAATTCAACCCTAGATTGATAGAACTCATTTCAAATTTTTGGTCTGCCATTTCTCTGTGTGTGTGTGGGTATGGGGTAAAAAATCGTGTGGTCCATGTAGAACTGTGCACTTACCCATCTGTACATTTGTGTAGACTGTGCCATTTTCACCACTGTCTGCATAAAAATCCACATAGAATCTCTTTTTCACTTGATTGTAAGGGCTTTTGAAAGTTGGTTTTTCCAATTAGTTGTAGGTTTTTTTATGCACTTTGTAAAATCCAAAGAAAGCAAGTTTTGAGTTCTTTCTTGCATAGGAACTAAGTCACACATAAACGTCTAAGAGGATAAAAACAACCACACTATATTTTCTCTTACTTATTTCCACATGGATGGCTTAGTCTAGCATCTGAATTTAAAAAACTAAAGCTTTTCTTTTGAAAACACCACATTAAATCAAGACTGGAAGACCATTTTGAAAATGTTAGAGTATGTTATTTCCTCACACCCTTGTGTAATATTGGAAATTAGAAAAAGGGATTTCTCAAGAAACCTTCATCGTTGCTCCTGAAATCGACTTGACTGTGAATCGACTCAACTTGATGTCGACACAACTTGACTCAACTTGAGCTAAGTTGGTTAAAATTGACTTGAAAAGACATGATGAAATCGACCCGACCAGGCTATGGCATGCCCGACCAGACTATGGCATGAGAGGATGGGAAACATTGGGGAAAAGGACGTCAAGCTATGCAAAGCAAAGGTATGGTCGAAGGATTTCCTGAATCTAGTTTAGAAGCCGACTTTTGTGAACATTGCATATATGGAAAACAAAGTCGAGTGAGGTTCCCATCTGGAGCGACATGGGGAAATGGGATTCTAGAACCAGTGCATAGTGATGTGTTTAGCCTGGTTACATCTCCTTCACTTGGTGGATCCCTATATTATGTCTCCTTCATAGATGATTTTTCCAAAAATACATGGATACATTTCCTGAGGAAGAAATCAAAGGTTTTTGATATATTTAAGGAGTTTAAAGATCTTGTGAAAAACCAGACAGAGAAGAGGATTAAAGTGTTGAGGAATAACAATGGAGGTAAATTCTGTGGAAAGGATTTTGATCAGTTATGTAAGTAGTGTGTCATAGCATGCCAAAATACCACACTATATACCCCAGATAAAATGGTGTTGATGAGAGAATGAATAGAACATTGATGGATAAGTAAATTAACATGCTCAGTGGTGTTGGGATCGTACAAGAATTATGGGTGGATGAAGTTGAAAATACAAGATATCTGGTGAATGTGTCTCCTTTGTCAATGCTAGTGGAAATGGTTCCAAATGAGGTATGTTTGGTAATAAGCCTTCAGTGGCACATCTCAAATTATTCGGTTGTGATGCATTTGTGCATGTTCCCAAGGAAAAGATGAGAAAGTTGGACAAGAAGGAAATAAAATGTATTTTCATTGGATACAAAGAAGGGATGAAAGGATATAAGTTCTGGGATATTGCATCAAGAAGAAAAATGTATAGTCGATATGTGTTCTTCAGAGAAGTTGGCGGTAAGTTTGAACCCGAGGAAGTTGTTCAGATCGATAATAATCCTGATACTATTTGGTTTGAACTAAAGAACAAAGAAGATGATTCATATGAGTTGACTGAATCTGAGGAAAAGGTGGAACAAATGAATCTGGTGCTAAGGAGGTCAGAAAGAGTAATAAAAATAGTCAAAAGGTATAGTCTTCCCAAATTTCATTCCACATTTGTGTTAAATGCTATCAACAATGATCCCAAGTCGGTCGGTGAGGCAGTCAACTCAATAGAGGGTAAACTCTTGAAAAATTCCATGGTCGAAGAGATGGAATCCTTGTACAAGAATGAGACATGGGATTTATTCAAGTTACCTAGTGGAAAAAATCTTGTCGATAACAAGTGTGTGTTCAATAATAATATGAATTCCACAAGACAAGTCAATAAGTTCAAAGCTCAAATGGTAGAGAAAGGATATTCCCAAGTCGAGGGAGTTGACTTCTGTGAGATTTTTTCCTTTGTTGCAAAACTAACTTCCATTAGAGTACTAATGTCTCTGGCTGCAGCATTCAATATGGAGATAGAACATATGGATGTAAATACAAAGCTCCTACATGGGGACTTGGAAGATGGAATATTCATGAAACAACCTAAAGGATTTGTAGTAAAGGGAAAGCAAGAGTTGGTGTGAAAACTCAAAAGATCCCTTTATGGTCTAAAACAATCACCAAGGATGTGGTACCAGAAGTTTGACACATACATCCTTAGTTTGGGATTTGTGAGAAGCAAAGTTGATCACTACATATATTCCAAGGAAAAAGGTGGGAATTTCATATATGTAGTTTTTTATGTCGATGACATGTTGTTGATTGGAAATAACATGGACACAATAAAGGAGGTGAATAAGAAGTTATCCTCCAAGTTCGACATGAAGGATCTCAATGCAACTAACTTCATTTTAGGAATGGAGATTAAGAGAGATCAATTTGCTAGAAATCTCTGGTTGAATCAGACGAAGTATATTGAAACAGTTCTGAAATGATTCAACATGCAAGATTGCAAATCAGTGAAGGTGTCAATTCCTATGGGAGCAAGGCTTACTGCTAAACAATGTCCAAATACATAGGAATAAATAGAGGACATGGCACTTGTTCCCTATACAAGTGTGGTTGGTAGTCTAATGTGTGTGATGGTATTCACTCGACCAAAGATTGCCCATGCACTGGGAGTGTTGAGAAATTACATGTTCACACCTAGAAAGGAGCATTGGACAACTATCAAGAGAGTATTTAGGTATTTGTGTGGCACGAAGGACTATGCTATATGCTGTCAAGGAAAACCTGGAGGTGACAGTGGTAAATTAGATTTACATGGCATTGTCGATATTGAATGGGCTGGAGATATGGATTGATGGAGGTCAACCAATGGATATGTCTTCAAGATGTTCGATGGAGAAATAAGATGGATGAGTAAGACTCAGGTGGTTGTATCCTTGTAAACAACAAAAACTAAATACATGGAGGACACTCATGGAAGCAAAGAATAGGTATGGCTTCAAAGGTTGTGTTCAGGAATCGGGTTTGAGAAGAGATCTATGAAGTTGACAGTCAAATCACAATATTTCTGGCAAAGAACCATGCTTATCATTCAAATACTAAGCACATTGTTAAGCCCTAATGTTGGCTCATTACCCCTTAATTGGGGCATATTATATTAATAATGTTATTTTATTTATGTCGTCTTTAGGCCATTAGTTGTAATTATACCTCCTAGTCTCCTATATATACCAAGGAGACATTTTCATTTTGAATCATCTTGTACTTGAACATTTAAGTGGGGTAAAAGGAGGTTTCCCCCTCGAAGAGGCTTATTATCTGAAATTATCTCTTTTTCAAGGCTTTGAGTACTTTTTCTGAGCTTTTTCTATGCTATATTGATATTTGGTTCTTAACATATGGTATCAGAGCTCAAGGTCTTAGGGTTTCGCTCCTACATCTGAGACACCTTGGAATTTTTGCTATAACTTTTTTTATACAATGTTTCAAAATGAACTGATTGGAATATATTTAGTAGACGGATAAAGGTACGCTGGGTTAAAAACTCAGCTCCTGAGGCCTTATACTTTTGGAGATACAGCCTGTACAAGATAGGGTTCTTGAATCATCCTAAACTGAGTCATTGCGACATTTTCGCTATAAAAAACTTTTTGTAATGTTTCCGACCCTGAACTCCAGAGGATATTTACAAAAATTAGTAAGGTATCTATGGTAAAAAGTGCAGCTTCTAGGTCATCACAAATTTTTATATACACCCTGTGTAAGATAGGGTATCTGACTAGTCCTATTGACTAGTCTCAAGAAGGTGTTCCAGGTAAAAAAATCATAACTTCTTCCTCGAGTATACAAATTGAGTGGGACTGGTTTCATTGGATCGTGGACAGTCTGTATTAGTTATGGTACGAGTTTCAGAATTTTATATCAATTATTTTGTGCGGGGCACACTATACAAGTGAGATCTCCTGGAAAATCCAAAAATCGGCAAGTTGTGGGGAAGTTACCATAAATTCCACTTGGCACATCCAATTTTGATCAGACCTATGGAATTGCAGAGAAGAAATATTAGAGAACTACATAAAAGAAATTTTCATACCCAGAAGGGCCGAAACTTGAGAGATACAACAGAAGAAATATTGTCTTGCAGAACCACCTCAAAATCAAGGTTCAAAAGTGATACTTGGCCAACATGCCACCAAAAAAGGGAACTTCGACACCAAATAAGCCTCCAGAAAATCCTACTTGGACTCTTGATGAAAGTGAAGAAATGTGTAGGGACATAAATGAACTACAAAAGAAGATGGATTCAATGGAAGCTATGTTGGATACTATGATGGATGGTTTAAAAGGGGAGATCATGGAAGTATTGAAAAATTTTGTAACAAAGAAGACACCTGAAAGTGAAAATGCATCCCATGAACTTCATGATGAGGACACAAGGAAGGTGAATCAAGAATGGAGAAACTCCAACTTTGTTTTGAAGACCAACCACGTTCCTAAGATTGATATGAGGAAGTTTGATGGCAAGGACCCAATCACAT
>ML781698.1:55652-93942 GCA_009831015.1 Picea engelmannii | reverse complement strand
TGTGTCAACTCCATATTGAGAAGAGAAGGAATTGCACATCTCACTCGTACTCAATCCACCATTCAAATGTTTTAACCATAAGAATTTTTTTACTTTCAATTATATATATATATATATATATATATATATATATATATATATATATATATATATAGTTGATATTGAAATATTTACTTCTTACTAATATTTTTTTTAAATGACATGTGCTAACTCCATATTAAGCACCTATGTGTTGAATAGGAATTTTTTTACTTTCAATTTCTCTTTATATATAAAGTTGATATAAAATTATTTTATTTAAGGTGGATGTTAAAAATAAAATTTTAAATGTCACTGTCAACTTTCATTTGTCCACATTGAAATGTTTTATTTATGACCCACATTGAAATTATGTTTTTCTTATTAATATTTTTTTAAATGTCACATGTAAGTCCATAATATTAAACATTAAAGGATTTACCCATCTGAAATAGAAAGCACTAAATTAGATCTTTTTTACTTAAGATGGATATTGAAATATTTTGTTTATGGTAGACATTGAAATATATTTTTGTTATTAATATTTTTTTTAATGTCATGTGTCAACTCCATGTTAAGCACAGAAAGAATTACACATCTTCCTCACACTGAATTGTAGAAAGTATTTTTCTACAACAAGACAAAACACTCCACGACCCACTAACCAGAAAAGAATATGACATTTTACACTTGAACTTGTGACTTTGAAAGTTGAAACAAAGACACAGTGCATTCACTGTATCTTGTTTTCCACAAGGTATCTAACTGCGTCAGGTTCACAGTTTTTTTTCAGCATAGTATCTAACTGTGTCAGGTTCACGTTTTTTTTTCCACATCTTATGTAACTCTGTCATCTTCACTATCTATTTTCCGCGTCTTATCTAACTCCGTCATGTATAAGCTTCTAAATCATATGTCGGTGTATTTGAATGAACATATATATTAGTGTTTATTATTTTCAATGGGAGTGGAACGTTAAAAGGAAAGGAGAACAAGCAAGCCTAACATGGTCAGACCATATTAATGGTCACTAATTTTTTGTTACGAGTCTGATTATTCACAGTAAATAATAATTTTAATCAAATTTAACTGTTAATAATTTTCTGTCAGGGAGAGACTAATAATGCAGTGTTGACATCAGAAATTGCAACTTTGCAAAAACAATATGGATATCATAAGCTCGAACTTGAGATGTAAACATTTTTTCAAGTTTTGTACTGTAAAAAGGTTTTCATTTGGAGGGATTTAATGCCTCTCTAGGCATGATAGATCCATCAAAAGAATTGGTAATGGAAACTTTGCAGTCACACAATATATATATATATATATATATATAATTGGTCACATGGCTCATGTTTTTTTAATTTTTTTAATGTTTAGCTATTTTTAGTTTTGGATTATATTTTATAGTGATAGTGACTTTTTCCAATAGAAAATTCACTCGAAATTGTATTAGAGTATAATCTCATTTACATATGCAAGTTCAAATCAAAATATATAGTTCTCAACTGTTCCATCACTACTATACTATTACCATCCAAAATAACTAAAACCTAGTCAGTGATGACTCAAAATGAGCTATCCAAAAAGGATTTTTACACAAGGCAATCAATGGAAGTCTACTACAGAAAATTTCAACTCCTCGAAGGAAACATAGACTTTGAAACCATGATCCAAAATCTACACCAAAACTCATAAACACAAAAGGATTTAGAAAAGCTTTAGATGGGATAATGGACCTGTCGGCCCATTTTCCCAAGTGTAGTATGTTAATCTTCCTTTCGGATCCAAAAAGGCTTGTTTGGAGAGGCAATATGCTTCCTTGTTAAAATCCCTGAAGATATGATGAAAGCTAATCTCTTGGAAATTTGTAGTCAATACCTTGGTTCTACGCTTCCATCCTTCAATATTGATAGCATGTAAATTTTCAGTCAATCTATAATCACCTTGGAGTCCCCCATCAACTGTAGATTTGGAATTTTCCAAAGATTTGCAAGAGTTAGAGTTACCCAAGCCCCCATCAGCTTTAGAATTTGTACCTACCCCGCAATTGATGTGCCATCTGTAAACATGTAAGTCTGGAAATTTGATGACACCCCCAGCTCCATAGATCGATCCATCACGAATGGAAGCCCCATCAAAAAATGCAGTAGTGTAACCCTCAAACTGAGTGATCGGGCTCCTTCTTATAGTGTTCAATTTTTGAGAATGAGGACGGAAGTTGAGCGCTCCTAATGTCTTAAAAACCACTACCCAAACCGAGGGAACTTTCTCCTCAAATATAACTTGATTTCTCTCTCAAGACAAATATACCAACAAGTAAGTACTGTCAGATTATTGGAGGCAGTCTTATCTAACTCCCAAGTGGCAAAACAATCATTAAAGGAGATTCTAGCCCAAGGTTTTTTAACTTTAAGAATGAAGGAAATTTTGGACCAAACTGTCTGAGTGAAAGTACAATGCAAGAACACGTGGTCGATATCTTAATTATTATTTTTACAAAGAGGACAATTACCAGGTCCCTGCCATCCTTTTTTTGTAAAACTTCCCAGGATAATATCCTCTTTTCGACCGCCATCCAAACAAATGGTTTAATCTTCAGTTGAATGTTCCACTTCCATAATTTAACTTTCCATCCACTGCAGATCAAATAATCCTGAGTAGAAATAAGAGCAGAATATATGTTTTTTACTGTTATATTCTAGGTGGAGTCTCCTTACGTCCAAAGAAGAGTGTCTTCTGTATCATGGAGTGATACGCCAGCGCCATTTAGATCATTACAGTAGCTATCCCAATTGGAAGCTAGATAACCCGTCAACCCCATTTCCGTGCTGCCAATCCATGACTCTGATAAAGTAACGAGATCTTGAGAAGTTGAAGCTTGTGCCAACACAGTGATCCTTCTTTGATTTAAAAGTAAGATAATCTCTTCCAAGAGGAAGGATTTTGCACCTAAACCAAGAATCTGATCTCTGTAAATATTTATGAGGTGACTCAAACCCGATGACCCACTGAGCCAGTGAGTTATAACATGAACCGAACGAACTAGGCTAGTGATAGTGACTTAACCTTATATACTTTACACACTTCACAATATTGGTATGTGATTAGGTTAGATCCATCTTAACTCTGGATCTATCATCAGTCCATAGGCATTAAATTCCTAGAGATGCAAAAAAATTTAGAGTACAAAACTTAAAGAAATGTTTGCATCTTGAAGGATTTGATGTCTCTAAGAACATGATAGATCAGGAATTAAGATGGGTCTACATTCTTTATATATATACCTCCCACTTGAAAACTCCATGTAGCTCATACTCAATCCACCATTCAAATCTTTTAACTACAATGTTTTTTTTTTTTTTAATTTCAATTGTTTTATATATATTGTTGATATTGAAATATTTACTTGCTACTAATATTTTTTTAAATGACATGTGCTAACTACATGTTAAGCATTAAAGAATTACACATTTTTTCACTTTCAATCACTCTATCTCTTTATATAAAAAATTGATATATAATTATTTTACTTAAGATAGATATTGAAATATTTTATTTATAGCTTACATTAAAATATTTTTTTGTTATTAATAATTTTTTAATGTCATGTGTCAATTCCATATTGAACACCATAAGGAATTATACATCTCCCTCATACTCAATTAGATTGTACACAACAAAACTAAAAACTATGTAAATAGTATCTAATTCCGTTAGCTTCACTATCTTTTTTTCCGCATCTTATCCAACTCCGTCATCTTCATTGTCTTTTTTCCGCGTGTTATCTAACTCCGTCGTGTGTAAGCTTCTGGACCATATGTTGGCATATTTGAATGAACATACATGTCGGTGTTTATTCTTTTCAATAGGAGTAGAACGTTAGAAAGAAAGGAGAACCGGCCCGGCCAGCCTAACATGCTCAGAGTCTCAGACCATATTAACGGTCACTAATTTTCTGTTACGAGTCTGATTATGCACAGGAAATAATAATTTTAATCAAATTTAAAGGTTACTAATTTTCTGTTAGCCTCTCCTTGTCTCTATGGTATATTTGCAGTGCACAGGAGAGACTAATAATGCAGTGTTGACATCAGAAACCGCAGAAACAATATGGAAATCGTAAGTGGGAACTTGAGTGTTTCTTCTGACTTAATCGCAGAAAAATGTGTTCAGGGGTAGTCTGAGTTTAGTATGGATCAAAGTTTCATGCATTTCAGAACACCAGTTCAGGGGTTTTACCTCATTTTAAATCAACGCAGATGCTTAAAATTAGACAATGCAAAGTTAAGATGACACTTAGAATTAGAAAATACAGATTCTGTGTAGACCAAGGAAGCAGATGCATTCATATTTCAATGATAGAAAGTATTTTTTAAGTAAATTGCATTTATGTGTCTTTGGAAAAAGGGAACCACTACCAATCTACAAGGATGGTCTATTTAATAATAGTAGCTTTGATAAGAATTATCCCATTTAGAATTCTAGCTTTTCTGTAAATTATTTCTGAATTATGTTTCTTCTTTGCCTAAAGTAAACTCTGTAACCTTGCTTTGAATGTTGGAAAATGAGTTTTCCTGATCACTATGAACTTCACAACGACCAACCGTTTTTTGCAAGTTGTGTGAACTTAAAATTGACCAACTGATTTTTGCAAGTTGTATGAACTTACAATTAGAAAAAGTAGAAATTCCTGATCTATATGAACTTCACGTTGACCAACTGATTTTTTCAAGTTATTTGAACTTGCAACCAGAAGTAGAAAAGTCAAAGGTAAGATCAGAGCGTCTTCTAATGGTGTTGTTCATTCATAGCCGGTCTTCTAATATTGTTGTTTATTCATAGCCCATACTTTCTTGATACCATTTCCTTTCAAACACTTCCAAATGCTGTAGTCTCTTTTAGGCATGTTCTATTAATTTTTTCTCTCTACTTCATCTGCCATGAAGTCTTCCCATTCTTGTAGTCTCCCTAAGAAAGTTCTACTTTGATTTTTTCCCTAATTCATGTGCCCTGACTTCATGTTCATGTTACCTACTTGAGGTCTACTTAGGTAAGCTCCTACTCTTTCTTGGCTATGCACAGCTAAGGTAAGAACTTGAAAGGTCAACTCTAAGCTCTCCCAAGGGTGGGAATAAGCTTACAACAGAGCTTGTAAGCTAACTTCTAACTAACTTAGCTAAATAATCTTACTATTTAGTTAGATCAGCTAAGGCAATGGCATTCCTGAAGTGGTGGGTTAAGCCTTTATATCTAGCTACAATAATTTAATCCAATTGGTTTAGAATTTGTGCAACTTTAACAAGGAAAGATTTTATGCAACTATTGTATGCTTAGTAGATTAAATCATTACACGAAGTAGAGCACTAACCATAAATAGAGCAAATAACACTAAGGATATAGCTTGGGCCCATAATAGATAGGATATACAGCAAGGGAAGATAAATATTCTATGTTATGAGCCCAATTACTATACCCAACAAACCAGCTAGAAATGCACTCTCGTGACTTGAAATAAGAACGGACTAACTGGAATGGGATTGAAATGGGATAAAAGATAGAATAGGATTGAAATGGGATAAAAGATAAAACATAGCTGAAAGCGTAAATCTGAAATTCTAGATGAAAATTAGAAATCTGAAAATGTCAAGCATTTGAAAAAAACTCAATTTTATTGATGGTTCAAATATTAGATATTACACAAGATGAAGTAAACTCTACTGAGTAGGTGTAATGCCAACTGAGGGCTCAGTCTCCGAGGCAATATGGCAACTGCATTTGGACAGGGAATTAGGTTCTCTGAGATTGCCTTTAGAATGGATTCTCTTCCAAAACTACTCTTAACCCTGGTACCATTGTGTTTAAATAGATTATCATCTCTTCAAAATTAGGGAAGAATAACACTATTGTGTTTAAATAAATTATTATCTTTTCAAAAGATAATAAAAAGATGAAAAACAATTTAAACTAGCAACAACTACTTTTATGTAAAAAGTGATTAATATAAGCCGATATACAAGAAATAAGATTTGGAAAAGATAAAAATGCTAATTTAAAAAATTGATAAAAATCCTAATTTAAATAAGATGAAGACGAGGTAAAATATTATTTTGGAGAAAAATAAAATTGGTTCTTTAAACAAATAAAAGAAGATAAAGAATAACATTTTAAAAAGTCACTGGTTAGAGTTGAGGGTTAGCAAAGCCATGAAATATCATAAAAAGCGTCATCTAAACTGGAATTAGTTTTTTTTTTAGGTTTCACAACAATGCCCTTTTCTTGGATTACTTCCCCCAAAGCAACTGCGGACCTAGATTTTGTAGGATATATGATTATGAGGCCACTGCCATTGACATTAACACACCGTGAAATGGATTCAAGAAGAGAACCCATGGAATATTAGACCAGCGCGAAGATGTTTAAAATCCTTGGAAGGCTCAAGGGTTTATAGCATAACTTTTAACTATATAATTTATAAATATATAATATATATAAATAAATATAGAGAGTAGTTGAGTGTTGGAAAGAGCATCAATGATGTTGTGTGTGAGGGCAGTCATTGTTTGGCTATGTAAATAAATAATAGAGGAGTTGAGTGCTTTGTTTGAGATTGTTTGTCTATGTTTATGTTGGAATTGTAAAAATTGGTTGTGTGCTTATTGAGCGTTTTCTTTGAGGAAATGGATCAAGAGCTTTGTAAAGATTGTTGTGAACACTCGTGTAGTTGAAAGATCCTAGAGTCCCTAGTAGAGAGATTCCTAACCAACCTGTGCTTCCTGATAAAAGAACGGTACATCCAGAGGGACTACTTGCAAAGAAGGAGGTACATTCATTGGGTTGTGCGGGTTGTGGGGAAAAGAGATGATGAAAGCAAGATGGTGGGTTGGAACTGTTGTTGAAGTAAAACCTAGATGTTGGACTCTTGAATGTGGAAACTAAATAGCCAAGAAAACCAAATCTCCTTGTAAAGTCATAACCTAAACTAAGAGATGACTTATGTGCCCATTTTATTGTCATTGTCTCATTAAAATAGGTTGTTATATGTTTAACCCATTTTATTGTCCCTTATAATTGTTGTTTTTCACCATCTCATATCACATTGAAAAAAAATACTAGATAAAAGTATACCATGTCAAGATCAAGTATCCTACCCTAGATTCATTAACCTTATATATGGATCTTAGTTGTCACATATTTCCTTACCTTTTCATTACCGTACACATCATGTATGTGACCTCCTCTTCCCAATCCATGCTTCCCATCTTGCATCATTTAACAGTGGCACTCCAACTCACCTACCAAAATGCCCATGTGTCTCCTTGTCTTTCCCCTCCATGTCACAACCATTGTTTATGGGTCTCCCGCCCCATCAATCTAATGTTCCACCCTCGTTGTCTACTCTACAAATATCCACTTTGACTTGGCTTAATCACGATCTCATCTCATCTAGACATAATGAACGGTTGCCAGCGTTGTTTTGTGATTTCTCAATGACCCTTGCTTGACCTGGCATGCCTTCAAGATGGCTTAACACACCTTCGTGCATGCTTTGATGATCCTTAACGGCTTAGTCTTTCTCTTTGTAGAATGGTTTATTATCTACTTGTTTGATGCTTTTGTTAGGAATTTTAGGATTCGATCCTTACAACTATGTTTCCCAACTCAATTTAATTACACTTACTTGTTTGATGCTTTTGTTAGGAATTTTAGGATTCGATCCTTACAACTATGTTTCCCAACTCAATTTAATTACACTTATTTTGTTGCTTTACATATTTGTGGGTTTGTTTGAGGTTAATGTTATTATATGAATTTGTTAATTTTTTCTTTATTTTTTTTTAAATTAAAATGATAGAAGTCTCTTTAATTTTATTATATTGAAACATAATTTTAATTTTTTTTATTGATTTGATAGTTTTTTTCATTTTCTTTTTCCAAAAAAATAATCATTTCTACTCAACTATTGAATAGAAATTGCATCTTTTGTACCCATAATGCACTTGCAATATGTTACAAGAGCATTTATAAAAATTCATATACAAAAAGCATGCAAGCACACATTTCCCTTAATTTTAAGTAAATAAAAAGTGGGTTCTCTTAATGGCTTATACAATTTAAGAAGGATTTCATCCTTTTTTTCCCATCTTATTTACTGGTTAATTTTATTAAATTTAAGTATAATCCCTTTTAATTTTAAGAATTTTAACAATAATTTCATTTTCATTTGACATTTTTCTTAAGTTTCAAGTAAATAAAAAATGGGTTTTATGTTAAAAATAATTAAAAAATATATAGACAAGTGTTTATCATCACCTAGGCTTTTAGGGGTGGGAAAATGCCCAATGTGGATCCTAGTCATTTAATTTATGAGATGTAAATTAAAAGGTGATTTTTTGAACTTAGGGAAAGTGGGTGAGTTAAGTGATTTAATCTCCACCACTCATCTTATCCAATCTCAACCATTGGATTAGATTATTTTTCACCTTCCCTCTCATTGAGTTGATTAGGGTAAGGAGGGTGCATCCATTCTTCGTTGTTGAATGAATTTTTGGAGAGCAAGAGGAAGAGAAAAAGTCGAGCTAGAGAAGGGAGGAGGCTGCTAAGTATTGGCATGCATTCCAAGGCAAGGTATGGCACAAAAATTGAGGCAAAGGGTATAACCATTAGATAAGTTGTACAATACATATTTTCGGAGGTCGTACAACTGAGAAAGGTACATTCTATACAACAAAGAAAGAGCATGCATTTCGAGGAAGTTTGGCACAGAAAACTAGGTGCATTTAATATTGGAAAATCCGTACAACAATAGCTGTACAGTGGTATGAATTCCTTGCACATAAATCAAGGAGCTCATTTGGGGGTTATTCAGGAGGAGATTTGGCTCATTTTTTCTGAGATACGTTTGTGTAATTTTTGCTGTAAAATTTCTGCTAGAACAGAAAAATTTCTCTGAGCTCTGAAATAATAAAAATTCCCTCTCTCACTGGTTTTGCCCTTGTGGGTTTTTCCAGGGTCAATGTTAAACCAAAAATCTCTGTGCATTTAAATTTTTAAGTCATTGTCCTGTTGTTAAAAACTTATTTATGCATTAAATGTTGTTCAGAATCCTCATGTTTCAGTTCTAGAATTTGTTTATATGTTGGGTATTTTATGACTGTCATAAAACTGGGTTTTGGGCATTAAACATTGAGTGATCTCAATGAGACTTGAAAATGGGTGAGCTCTAAAAATTTCACATGGTATTAGAGCCAAGTTGAAGAGAAGTGCATATTTAAATCAACAATACAGAGAGTGCGACAAAAGTTACTTCACCGGACAAATTTTGGAAATTTTTATTTTCAACTGAGAAGGGTCAATGGCTACATGTTTAAGAGTTGATGACAAAATTGATGGGGCAGTAAATTTTGGTGCTTGAAAGGAGAGAATGATTTTGATTTTGCAGGAGAGTGAGTTATGGGACATTGTTGAGAACTTCACAACAAACCCAGTAACAATACCTACAAATGCTACTCTTCTAGCAGCTTATAAAAAGAAGAGTATCAAGGCTAAAAGAATCATCCTTGATTCCATCAAGGACCATTTGATTCTTCATGTGACAGGGAAGACAAATGCCAATGATTTGTATCAAAGTACAAATGAGAACCAGAAGATGGTTTTGAGAGAGAAATTGAAAAGCGTTAGAATGACCAAGGATGAAAAATGTGGTCACATATCTTACCAGGTTGACACAGGTGAGAGATGAACTTGGAGTTGTTGGGGAGGCCATTGTTGAAAGTGAACTTGTGAGGACAACATTGAATGGGGTGACCAAACAATGGGTTGTTTTTGTTGAGGGCATTGTGGCTAGGAAGAATCTTCCCAAGTGGGAACATCTTTGGGATGACTTTGTTAAGGAGGAAACCCAGAGAGGTTATGTGCATGGAAGTTCATTTATTGGTAATGATGAGGAGAATGTGGCTCTTGCTGCTAACAACAAGAAAAATTTCAAAAAGGGTCCTAAGGGAGGAAACAAACCGAAGAGTGAAGGCAAGAAGGACATGACCAAAGTCAAGTGCTTTGCATGTGACAAGTTTGGGCACTATGTGGGGTAGTGTCCTAATAAGAAGAAGAAGCAGACAACAACTTCAGCAGAGGTGGAGGAGTTTTCCACCAGGTTCGATAAAGAGTTTTCCTTAGTGATGTGTCTTTCCACTAGAGCCACACATTCCAATGTTTGGTATATTGATAGTGGTGCCTCCCATCATATGACAAGTGTTCATGAGAATTTGACAGATATTACACATATTGGTGATCTTTGAGGTAGTGCTTGGAGATGACCAAGTGGTCAAGGCAGTTGGTAGTGGGGCAGTATCATTTCAGAGGGAGTCTCAACCTCCCATGTTGTTGAAAGATGTCCTATATGTTCATGGCTTGAGGAAGAACTTGATTTCAGTTTCTACTATTGAGGAGAGGGGATATGAGGTGTTGTTCCATGATCGACAAGTGCTCATATTTCCCAAGGGTTCCAATATTACTTCGGCCAAAGTGATTGGGACTTGAGATGAGAAGTTGTACAAGCTCATGTTTCATCTAGTTAATGCATGGAGTCATATTACCAGCAACAATGATCTTTGTGAGTTATGGCATCAGAGGATGGCCCATTTGCATCATGGGTCTCTAAGGATACTGTGGGAGATTGTGCTTGGAGTGCACAAGTTCAGTACAAAGCACCAGGAGTTGTGGAAGGGGTGTGTTTTGGGAAAGTGCAGCAAGATTGTTTTTCCAAGCAGTGACAACAGAGAAACATGTATACTTGATCTAATTCTTTCTAATGTATGTGGTCCTATGTCTTATGCATCTTTGAGTGGTTTTTTGTACTATATCATATTCATTGATGAATTATCTAGGAAGTCTTGGATTTTCTTCATGAAGACCAAAGGACAGGTCTTCTATCAGTTCCAAGATTTTAAATCTCTTTTGGAGAACTAGACTGGGAGGAAAATCAAAGTATTGAGGGCATATAATGGGGGTGAGTATACCTCCAAGGAGTTTAATGACTTATGTGCAAAAGAGGGCATTAAGAGGGAGTTGATTGTTCCTTACAACCCATAGTAGAATGGGGTTATTGTGAGGAAGAAAAGGGCCATAGTTGGGGTTGTGAGAGCCATGTTCAATGATCAGGAGTTGCCACTCTTTTTTTGGGATGAGGCATGTTACACTGTAGTTTATCTGCAGAACAAGAGTCCACACAGAGCATTGGGGGATAAGACTCCCGAGGAGGATTTCTCTGGGAAGAAGCCTGAGGTTGGGCACTTTAGGATTTTTGGGTGCCTTACATATTCACATGTCCCTTATGAGAAGAGGACAAAGCTAGATCCCACAACAGAAAAGGGGATTTTTGTTGGGTATAGCGAGACTTCAAAGGATTTTTGCATATACATCCCTTCTTTGAGGAAGACAATTTTGAGAAGGAATGTGATATTTCAGGAGGATAGAGCCTTTAGGAAGTCACGAGGAACTGAGAGGGGTGAGCGGTCAGCACCTCAGATTCAAGTGAGTCCGAAAGAGACTTCAGTGACACAGAGTTCAAGACCACTAGCTATAGTGACGAATGGTCCATAGGTTACATGGCCACAAATGTCAAGATCACAGTTTATTGGTCCTCAGGTTTCATGATCGAGTGCTCCAGATTCTACTTCAGGTTCAAAGTCTTCAGGTGATTGAGTTGAGTAGGTGGAGTCCCCTCCATGGGATACTACTTCAGAGAGGAGGAAGCCCAACTGGCTTCAGGACACTCTGAGGGAAGAACAAGGATTTGTGGGAAATCCTAGGCAGGCTATGACGAAGAGTAAACCTCCTGAGAGATTTTGCAGCTATATTGTGATGGTGAGCAACATCAGGGAGTCTGATCCTTCCACTTTTGAGGAGGTTGTTGGTATACAGGTTTGGAGAGATGCTATGATGGAAGAGTATAGTTCCATCATGAAGAATGATGTTTGGGAGATTGTTCCTAGACCTGAGGGGAATTCAGTGGTGACTTTCTAGGTGGATCTACAAACTCAAGTATGTTGTAGATGGCAGCATTGAGAAGTACAAAGCTCGTTTTGTGGCTCGGGGATTCTCACAGGTTGAGGGAGTTGACTATGATGAGACCTTGACTCTGGTTGCTAGACATATCTCGATCAGGGAAGTGATCTCTATTGCAATAGAGATGGGTTGGAATATCCATCAGATGGATGTGAAGACCACATTTCTGAATGGTCTCATACAGGAGGAGGTGTACATTGAGTACCCATCCGGCTTTGAGGTGCATGGGAGAGAGTCTCATGTGTGCAGACTGAAGAAGGCATTGTATGGGATGAAACAATATCCTAGAGCTTGGTATTCTAGATTGATGCCTACTTGAAGCAGTTGGATTTTGAAAAGAGTGAGGTGGATCCCAACCTGTACTTCATTGTGGTTGGAGAGGATCCTCTCATACTCTTGCTATATGTTGATGATATTTTCATTATAGGGGATGAGAGACTCATTACTAGATGCAATGAGAGCCTTGATTCGGAGTTAGAGATTACAGGTATTGGATTAATTCATTATTTTCTGGGGTTGAAGGTTTGGCAGGAGCTTGGACACATCTTTCTGGGACAGGGGAAGTATTCTTGTGACATTCTGAGGAGATTCCAGATGGAGGATTGTAGGCCCATGACCACACCCATGATTACTAACTAGAAGAAGCTCCATGCTTCTGAGTCACAGTTGGATAATCCCACATTATATCATCAATTGGTCGGTTAATTGATGTATTTGGTCAACACCATACTAAATATTTGTTTTGTTGTCAACACTCTTAGTCAGTTTATAATGGATCCTAGGAGAGTTCATTAGGTGGCAGCAAAACATGTGCTTAGGTATCTTTGTGGTACAGTGGATTATGGCCTGGACCATCTGAGAGGGGATGAGATATACTGATTCAGATTAGGCATGATGTGTCAGTGACATGAAGAGTACTTGTGGATGATGTTTCAGATTGGGCTCAATAGTGGTATCCTGGTTTAGTCGCAAGCAAAAGTTAGTGGCTTTGAGTTCTATAGAGGCTGAGTATATGGCTTCAAATCAGGCCAGTTGTGAGGCTATTTTGCTTCGCAAGTTGTTGGTGGGATTATTTGGTGTGCAGTTGAGACTCCTGTGATAATCAAAGTTGTGTCAAACTCTCTGAGAATCCAGTTTTTCACGACATGTCTAAGCACATTGATATTCGATATCACTTCATCCGAGATTATGTTCAGAGATGAGTAGTTGAACTACAATGTATATCTATATATGAGCAGATTGCGGACATACTCACTAAAGCTTTGGGAAAATGCAAGTTTGTATTTTTTAGGGATAAGCTTGGAGTGGTGAGTAACACCTTCCTCAGTAGGAGGGAGTGTTAAAAATAATCAAAATGTATCTAGGCAAGTGTTTCTCATCACCTAGGCAACTAGGGGTGGGAAAATGCCTAATGTGGACCCTAGTCATTTAATTTATGAGATGTAAATTAAAAGGTGACTTTTTGAACTTAGGAAAAGTGGGTGAGTTAAGTGATTTAATCTCCACCACTAATCTGATATAATCTCATCCATTGGATTAGATGACTTTTCACCTTCTCTCTCATAGAGTCGATTAGGGTAAGATGGGCACACCCATTCTTGGTTGTTGAATGAATTTTTGGAGAGCAAGAGGAAGAGAAAAAGTCAAGCTAGAGAAGAGAGGAGGTTGTTGAGTATTGGCACACATTCCAAGGCAAGGTACAACATGGAAATTGAGGCGCCATCAGACAGGCCATACAGTACGGATGTTGGGAGGTCGTACAACTAAGAAATGTATAGTCCGTACACTAGAGAAATAGCACGCATTTTGAGGCAGTTTGGCACAGAAACCTAGGCACATTTAATGATGGAAAATCCATACAGTAAACCCAAAATTCATTGCATGAATTTCTAGATAGTCAACAATAAATGTTGTGAGAGTTGTAGAGTGGTACAATTTTCTTGCACATAAATCAAGGAGCTGATTTGGGGGTTGTTTAGGAGGAGATTTGGCTCATTTTTTCTGAGATAAGTTTGTGTAATTTTTGCTATAACAGAAGAATTTCTTTGAGCTATGAAATAATAAAAATTCCCTCTCTCATTGGTTTTCCCTTTGTGAGTTTTTCCAAGGTCAATGTTAGACCAAAAATATGCGTGCATTTAAATTTCTAGGTTATGGGTATTTTATGGTTGTCATAAAACTGGGTTTTGAGCATTAATCACTAAGTGATTAGTGAGACTTGAAACTGGGTGGGATCTGAAAATTTTACATTCTCTTTATGGGTTTACACAATTTAAAAATGATTCTATGTTATTCACTCATTAATTTTATTAAAATTAAATATAATCTCCTTAATTTTCAAAAAAATTATAATAATTTCTTTCCATTTTATACAATAAAAACTATTTTACCTTTTTAAAAGATAAATCAATAAAAAAAACTTAAAACTAAGCAACAAAGTTTTATTACATAAATTTAAAATTAAATAACAAAACATTACTACATAAACATTACTTTGACTAATAAACAAAGAAAAACAACCTTACCAACTTTTTTGGTAAGGTTAAAAATGGTTATACATTAAAAACTTTTCTTGTAATAATATAAGCTTTAAAGAATGGTTATACATTCAAATCTTTTCTTATATAATAATAACTTTAGTCTATTAACTTATTTATTAATACAAATTTATGTTATTGAAAATATTCTTACATCGGATTTCATTTCTTATATATAAATAAATTCACTCAATAACTTAATCATTAAAACAAATTCAGGTTGTATGAAAAAAAATGTTTTTCCATTGTGCAATAAAATTAGAAATGAGTAAAAAAGAGATATGAGAGGCAGTGGTTTGTATATACAGAAATGCAAGAAAGGAAAAAACAAATCAATAAAACGGTAGGATTAAAAGAATAAATCAATAAAAAGTGAAAATTTGAAGTAGAGGGATATTGAATGATGTTATAATTTTCTGTGTTGCGTTTAAAAGAACTAATTATTATTATTTTTCTAAAATGATTTGTTTAAATTTTACAAAATAAAATTATTTTATTAGAAACTATATCAAATTCAAATTGTTAGAAATTTGATATTTTTTTATAAAATTATTATAAACATTATATGGTTGACATTATAAAAATTAATCAAATTCATCAAAATTTCTACACTTTAAAATAAATAAATATAAATCTTAAAAAAAAAAATTCCTTATTTATATAAAAACAATTTATCAAATGTAAAATTTGAAAACAAAATTATATTATAGTTGTACAAAATAGCTTCCTCCATTTTCAACATCTAGTTCTTAAGTTTCCAAAATTCTGGAAGCTTGAAAACTAGTTGAAAACTTCTCCAATTGACTGCTCCCAAATTCAAGTTTTTAGGGAAACTTCGATTCCAAACACTAATGCAACATAAAATTATATATAAAATACAAATCCTTAAAATTTTCCATACTTACAAAATACAATTTACCCAAATATGGGTAAATTTACTCATTGAAAACAAAATAATATATATATAAAATAGAATGTCAACTGTTTTGAGGACAAAGTAATCCAGATCAAAGAGCATGCTGTGGAATGACACATTTTTGGATAAAATACGTTGGAAAATGCAAACTACCACAGTTGAATCGTCACTTTCCATGCCTTAGTGAAACAAACAAAACATATTAGGCAACGTAATACAAGGGATTGGGCAGCTTGAACGTTCTGTCCCCAACAGCATATCCAGTCAGATCGCTCCACTGATCACCGGAGTTCCCTACGATCCTAAACCCATCTTGCTCAATCTTCACTCTCCTCTCAGATTTATAAACCACGGCGCTTTTCTCATAATCTTCCGGGTCCCTGCAACACAAATTGCCCATTCATCTCATGAACACAACGCTCTCCCATGCATTATTACTCATCAAAAGTAAACAATCCAAATTAACAGAGAGACATCAAAGAAACTAAATTGATAAATGCATGGTTGGTTGCAGTAAACACCTCACCAAAAGCGCCTCCCATGAATGATAACCAGCTCGGCCCAGATTCTTCTCAGTGGCATTCCTCTCGTAATCGTACCTGCCCGTTAGTAGAAAGATCTTGAACCCCAACTCAAGCAGATGGATGTACAAATTACGACTGGCAGGCAATGGCGGGGCCTCTGCCAAATCCGCCCACTTTATAAAAGCATCATCGTTGATTCCCTCTCCTCTGCAAACAGGAGGCCAAAAATAATGAAAAAAAAGAAGCAGATGGAATTGTTTGTTAGTTCTGCCAAATCCGCCCACTTTATAAAACCATCATCGTCCGTCCCGTCGTCTGCAAACAGTAAGCCAGAAAAAGAAAAAAACACAGAGGGGAAAGACTTATGTTTATTAGTTCATCTTACCCATACTGATGGTCTGCGAAAAAGGGCAGACTTGAGAGCAGTGTCTCGTCGACATCGAAAACCCAGGCGTCCTTCCCATCGCCTGAGAGTCTGAGACAGTTAACATAGGCTATGGATTCGTTGGCTACCATGTGTGAGTCCCTTGCATATTGGCTTCCACTTCCGACCATATAGCTTTTCACGTACTCCACGCATTCAGGAGGCACTGCGGTCCATGAGCGCAGAGTATTTGTTTCTACACCCAACCTCCATGCCTCGAAGTTAAGTTGGCTCTCTTGCTTCAGATCCCACGTCTCCTCGTGGGCTGTGGATTGCTCTGATACCTTGTCACAGCTCTTGGGTGGGGCGGACTGGATATTGGGATGTTGGTGACTGATGAGAGAGTGCGGTAGCGGAGCCATGGAAGATGAGAATGGCGGCGAGATCCTTAAAGAAGAGGATTCTGCTTAGCTAACTGTCGGCCGGGACTGGT
Organism: Picea engelmannii; assembly: GCA_009831015.1. NCBI lineage: Eukaryota > Viridiplantae > Streptophyta > Pinopsida > Pinales > Pinaceae > Picea > Picea engelmannii. The sequence continues at coordinate 77,024 of ML781698.1, read as the reverse complement.
TAATGAGCAGAAGAAACGCCTTGGAAGATGAGGATGACTGTTAGATCCGTCTGTGTGTATATATATAGAGAGAATTATGCTTAACTAACAGAAGGGTAAATGGAATAAATGTGTACGCTTTCACCCGAATAAAGAAGAAGTGGACTGCGTTCGAGTTACGACTCAGCTTATTGGTTGGATATTAAAAGCAATATATAAGATGCCAGCATATAATCCAAGAATCGCACAACTCCAAGCATATATCTCACATATACCCAAGATGCTTATAATGTCGAAGAGATATTGGCACGACCATTTATCCTCATTCATGAAAACCAAGTACTTTTAATGGCTTCCATTATTATTGTCGGTGGTGGAAATAACGACACAACATAAAGGCACATGTTAACGACAAACAAATATGACAAAATTTTGGTTAAATTTTTTTTTTTCTTTCTCTGAATTTCTTTAAAATTGCTAAAATTTGTTATTTTTGAATGAATATAGTTTATAGAAAAAATCTTGAGACATTTTGATTATACAAATTTAATCACTCAAATCTACAAATTTAACTATTCCTCATTGAATTTCAGATAAAATTAAACCAAAAAAAACACTTAAAAAATAGAAAGATAAAACTTTTAAACTATACTAAATTTTAATCACTTCTATACACAGTTTTACAGTTTAAAAAAAAGACAATATGCATTAGAATATGGGTTCTGTATGACCAAATTTTCTTTTCACATGCAAAATGCTTTAAAAATAACAGTGTGTTTGAATATCTTTAAAAATAACAGTGTGTTTGAATATGGGTTTAGGATGACCAATCTCTCCTGGTCAAACAATCTCTACCATACAATAGAGCAATAAATGTAATATAAACTTTTTTTCAAGTTAATAAGGAGTAAGTTAACTGGGGAGCAAACAAACACTTTTTTCAGACAAAAGATTGTACCTGAATTCGGTCAAATTTTTAGGGGTAGTTCTAGTTTCACATGGATTAAAGTCCCATGCATTTCAGAACCTTACCCCAAGAGTTTTACCTCATTTTAAACCAACCTAGACACTCAGAAAATCTATCAAAATTCTGGATTGGCGGAAAAATTTAAAAACAAGCAGTGGAAAACTTATGAAAAAAATAACTTGGTAAAAAAATTACTCCCAAATTAACCCACTCCTATCTATAATATATATATATATATCATGTAGCAAAATAATCAATGCAAAAAATTAAATAATAATAAATACCATATAAAATTTTTGTAATAAATGCCTACAAAATAAAATACACTGTACATTGAAATTTGGATTATGGATTATCAATTCCTCTGAAGAAAACAATATATAACTTGCAACAAAGTAATAAACTTGATATAAACTGTTAAAAAAAATTAAACAGGATGTCTTCCCTCATTCTTTTTTTCCCTAAAATTTCTTATCAGTCATTTTCCCCATGATCAACGTGTTTTATAAATTTCTGTCAAAATCTTTCAGAATAATGTTTATTTTAAAATTGAGTCTGCTATTCAAATATTTTTTTATTAGTCTCTGCGTACGGCATAGACTATATGTTTCAGCGTTGCCTAACATCCTAAGATATCTTTCCAGGTTCGTTTTTTTTAAATTTTAATGGTCGTTTTCCACATTATTTCGTGTTTTATAAATTTCTTTGTAAAAATCATTTAGAATAATTTGTATTTTAGAATTGCGTCTTCATTAGTCCGTCCCTACCGCATAGACTATATGTTTCAGCATAATTAACAAGTGTCAATATATTCATTGTTTTTAAAGATATATGAAAATGGATTTTAATTTGTTATTTAAATGTAGATGTTTCAGCATAATTAATAATAAATAATTGTTGATGTATTATGTTTTTTAAGTTAAAATTTTATATTACCTCAAAAAACTGCAAGGGCCCTTAAAACTGTTCACAATTGTCCATATTGCTAGAGATAAAATGTTAAAATATTTATAAGCTTTACAAAAGTGGCCTTTATGCATACAATATTTGTAGCCTATCATAATTAAAAAAAATGACAAAATTAAAACCATAGATAGGAAATGGAGTTCATACTCAGAGTTTCCATTGCCACCATCGCCATGAGGAGTATGATGTCATGCAAGAGTAAAGATGTAAGGCTGGCATCATTTGGGGCAACGTTGAATAGTAGGCTCGCTTGATAAAGATTGAAGCAGAGCATCAAATCCGTGGCTTATATTTTCTTGACGAAATTGTTGGTTTGCAACATCCATGTGAATGTCAAAGATTAATTGAAGGTGCTCTTCCAAGAAATAACATTGGGAGAACTCTTTTGGCTGTGCAAGATCCTCTGGAGGCCTCGCAGGGTCATTTGCGTTATCCTAGAGAGGGGAAGACAGAGCTTCTTCCTCAATGATGGCAGAACCCCAATGCTCCTCAGATGAGCCACACAGAGAGACATGGCTTTCCATCTCATGGTCACCTGCTGGTCGACCTTGTTGGGATTTAGAGTCTGAAACAATAATTAAATGCAAGAAATATGATAATAGAGACAAAACAATCACTAAGATAACACACTAGATTTATGTGGTAAAATCCTGACAATGTGTCAAGGAAACATCCATGGGGCAAGGTATCAATATCTATATTACTCAATATAGCCTTACAATTAGGCTTACCCCCTAGCCACCAATACATTTGTCGGGCTTCATAGATTTATATCTATCTTGGAACTATTTACATAGTTACAAGAAGTACCACCCGTTATATAAACTTCCATCGGTTTCGTAAACCAACACCACTAAATATTTACATAGGTAATTTTTAGTATTTACAATTTCTTTTAATTTGTTGCCACAATCTAACAATCTTCACCTTGACAACAATTTACCTGATACCTTTCCCAATCCCATTCATCACCTCTTTATCAATCCAAGAGAATCCAAACACCGCCGCATTGTTGCAGCTTCTCTAATAGAACTGGTTATGTGAACATGTATTCACGATTTTCTCTAGTATGGACCATTTTGCCTCCATCAGTAGCCTATCTTAAAAAAGTGATGCATCGTCCCATTTTGATACGTTGGACTATTAGTCAAATACACAATGTTTTGACTACCACAGAACACCTTATCATGTACTTGTCCAAACTTACCCAATAGATCCTTGCATTCTTGCAAAACATAACCTAAGGCAGGTCTCATCTTGTCCAAATCTCTTGAATCAAAATCACAGACTAAATGACTGCAACCACTATAGGTGATACCTGTGCTCATGTTCTTCTAAGATACCGAAGAACCCATTTCCATGCTCTTCACTCGGTTTTCCCATGTGTCCACTGACAACACCAACTACATGTGAAATACTTGAACATTCCCATCGCAATCATCAACACCCATTTGCATGCTCTTCATGTAATACCCCAAGGTCGAGCCCCTGTTGAATTGTAATGATGCTTAATGATGTTATAGGCTCGTGATCCAAGTATTTATAAGTTGGGAGGCTTATGTGGTTGCTAGGCCGGAGAGCCTATTTTTGTATATGTAATTATGCATATTTTTAATAGAAATACACTGTTGTGTGTAAATCGACCACAAAGAAAGAGTTATGGGGGACTAAGCTCCACTGAGTAGGGAAAGGGATGGGGCTGAGAGGCTAGGAGAAAAGAGGTTAAGCTTGAGGGCTTAACCCAAGGGAATATTATAATGTATTTCTTGAAAATACTAAAGTTGGGAAATAAACCCAGTTATCCTAAGTTATTTGGGGAAGGAACAAACTCAGAGTGGAGAGGAACGAGCTTCTGGAGAGCCAAGTGTCTCCCAGGACGCATGCAGATTTATGTGAGAATTCCCACCGTTGTGGGGGGGTGTTCGTTCATCATTCTTTCCATCTTCCTCACGCACTCAACATTGGGGTCAAGCTACCCACGCACTCATGTAGACGGACTGACCATTTCATACCATTCTTGCTGGATTCTCTAACGATTTGGGAGAATGACCATTGTTGACCATCTTTCATCACCCGTTCACTCACAATCCATGCCATCCTTGTCCAGTTCACGCACGTACTGAACATGCACATAGACAAAGCCTTTTCTACCATTGTGAACCTCTGTATTTTGCTGAGTCATTCCCTTGCCTTAACCGAGTTTGGTTTTTGTGTTTTGAAGAGGTGGGTTTTCAGGCCCATGGTTGAAGAAGAAGGTTGTCAGTCCTGTGAGCAACTCTCTCCAGGTGAGAGATTTTGTTGCGGAAGTGATTTCTCCTGAAGGGAGTCCAGTAGCAACTACAGAGCTATGAGAATTCTTGATCTGGTCTGTTGTTGAAGCCCTAGAAGAGAAGTGGAGCAGTTGATGGATTGTGGAATAGTGAAGGTGCATATTCCCAAGGTGGGACAGGCATGTGGGGAATGAGAGTTTGTGATCAGTGGGAATAAGTAGGATCCTTGGAGAGAATCCTTCATGTTCCATTGTGCAACTTCCCGTAGCCTTGACCTAGCCTAGGATTCTTTTTCCCTGGGTGGAGTTTAGTCCCATCTCGGGGTGACCCACTGTTGATAGCTTGGAGTACCATGGTCTAAGGATAGGACGTTCATGGAAGGTCTGCACACAACTGATGGTTCTTCATAAAAAGATAAGTACCAACTCTATGTTAATTTTACATGCTATGTTTAAATGTTGTGTTTAGATACATGTTTGAATGTTATCAGAATTGCCTGTATATATTGCATATATGTGTTATTGTCGCTTCCACATGAATATGTGTATGAACATAATCTTTATCTTTGTTTAAAATTTCATTAGATATATATCAGAGCATGTCATAGCATGATAGATAGTTTCGAGTAGCATGACCCGGCATGGGTGGCTAGGTAACTTACAATCTGGTATCATAGCAGATTGATAAGTTTGTTTTGTATTTACAACAAGAGGCAATGACCCGAAATGTAAGGTCGGGGACATTAAAAATTGGTATCAAAGCATGAGAAGTTATTTTATTTCAAGTGACATCGCACGACAGAAGGCTGAGGGTGTCACAAATTGGTATCAGAGCCCATGGTTTCCACACTAAACCTGGATGGGCCACGAATGTGGAATTTGGAGGAAAAATTCCACAAGGAATTAATGTTAAGAATGTCAAGAGGGAGTTGGGGAACACCTTGGCTATGTTCAGAAGCTCAGGAGGTATAGCGGTTTAATAAAAACAAAAGATAAAAGAGGTCGTGGTCACCATGGGTTTGGGAACGAAAAAATTAAACTTGAGCCATTGGATTAGCTCTGAAAGGGATAGACCCTTCACATCTGTTGGATCCTGAGAAGATGAATGATGTAGGAGCGTCGCCTTCAAAGAAGACAACGCACACGTGGAGGCAAACAGAGGACATCTCAGCAATGACAGAATTTCAAATCGAGCATTAACTCAGAATTTAAATGGGTTGTTGAGATATTTTTGTAACAACATTTTTAAATGTAACTTGTTTGTAAATTCTCTAAGGACTGTAAGAAACTGGAGATATGGAGTGTCGACTCTATCTGGTAGTAATTAACAGTTATTGTAATAGGATAGAGTAGGTGTTAGTTTTGAAGTTTGAAATGATAGGTTTCAGAACAGGACGAGAGAGCTCATGGAGCCGGTCCTTAGATAGTTTTTCAGTATTGTATTGAAATAGATCAGGATACATGAGATCATAATGTAATAAACATAGTAGAACATAATAGAGTAGAATAAATACTATGTAATTTTAGTTTTCATGGGTAATAGAACAAACAAAATTGTCCTGAACTTGGACTGTGTTCATTTGATGTATGAATCAATGAATGTTTTATTATGCATATTGTTTTTATTTCATTCTTGTTCATGTATGAGACTTCGAGAAGGTGACTGTATGAGTCTGTAAGGAAACTGGATAAGTTTCAATTGTTTTTCTTTTGAACCTTGTATGCAAGGTGTGCATCCCAAATGCAAGGTGTGCGTTGACTGAGTCTCGAAATGACTCAGAGAAGGGCTCAGAGAGAACAAAGGAAACTTGAGAATCCAGGTGCAAGGAGTGCACATAGTCTAGAAATGACCAAGTGTCGAAGAACCAGGAAGGGAAAATGCCAGGTGGGCGAGGAGAGTTCTTTCAAAGAGACCTTCGATTCTGATTTATCGAGGTCCCGAAGAATGCAAGGTGCACGTGAGAGGTTGAATCCTCTGAAGGAAAAGGCTCAGGAGGGATAACACTTGCAGAGTGTTCACTAAACCAAAGTGGACTTGCAGAGGAAGGGACAAAGGTTCGAAACCTTTGGAGGCTGAAAAATATTCAAAGACTGGAAGAAGTGAAGGTTCCAGAGGAAGAATGGTCGAGGTTGGAGGAGTGCAGAGACAAGGACAGACAACCGTCAGATTTGCAGAAGCAGCGTGAACCTTAACGCTTCATGCAAAAAGAAGGATTTCGACATTTCGGCGTTCGGAGGAACAAAGGTGAAAACTCTTTCGAACTCGTGATATGTCAAATCCCAACGAGAACTCAGACCGTCAGATATCTAGGAGGACATGTGCCAGCCAGACGAAAAAATCAAAGGAGAGATGTGTGGCAGTCAAGCAACATTTCGCTGACTCGCGACTTGAATTGGTCGAAGGGTAGGACTGCACAAACTCACGATACGTGAAATTGCGACGTAATCATGGTCGTTGATCGAGGAGTGATCTGGACTGTCGATCGTCTAGAAGGAGACTTCGACATTTCGGGAGTTGAGGGTTCGAAGGGGAGAACCTTCACAAAGTGTCGAGTCACGAAGTCCCGACTTAGTCGACGGAGGAACATGGTCCATTGATCAAGGGATAGTGAGGACCATCGATCTATCATGGAAGAGTTTTAATGTTTCGGTGTTCAGAAGATTGAAGGTGCAGGACCTCTTGGTCTCGCAAGTCGTGAAATTCTGACACACGAAACCGCGACGCGCTCGGAGTTCAGGCCTTGGTCACAGCCGAGGGTCACATTGATGAGAAATCAAGGGAGGATCTTAAGCCGTTATCTCTCAGTTTGGATTTCAGCATTTCAGGAGTTGGACGAGTTTGTGTGGTTTGCAATCGAAAACCCTGAAGTCGCAAAACGTGACGTGTCCTTTGGAGGTATCTTTTGGTCGTCTGGAGCGGTCACATGAATGGAAGGAGGTAGTTATTGTTAAGCCCTTTCGGGGTTTTGGGATTTGGGGGTTCAAGAGTAGTTCATGTGTCGAAAGTCCCGACACATGAAGACCCATAATGCTTTTTGGTGTAGGCACATGGTTACTGCCCGTAGCCATGTGGAGGTGAGGATCGAGTCTAGTGCTTGATAGCATAGTCCAGGTTTCACAAGAACTTGTGGAATAATATATTTAAGATATTCCAGCACGGAATCAAAGAGTCACTTCGGCTCAAAAGTAAGAAACGATCCGAAGGTCGGGAGGCTAGTAGACTCGCCGAAGCCGGGGAAAAAGGAGGGGGTTTGCATCAATGAACAGAGGATAATAATCGAAGTCCTTCAGAATTTTCCCCTTCGACCATTTTAAAGCTATAAGTATAAAAAAATGTTGAAGTCCCGAAGTCCAGAGCTAATCAAGGCCATTCATTTTCTAGGGACACGTGTCCTCAGATTAAGAAATGTTTGAAAATTTGGAGGTTCTTGGGTATTCAACAGTTGAATCCTTTGAAGTCCAAGAGTGATTATTAGCCGTAGATCACTTTATAGGAGGAGAGCCGTCAGATTTCTCTTGTAGGTCAACATTAAGGGAAATTCGTTGGAGGTTGCACGACGGAGAAATCATCGAAGTTCCAAAGCCATGGAAGGCAGTGGTCGACGGTCAAAAATTAGGGAGTTTCAACAAAGTATCAAGAAGAAGAATCACTGAAGTCTTGAGTTTCCGAAGTGATATGTCATGATGACGTCACCGGCGGTGACGTGGAAGCATTTGGTGATTCGACAGTTTGGTAGTTTGACAGTTTCATGAAAGTGTCGATGAGATAAAAAAATCATCGAAGTCTCGGGTTTCCAAAGTGGTGTGACATGATGACATCACCATGGGTGACGTGGTCCAGTTCGACAATTCGACCGCTTGGAGAAAATGACGAAGGAAGGAAATCCCCGAAGTCCCAAAGCATCGGGTATGACGTGGCAAGATGACGTCACCTAGGGTGATGTGAACCCACCTAGGTCTTCCATGTGTCACTTATTTTTGTACTTTTGACAGGCCCTTAGGACCGATTGGAACCTAACACGTGTCACTCGATAGTGGGGCCACATGTCACCACTTTGATTGGTGACAACTATACTTCATGGGCCTTAGGAGGTTAAGCAGTTCGAGAGTTCAGCATTCGGGGAAAAGTTGTGGGAAGAACTTTTGGACCTCCGAAGTCCTGAAGTTCCGAAGTATCTTGGCGGTGATGTCACCTGGGGGTGATGTTGACATACATGATGCGTACCACGTGTCAGTGTTATATATTCTTTTGAAAGGTTGATTTTCCATTTAGATCTTGACATGTGTTCGATTCTAGTGTTCTTCCACGTGGCGCCAGATCCTTAGTCTGGAGGAGTAGTACTTCGAGGGAATTGTGTTGCATAATTTTTGTGGTCGAGGACGTCAAGAGGCCCGAAGGCCAGAGTCCATCGTGACCGTTTATCGTAGATGATACATGGAGGCAGGAGAGGAGATCTCTAGTGGGTCGACACTTCGGGAGATTGGTAGTGAGGTACTTTGAAAAACGCCAAAGCTCTGGATCCCCGAATCTCTCAAGCCTCTAGATAAGTGTTTGTCTATTAACACAGGGTCACACTCCGCGGTCACATGCATTCGGGGGCCAAAGAAAAAGGGCTAAGTGCCCAAAATTTGTTTTTGGAAACAGAGAAGGGATTAGAGAAGGAGTCGTGGGGTTTTTATTTGCACAGACCTTCTCCAATGAAGTAAAGAAGGTCTGTAAACTTGAAGAGAGGACCCAACAATGATCGAACAGCCAATTTGACTCTTACATGAAAGAATCCATGCATGGAAATTGCCCCACCGAAAAGACAAATTGTCCAAGAACCATAACCTCTTGCTCGAAACTCAAAATTGAGAGTGGAATCGGGCGTGACAAGGATATTGAAGAGTGGAAGATAAATATTCACCCAGAAACTGAATTTGAACAGAAAATTACTCAGAAAATCAAAGGAAATAAGTCTCATAAATTATGGAACCAAAATGGTTCATGTTTTTATAAAATGATGAATCAGTTAATCTGACAAGGTTCTATTGGTTGCACACTTTTTCATAAATAACAGTTGTCAGAAGGGAACAAAGTTATCTTCAAAGTGATGAGGAATGGATGATACACATATAGTATTCAACCAAGAAGGTAACATCTGAGGGATGAATCTCTAGTTGGGTATGGAAGGAACCAAATCCAATGGACATGGAGGAGGAAAACAAGAAGACATAAATCTGGCTAAGACCATCAAAAAATTGCAGACATATGTCCAGAGCCACAAGGATGATAATGTGAAGCTTATGAAGGCCAAGGAACAACATGAAGTTAATGAAAATCCTGGACTGGATTGAAAATAAATTGGATAAGGGGTGTGGATCCAACAAATCAGGAAGCCATAGGACCCCTGAGGGAAAAGGAAGATCAAGGAGTGGTAACAGACACCACCATCACTCTCAAAGGCATTCCATTAGAAGATCACACAACAACTCAAGTCCATCTCCTGTCAGGAAGCATAGGAGGTATGGGGTGGATGAATTAAAGAGAGAAATGAACAAGATCAAACCTCCCACCTTTGATGGAGAGAAAAAGAAGGATGAAGATGTTGAGACATGGTTGTTGGGCATGAGGAAATACTTCCAACTTCATAATTATTCCTCTCATGCAAAAGGAAGAATTTCTATTTATCAGTTGAAAGGAAAAGCATCCATGTGGTGGGATCAATTTGTGCAAGTGTAGTACATCAGTGAGAAAAATGTGACTTGGAAGGAATTCAAGAGACATTTTGAGAAGAAATACTTGACCAAGAGATATTATGATAAAAAGATGAAAGAGTTCTTTAAACTTAAACTGGGAAGCATGACTATTGATGAATATGGAAGGAGATTCTTAGAGCTGTTAAAGTATGTCTCAATCATCAAGGATGAGACAATGAATATTCAAAGGTACTTGAGTGGGCTACCATCTTTCATCAGTGATAAAATCCAATATGATGATCCCAAGACTCTGGAAGAAACTATAAGGAGGGAAAAATGCTTATATGATCAACAAAAAGAAAAACCTATTTTCCATAAGGCTTGGGAGGACAAGAAGAAGTTTAAGAAGGAACAAAGGCATAAGGGAGATAAACCACCCTTTTCCAGAAACATTCCTCAGGGACAACCATATTTTAGAGAGCATAGAATGACTGAGGTAGGTGGGAAAAGGCCAAGGAAGACACCCATTCAATGTTAGGGCTATAAAGGAGACCATAAGTATAGAGATTGTCCTCACAAAAGTGACAAAGTGAGAGATTTCCACAATGTAAAGCAAGCAGAAACAGTGGAGGACATAGGCATAAGTGTTCCTAGGATCTATGCAACACTGGAAAACAAGCAAGCAGAGTTTCAAACACACATGATTGAAGTGGAAGGTATGATCAATAACCATGCCTTTACTATTTTAATAGACTCAGGAGCTAGTCATAGTTACATAGATCCTAAAGTTGTTGAAAGATTGCTTTTGCCAAGAAGAAACCATGGGAAATCTTGGCTGGTACAATTAGCTACATGATCCAAGAGAAAAGTTGATGAACTGGTTAAATCATGTCTAGTGGACATGAATGGGATAAGTAGCAAGGAAGATTTGAACATCCCGCCATTGGGTTCATATGACTATCTAATTGGTATGGATTGGTTGGATCAACACCATGTTGTCTTGGACTGTTACAACAAGAAATTTACTTGCCTAAACAAGGAAGGGAACCCAAGAAAAGTCCAAGGAATTTTGAGGGAAGTTACTGTCCGAGAAATCTCAACAATGCAGCTGAAGAAGTGCTACATGAAGGGATGCCAAATATTTGCAGCTCATATGGAAGAAGCACCTAAGGATAAGGTGCCAGATCTGGAGGATCATTCAGTCCTGAAAGATTTTGAAGATATGTTCAAGGAGATACCAGGACTACCCCTAAAGAGATATATTGATTTCTCTATAAATTTGATGCTTGGGGAAGCTCCAATATCAAAGACTCCCTACAGAATGAGTACACCAGAGATGAAGGAGTTGCAAATGCAACTTGAAGAGATGCTGAAAAAGGGGTGTATACACTCAAGTGCGTCACCTTTGTGAGCCCTAGTCTTGTTCGTGAAAAATAAAGAGGGGACATTGAGACTGTGCATCGATTTCAGAAAATTGAACAAAGTGACTATAAAGAACAAGTATCCCTTGCCAAGGATTGATGATCTCTTTGATCAGGTAAAGGATGAAAAGATATTCTCAAAGATCAATCTTAGATCGGGATACCATCAAGTAAGGATCATAGATGAAGACATCAACAAAACCGCCTTTAGGAAAAGGTACGATCATTATGAATTCACAGTGGTGCCATTCGGATTATCAAATGCGCCAGTTGTTTTTATGTGCTTAATGAATGGTGTTTTCTAGGAATATTTAGACAAGTTTTTCATTGTCTTTTTGGATGACATCCTTGTATATTCCAAGTCAGACAAAGAGCACGAGAAACACTTGAGGATGGTTTTACAGGTGCTAAGAGAGCACCAATTGTATGCCAAATTGAGCAAGTGCTCATTTTATCAAAATCGAATCCACTATTTGGGGCATATCATATCCAAAGAAGGAATATTAAACTATCAATACATTAATAAAGTAGTAATACATTAAAGTATATATTAATAATGTAATGATACATTGCAATAATTAATACATTAATGGATAATGTAGCATATTAAACTATTAATACATTAATAAAGTAGTAATACATTAAAGTATATATTAATAATGTAATGATACATTGCGATAATTAATACATTAATGGATAGTGTAACATATTAAACTATTAATACTTTAATAAAGTAGTAATACATTAAAGTATATATTAATAATGTAATGTATAAATTAAAATATTAATTTACATTAGTATATAAAGTAACGTATTACTTGAATGATACATTAATAATATTATGTATTAATTAATTTATACATCAATACATTATTAATTAATACATTGTTGAAGTATTAATACACTATTAAAGTAATACATCAATAAATACATTACATGCATTAATAAATGAATTTATAAAGTATTAATACATTAGTAAAGTAGTAATACATTGACCTTAATTTATTTAGTAATATATTATTAAAGTATTGATACATTAACAATACATTATTGCAATGTATAAATTAAATAATTAATACAATAATGTATAATGTAACATATTAAAGTATTATTACATTAAACTAATAATAATGTATTCTTAAAATAATGATATTTGTATGTACTCCCTTCCACGGGAATTTTAGGAGAAGGAAACTCTAGAGGAGATAGGTAATACCCTAGATGTCGAGCACAAGTTGGGCTGAGCTACAATAATGGCGGATGAGGATGGTGGTTCTCGGGCAATGATTCGACTTGGGGCCAGAGGTTAGGGCCTCTCCTTTCCAACACTGGGATGGCTGGTCGGGGGCACGATGAGATCAATTTCTTTAGAGTCGGGGTTGGTTCCTAGGTCGGAGGTGGTAGGTTCTTGGCACCTAGGGTTACTATTGGTTTCTACCTTTTGGAGGTTCGGTATGGAGACAGTTGGGGACGCAGGATCTTTGCAGGGGTTGGGAGTTCTGGTGGCTAGTCTTGGGACAATGGACCCAAACCCCTCTGGTGGATACCCATTTGGGATTGATACGGTGAACCCAGAGGTTTTAGCAAACAATATGACATATGGCATGGAAATGGGGATTCACACCTCGATTGCCTTGTCGTTTACGAGTGGTTTGGAATATGATTTGTCGGTGGCTACTTTGTCGGGGTTTGTCCCTAGGCTGGACTCCCCTCCGGGTCTGTCAGAAGGAGACTTTTCTTGCTTCGGTTTCGAGCCTGGGGCTCTTTTTTCTGACGATTGCAGGGGCACACAACCAAAAGTTTTCCAAGAGGTCGTTTCTTGTGCACAATTCTCTTCGTTAGAGCTTATTACTGATATTGGTGCTTTTCCAGAGCCTGCTGAGAATGCCAGAGGTTTCTTTGATGGGGTTTCTTCTCCTGTAAGGGTTTCCGTCCCTACTGTTTATACTCCCTTTCCGGGCTCCAAAGTCACTGCTCAAGGAGGGGGGTCGAGGATGTGTTCGGCTGGAAGAAGTTGGGGCTTCAAAGCGTCCGAAGAACCATGGTTCCCAGTGTGCCAAGGATAGAACTAATTCGGAGCAACTTGTCTTTGGTGAAGATATTGACATGGATAGGGTGGTTGAGTTCTTGGAGTTGGCAGTGGTGGTTCGGGCATGCGGGAAACAGTTGGGCACTTCCTTCTTGCACTCCTGGATGGAAAAATCTTGGGGATCTTACCTCTCTGTCTTCCCCAGTATTCAGCTGCTAGCAAGGGGATGGTTTTCTTTCGTCTTTACAACCTATACAAATGGCAGTTGGGTTCTTTACAAAACATGGAGTATGGTCGGTAATCCCATTGTCCTGAAGTGTTGGACTCCTAGTTTTGATGCAAAGAGGGAGAGGATGGATGTGGTCCCTGTTTGCGTTCATCTCCCAGGTCTCCCTATGCAGTACTGGAATCTTGTTTGTTTCTCGGCAATTGGAAACAAATTGGGTGAATATATTGATGTGGATTTTTCATTCAAAAAGACTGGCCTTATGTCCATGGACAGTATTTTAGTGAGGTTGGATCCTCGGCCTAGACTCCTAAAGGATTTGACTATTGAGACAAATTTTGGTTCCTTCATACATCCTTTGGACTATGAAGGCATTCCCTTCATATCCCATAGATGCCATGTTTATGGGCATGTCATTGTAGATTGCAAATTTCCCTTTAAGGGTAAGCTACAGGGTTTAGTGGTTGATGGAGTTGGCTTGGTATCTGGATGTGCGGATAGGGGGTATGGGGACTCCGAGGGTGCTCATACAGTGGCCACACAGACTCTGGACCTTGGTAGGGACTTAAGGCGACATTCTACTTCTCCGACAGGTTTTTCTCTAGAAGATCAGAATTTGGCTCAAGAAAAGGTTTAGAAGTCCTCAAACTTGGCTTGCCCACAGTCGCTACTAGTGTTGGGTAAGAAACAATTTTCCTTTCCTCCGATTTCTTCTACTACTTCTGATTTTTTTATTTAGTCGGGCTCGATGGGATTGGATGCTTTTTCTTCAGTGGGTCTTCCTTCGCCCTTCCCCTTGCCTCGTCCTGAGGTGGATTTTTGTACCCTTTCTCCTGATGGGGCTCTTTTTCCTCCCTCAATTAGTACTCCCTTAGCCCCCTCAAGTCAGTTGTCAGGGGTACACTGTGTGTCTAAGGCCCTCCCCTCCTCGGTGTCCCCTGTGGAGGTGGGTTTTTCAGTTCCTTCCTCTATTGGTTTAGCCTTCTCCTTGGGGCCTAATATCTCCTTTCCTACTACTTCGGACTTCTACGGGACTCCTTCCCTTTCCAACAATCAATCTTCTTTCGGCACCCAAACTTTGGAGGGGTCTAGGATTTGCTATTCACTCCACAACATGACTATTTTATCTGGGGATTTGGATAAATGTGGTGCAGAGGATCCTCCTAGGATGCAATTGGGATCTCTTCCTCGAGCTCTTTCATCGTCCCAAGGACAGGGTAGGAGATCTCATCTTCTACTGGCACAAGATCGAGCCAAGATTGATGTGACCTCTAGCAGAAAAAATTCCATAGAATGGGAAATTAGAGAAAAGAAACCCCAAGAGTTGGTTTCCTTATGAAAATTCTCTCCTTCAACTGTAGGGGACTGGCGAGCCCAACAAAAAAACGTCTTTAAAAAGATTGTTCGTAATTACTGTTTCGGATGTCATATTTTTACAAGAAACTATGGGGGTAAGTGAACAGGTGGTCTTGTCATTGGAAACAATTCTTCCTGGTTGGTGCTTTGCGGCTGTGGATGAAAAGGGACGCTCTGGGGACTCACCACTGATTGGTGGCTCAAGAGTTGTAAATGTGACCGTATTTGGGGCTTTGAAACGGGGCTCGGACTTAACATGTTTTCAGTCAATCTGGGACGCTCCTTGTTGCTTATCAATATCTATGGTCCTTATATTGATAAGAAACGTTACTTGGATTCCCTAGAAAAGATCTCTTGGATTTCTAAACAAGATGTTATTGTGGGTGGGGACTTAAATTTTTCTTTGGGAGCGACAAAGGTTTGGGGTCCTCAATCTTCCCCGGACCCATTGTCTGACTATTTCACACATTTTCTCGACCTACATGGCCTGCTGGATTTAGAGCCAGCTAAATTATAGCCAACCTGGCGGAATCTGAGGGTTGGGGATGCACGGGTTGCAAAAAAACTGAATTGATTCCTTCTGAAGCAAGAACTACTTGATTCATTGGCACTTGTGCATCAATGGGTTGTTTGTTCCGGCGAATCGGATCACAATCCGATTGTATTGGAATTGTGTAGTATGGTTAGCAGGTTCCCCAACCCCTTCAAATTTTTTGAAGGCTAGTTAAAGGATCCAGAGCATCAAGCACTGGTGCGTAATATGTGGACTCCTTTTGGACCAGAACATAATACTCATGCAGCGATTCACCTTATGGAAAACTTGAGAAAAGTT
Organism: Picea engelmannii; assembly: GCA_009831015.1. Classification (NCBI taxonomy): domain Eukaryota; kingdom Viridiplantae; phylum Streptophyta; class Pinopsida; order Pinales; family Pinaceae; genus Picea; species Picea engelmannii. Next base: position 61,300 of record ML781698.1, on the reverse strand, counting down.
AAGCAAGAAACTATCTCTTGGGCACATGAGAAAAAATTAAAGGAGGATCAGGAGCTTCACAACATAGAAAATTTGATGTTGGATTGGCAGGTTGATCATGATCGGGGCTTCCACTCCAGGGAGACTAGGGAGGATCTAGTACAAGTGGAACTTTGGAGAAGAACTATTTTGGCTGAAAAAGAAGCTTTGTGGCGACTTAAAAGTCGTGCTATTTGGATAACTTGCAGGGATGAGAACACAAAAATTTCCACTCTTTTTCTAAAGGTAGGAAACTAACTAATACCATATGGGGTCTTACCCAGGGAGATGGTCAATTGGTCAATACTTTTGATGGTCTCTCATATTTGGGGATTTCACATTTTAAATATTTGTTTAAGGCACATCCAAGATCCTTCATTGCTGAAATTGTGAAAGTTGTCAGGTTTTTTCCTCATTTTGTGGAGGAGGAAGAGCGAGAGTCTTTGATGCTGGAAGTTTAAGAAATGGAATTGTTGGTTGTCATGAATTCCTTCCATAAAGGGAAGAGCCCGAGTCCGGATGGTTGGTCGATTGAATTCTATTTGGGCTTCTTCGACCTTTTGGGGAAAGACATTTTGAATGTTGTGGAGGAGTCTAGGGAAAATGGTCATATACATGAGCCAATTAATGCCACCTTCATTGCATTAATACCCAAAATAGACAAGCCAGCTTCCTTTGATGATTTTCGTCCAATCTTATTATGCAATTGTATCTATAAGATCATCTCAAAAGTCTTTAGTCGAAGATTAAAAAATATGCTTTCTAGGCACATTTCAAATGAATAGTTTGGATTCCTGAAAGGAATACATATTCATGAGGCCATCGGGGTTGCACAGGAGGGACTACACAGTTTAAAAAGTAAGAAACGCAAAGGCGCGATCATCAAAACCGACCTCTCAAAGGCCTTCGACAGGGTGAACTCGCTTTATATCCGGATGTTGCTGATACATCTCGGTTTTGGGGTAGCCTTCACAAACTGGACTATGGCTTGTTTAACATCAGTGTACTTTTCTATCTTGATCAATGGATTAACCTCCTCTTTCTTCATAGCAGAAAGGGGGGTTAGACATGGTTTTCCACTATCCCCACTCCTTTTTCTTCTGGTCGCCAAGTGTCTTAGTCATTTCTTGATTGAGGCAAAGTTAGTTGGAACCTTCATAGGCATCAAAATCTCTCCAGGATTGTATATATCTCACTTACAGTTCGTGGATGATATCTTAATTTGTTGTGATGGCTCCAGGCAGGATATTGGAAAATTGAGTCAAGGGCTTCTACTTTTTAAACAAGCTAATGGTATGGAAATCAACAATCAGAAGTAAAGTTTTACACTGTCCTATTTGTCTGTGGAGGATTCACTACTCATTTCTACCTGGCTCCCCTTTAGGGTTTTTGATCTAGATGTTGGGTTGAAGTATCTTGGATTTCATTTGAAACCAAATGACTATCGGAAGACCGATTGGTGGTGGCTTATTGCAAAAATTGAAAAAAGGATTAAGGGTTGGAGTCACCGATGGCTTTCTAGGGTTAGTCTACTTGTTCTGGTTAAAGCAGTCCTAGAGGCTATTCCGATATACTAGATGTATTTAGCCTGGATTCCAAAGGGAATATTGGAGAAGATGCGGAAGATGTGCTTTTTTTATTTGTGGAAGGGACATAAGAACAAAAATGTTTTACCCTGGGTTCGTTGGGATCAGATTGCTATGCCAAAATCCCTGGGGGAATGGGGCTTAAAAAACATTTTTTCCTTTTCCAAAGTGCTAGATGCAAAGTGCACCTGGTGACTGATTAAGACCACCAGTCTCTAGACATAGGTAGTTCATCAAAAATATATTGCTCCTCTCTCCATTCTTTATTGGATTCGCATTCTAATTAAATCAATAACAGGGGCTTCTATTATTTGGAAGGCGATGATTAAGGCATTTGATCTTGTGGGGAACAAATTGGTGTGGAGAGTGGGATCTGGGCGACTGGTTCGCATTGGTTTGGATCCGTGGTCAGGGTGTCAGTTGAGACATATACTGTCGGACAGGATTCGGCATAGGTTGGAACTGGAGGGTTACTATAAGCTTGCTCAAGTTGGGGATCCTTTACAAACAGACATGTGACATCAAGGATGGTTGTCAGGGCATAGACTAGGCCTCCCAGAGGCAGATTTGATTCATTGGAATAGTTACACTCAGGCCATCCGGGTAGCCTCCATTCGTCTGGTGGATAGAAACGATGAATTGATATGGGATGGTGTCAAAGACAGATAATACACCCCGCGTTCTGGTTATATAAAGTTATGTGTGGATCTACTTCAACGGGACCCCTTTGGTGGTGGAGGAAAATCTGAAAACTAACCTATCTGGCAAAAGGGAAATTGTTGGTTTGGTCAATCCTGGCAAACAAACTGCCTACCTGGGACAATTTACAAAAACGTATTTTCTCCGGGCTGGATCGATGTGCTCTTTGTAAATCCCATATAGAATCGGTGGACCACCTTTTTTATAGTGTCCATTAGTCAAGGAGGTCTGGGATTTTACTAGGGTTCTGATGCCTTCCCTCTGGAACTAGCAGGGGTTTTCCTTTGAATTATCCCTAAAGGCTTGGTTGTGGGAGAGAGGCTAAGAGAATTATCGAGATTTCCCTTTTATTCTAGCATGGGGGATTTGGATCACCCGGAATGGCCAAATCTTTCAGGATGAGCTCTTCTCGGCTGAAAAGGTAGCAGTCAATTGCATTGGGATTTTCAAATATTTTTTGGGGTTGGGCAGGGATACTGTGGTTCATCCCAGGGACATCAGTGAGGTGGCACCTGATAGTAATATCCCATGGGGATATTTCGATAGTGCTTCCTCGTCTGATCAAACAAAATGCAGAAATGGAGGATGTCTTCACTTCTCTCACTCACGTTACTTTACCCTCAAAGCGGGCTTGGGATCTGGCACAAACAACTATTTTGAACTTTTGGCTTTAAAACTCCTCCTCCTTTTTGATATTGAGCAGGGTTGTAGAATTCTTCAAGTATTTGGTGACTCCTTAGTAATCATCAATTGGACCATTGGAAAACATAGATGTCAAGTCTCACATTTGCTTCCACTGTTAGAAGATGTATTGCGTAATAAAATTTTATTTGACTTTATCTCATTTTCTCACATATACATGGAAAGGAACCAACTGGCGGACATGATTTCCAAAGAAGCCACACAATTAGACTATGGCCAATGGTATGTTGTTGAACATACACCTAAAGGAACCCGAGGATTCTACCACAGACCATTTAATGAATGACACAATATTTGAGGCTGGAAATCTCCTCTGTTGAGGAGGGAATTCTTTATTTTGATTGGATCACTGATCATATTGTAATATTAACATAATGTCCAATGTGGGGACTAGACTGTTAGAACTGTTCTCAGCTGGATATTATTTTGGAAACTCTTATTAGTCATGGGATCATGTTTCATGGATGTTTGTAAGTCGGGTTTTGGGGGACTGACTCTTTTTGATGGAAAATATCTATGTAGCTATGCCAAATAGCAGATACATGTCTATGTATGTAATTTTGTTTATATAATGAAATTATGAATTTTTCTGCGAAAAAAAAATGTATTCTTAAAATAATAATACATTTAATAATAATGTATTCTTAAAATAAATAATACATTAAAAAATGCATTATTAAAGTAGCAATACATTAATAAATGCATTATTAAAGTACTTCTCTGTGGTTTTGAAATTAATATTTCTCCACGGTTTGGAATGGGCATACTAGATCTCTATGGTTTTGAAATTATATCTCTGCGGTTTTGAACGGGAATAATACTTCTCTTTTTTTTTTCGAAGATTATATATCTAGGGTTTTCAATGCTAATAATACTTTTTTTTTAAGGAGATATTTTATTTCTAAGATTATATATCTAGGGTTTTGAACAAGATTAATACTTCTTTGTTTATTTATTTTTTTAGGAGATATTTTATTTCTAGGATTATATATCTAGGGTTTTGAACGGGAATAATCTCTGTAGTTTTTACCTTTTTTACCCAAAATAATCTCTGTAGTTTCTCTGGACTTCTCTGCCATCTTCAGAAATTATTTTTTGGCTTCTTCAAAGGGTTGAGCATTTGGACATCTGAAATGAGGTGAGTCACTTTTTGCTTTGATTCAATTTTAATTTTACGTAAAGAGATTTAAATATATTTTATTTATTTTTTTATTTTAAGTTTCAGAAGTAAAAGTTGATTTGAGAGATAAAGTCAATCCATAATAATAATTGTTACATCTTTTTTCTCTTCTTTTCAATATGAGCACTCCACCACATATTCCAAAAACTCACCTTGACAAGGGGAGGCCCCCCAAAATCACCCTAGAGATCCTTTACGATTATATGGAATCAATAGAAAAAAAAAAGAGAAGAGAGAGATGCCAAAATCCAAATAGAGTTAGAAAAATTAGAAAAAGGAGTGAAGAAAGAGACGTAAAACTCAAAATAGAGCTAGAGGCAATGATTGATAAAAAAATTAAAGATACCATGCAAGCTCAAATAGAGGATAGATTCTTAGGGTTCAAGAGTGAATTGTAGACAATGAAGGATAGAATTCAAGAAATGGAAAAACATAAACAATCAACTCAAGAAGGAGGGGTTGAATAAAATCACAACTTGAGAGATGGGATTAAAGAGCTAGAAGAAAAACTAACCAACAATTTGACCCTCGGTAATATGGAAAACAAATTGGATATCAAACCCATCAAAGAGGAAATGAATAAGGTAATCGAATTGGACCATGAACGTAACAAAAGAGCCTTGAACCTCATAATTTTTGGTATAAAAGAAAAACAAGAGGAGGATACGCTAGCAATACTAAAAGAAGAATTAAAAAATAAATCACAAATTGATACAACTTACCTCACAGTAGCAAAGAGGCTAGGAAAAATAATTGATCACAAAGATAGCTTGATCTGTGTCAAAGTAAGTTGTAATGACCATAAATATAGCATACTTAGTAAATCTCTGAGCTTAAAAGGGTCTGGAATATTTATAAATGAAGACCTCATTCCCGAAGACCAAGCTGAATTAAGCAAGGAAGTTCAAAAGGTAAAAGAAGCCAGGAAAGAAGGAAAATGGGCAATAATTAGAAATCGAAAAGCTATTGTTAGGGATAGAGACCAGAAGGATAATAATAAATAAGAATTTGGGACACTTGGGATCCTTTTTTGGAATTGTCGTGGTTTTCCATGGCGCAAAGGTCCTATGATAAGTTGGATCCCGAGTGGTATTGATATTATCTGTCTAGTTGAAACTTGGGAGCATGAGGAGTCTAAGGTCCCTAACATGGAAGGATTTGTCTTGTGGTTGGCATGGAACAAAAAATCCCATCGTAGAGGAATAGGAGGCATAGCTTGTTATATTAGAAAAAACATTTCTCCTCACATTCAACTTCATAAGATTGACCCTCTTAATCAATACATTTGGATAGAAATTTCATACACTAATGCTAAGAAGGTGTATATAGCAATTTTTTATTTTGCACCTATTAATTCTACTTTTTATAAGAAAAATAATCTAGATAAAAATTGTCCCTATAATAATCTAGAACAAGATATTTATAATTTGAAAAATGAAGGTAATATCCTCCTGCTAGGAGAC
>ML781698.1:32157-46769 GCA_009831015.1 Picea engelmannii | reverse complement strand
AAACTTTACATTAAATCATCACCATCAACCAATCATCACATAGAACCTGATAATGCTTCCTGAGACTTCTTCAATTTATGCAATTATTCAATTCTTAGAGTACTATGATCTTGTATATAATATTACTCAATGTATTCTCTGAAACTCCTCCAATTTTCACTCATTGAATCCTCCCCAAAAGGAAGTTATAGAAAGAATGATAGACTTTAATCAATTCTGGTCTATTAAGAAGACCAAACTTGTACAGAATTCCCCACGCTCAATATTTAACATCCGATTCTAAAACTTGCACACAAGAAAATAAAGTCCATACCCTTTCCAATGAAATTTTTCCCACATCATTTGGATTCTCGATGAATAAGTTATGAATGTTTTACCCGAAACACCTATTTATTGACTAGCTTCAAGACTGGTCACAAACCCTATCTTCCACAGAGTGTATCTCCATAATTATAGCGAATCAAGAGATGAACTTTTTACCAGAGGTACCTTGATATGTCTTCTCAACACCATAGCGATTTCACTATCTGAATCATTATAGAAACAAATTTATAGCAAAAATGGAAAGATAACCTGAAAATAACATACCTTAGAACACATCACCAAAAGACTTCATCCTCCCTTGAAATCCGGCCTTCTTTACTTCTTATTTCTTCTAAAATTCAACTTGTATCAAAATGAATGTATAATGATGTTTATTTATACCATTTATATCACTTCATTTTAACATTAGGGCCGACCTGACACTTTCTTATTTTGTAATTCTTTTCTTTAATTATCTTCAAGGCCTACATGTACTTCCTTCTTTAATTCACTTTGTCATCTTCAAAAATTCATTTCTCCTCAACCATGAGTATCCACGTGACGTGCCACATACCATCGGAAACAACATGATGTATACTATCCATTCATGGGTGTTGTATATGCATGTGCATTGTCCTTCATGTCCAAATACCTTTGTCAATCTTGCGGTCCAAAACCCATTACTAGGGTTGACATCAATGACAACAACCAATCTTCCAACAAGTAGAGTATCTACAGGAGATAGAGTGACAGGTTAGCACATTGGTCGATTTATTTGAGAATGCAACACAACTTTGGACAAAGCTAGAGGAGGATCAGCAAGTCCAAAGGTGGGACAAGGAAGAAGAGAGGATAAGCACAGCTATGCAATACCTCAAGAATAGGAAGAAGACAATGCCTATCACAGAGCGCGTCAAAGGGGGACATGATATGAAGAAATTGAAGGTAGAACTCATCACTGCACAAACACAAAAAAATGAGCATCAGGCTCAAACAGAACTGCTTCAAGAGCGAGTGGCAAAATTCATTTCACAGGAAGAGGAAGGTAAAAAACATATAGCACAGACCCAGGCAGAGTGAACAAGATTAATCAATGACGAAATTGTAGCTCAAACAGTAGACACACTCAAGGAGAAGACTGTGCTAGCGCAAACACAAGCAACAGAGCTCAAGGAAAAGTTCCATACAATCACCAGAGAGATCGACAAAGCGCACAAAGGTTAGGTGACTCGGGATGAGCTACATGTCAGTGTTGGGGGCCTTTTGGAAGCAGACCAAGGCGAAAAGCGAGGAGATTTTGGGAAAGAAGGCATGCACAAGGAAACCGACAACTGGAAGGAAGAACAACATGTGCACATGCATAGAAGACCTAACGATGTTAGGGTTAGGGTTTTTGTAATATATTGTAATGGCTAAAGAGCCAAAAACGTATAAATATAGTTATCTAGGTCTCATAGAGGTGCGTGTGGTTTTCTATTGTAACAAGTTGCTAGAGATACAAAGAGATGAGTACAAAGGATGACGGATATGATATCCTGCTATATGACCTACTTTTGTAAGTTGTTGAGCTAGAGAGGCTAGAGGAGGGTAGATCTTGAGGGTTAGATCGCAGGCTGAGGACCCTAGTGTGATTTAGTCCGCCTCATAACAGATCTTAACCCGACGGAGAAGAATTGTAAAGTGAGCGGCGCAGTAATGACAAAACGATGATAATAAAAGAACCAAGAGCCAGATCTTTATGGACGTAGCCCAGGGGGGTGAACCACGATAACATATGTGTTATGTGATTGAATGCATGTATTTCTTTATTGTCTCAGTAGATATAGATGCACTAAATGAATGAGTGATTATAATTCTTGCATAAATCGGGATAATGGTATACTGCGTTAATAGGTTATAGTAGAACTCCAAATACACAATTATCATATCTCTCACACAATCCTAGGCTATAAACACGTGAGTATTGCAACCACCTATTAAGACTATCTCAGGTGAGATGACCCAGTTTACGTTGTGTTGCCTTCTTGTTTACCAGGAGGGCCAATAGTTTTAGAGGCTTTGTTGGAACCCCAAACATACATGAACCCTGGGTCAATAAACTCAGAAAGTATATAGGAAAGAGTAACCAACAAATGGTTTCGTTGTCGCTGGTAGGAACATAAGAGGATTGAGTAGATGAGATAATTTGAAGCTCTGTCGGAGACAGATCAAGAAAATATTAGGGGAGAGATCAATGAGCCACCAGAAGGGGATGTTGAGACCGTGGAATCCCACAAAAGAAGAGATTGAAAGCTGGCTAAGAACAAAAGAGTTTGAGTTTTCATAGAAAGATAACAAAAACCTTAGAATAACACCCCACAAATATCTTGAGAAATATGTGTTTACTGATTTACACGAAGTGTTTTTCTGTGATTTTCCACACTTACTGCAGGAGCATATACTAAGGTTGAAGGATAACCATGAAACGAACTGGATCCGACAGTTAAAGGGGAACCTAGTACAGATTGAGCAGTTACAGCAGGTAAACAACAAATTCACCCGCGCAGTAGACTTTTGGCTCGACAGTATTGTGGCAGGCTTTATAACAGAGTTTGCAGTAGATACAATGAAGTCATACAACGCAGCAGAGCAAGAGTTTCTATGAGGACCTTGAGGAAGGTACATTATATCGTTGTATACTTCTATTAATATACTGCTATATAACAAAGGTGTAATGATAATGGAGTCAGACAACTAAATTTCCCTACGTGCATGGGGGAAGGGGGGAAGCACTGACAAAAAAGGGAGAAATGGAAGGAGGAAAGGATAAGGGAAAGAAGGAGGAACCCTTGGACCCAATCCTTATGGATGATGACCATATCAAGTGGATCTTAGCGACAACTAAAAAGACATGTAACGGAGTACCCTACCAATACAAGGTGAATACCAAGAAGAGAGCCATAGTCGTGAGGGAAGGCTTGGAAAGTGACGAGGAAGAGGTATAGGATCTCCGGGATGTGGAGCAGATTGAGGAAATCCAGCGCGCAACATATGAGAGGAAGAAAAGAGGTCCAATAATGGGAAGTGAAGGCAACAATCCTATCCATATTAATTTCATTGTGGAACCCATAAACCCATGTGCAACTAATACACCAAAGAGAACACCACCATTTAGACAACCGAAGTTTAGAAGAAGTCAGACAGCAAGAAGTACGTCTACATAAGGAGCAACAACTGGAGGAGCCAGTTTAGGCAACACTAGTCAAGTATCTACACCGTGCAGAGGTAATAGTTCAGCGTTCAGAACGGAAGGACACGATCCTACCATCAAGTTACCAGAATTTAAAGGAGAAGCATAGGAGGACCCATAAAAACATTTGTTCATCTGCAAGAATATTTGGGAAGAAAAATAGATCACAGACGAAGATACTAAACTGACATAGCTAGCGATTATACTAAGGGATCGCGCACTAGATTGGTATATGAGTTTAGCTACAAACATTCCACCAGGGACAACCAGAACAATTGCAGACATCAAGAAACTGTTGATAAACGAGTTCCAGAAGCCGATTTCAGAAGATCATTACATGAATGAGATGATCAAAATTAGACAAAAACCCGGCGAATGCATATGGGAGATTGACCAGAGATTCAATTGATTGAAGGGAAAGTTGAAATATCTCATGATTGATATGCAGCAGTGGCACTTGTTTGTCAATTCACTGCTTCCACACTTAAAATATCCACTGCGACAACAAAAGTTTCAGACACTGGAAGAGGCTTTGCAGGCAGCCTGACAACTGGAAGAAAACCAGTATCAACAAACAGATCCAGTCATTGAAGAATTAAAGGAGGATTTGAAGAAATTAACGTTCCAACTCAACCAGAATAAAAGTAAGGACAAACGAGAATTTGTTTGGTGTATTACATGCAGGACAAAAGGACACCACAAGAACAAATGTCCAACATTTGCGCAGTATATGGCAGAAGGAATTCCAAATCCGTTACCACAGGAGGAATATGGTGTGAAATATGCAAGAAACCAGGTCACGGTCCATATCACTGGTCAATGATGCAGAAATACCAAATAGTCCCAAAGAGTTCATATTGTAACTTTTGCAAGTCAATGGGCCATGACGACAAAGATTGTAGAACTATGGAGTTGATGCGAGAGAGGACATCAGATGCATATAGAGTGCAGGAAAAAATGATGACGGGGCAAGCCACACCACAATTTAATCAATTTCCATCCCCATACAACACTGCGCAACAGTAGTATAATACTGCGCAACAACCATATAATACCGCGCAACCACAGTACAACACAGCACAACCTCAGTACAATATTGCGTAGTACAATTAGGCGCCTCGGTATAAGGCATCGAGAGGAGATCAAGAAGGCTACAAAGGTGGAGGACGAGTGAGAGGAGGTTTTGGATGAGGCAGAGGACCAGTGGTATGTCACAATTGCCAACAACCGGGCCATTATGCAAGGGATGTCCACTTCCACCAGCAACATGTATGTATTGTCGCGCATCAGACCACGATACGAAATAATGTCTGACACTATTAGTAAAGATCTAGGAAAAGAGGAACCAAAACAACCAGAATGTTTAGTGGATCTCAGTCGAAGCAAGGGATGAAGGACGGAACATCAACATAGTTACCCATGGAGGAGCTAAAACAGGGAAAGACGCAGTCCGACAAGAGCCATTACAACACTAGTGGGTAAAGAAGAACGTCTAACCAAGGAATCAGTTCAACGCGCAAAAGGAGATATTTAAGCAAGCCCAACAAGAATTTCAAAAGGAGGAAATTGTGATGACTTCAACTTTGCAACAAAGAAAGGAAGTGCCAAAATACGAGATGCCTTCGCTATTGGATCATACCAACGAAATGCAACCCTCGGGAAAATTAAGTACAATCAAAGGCTTCTTGAAATCATGTGTCAAAGTATTAAATGATCCATCATCTGTGAAAATACTGCAAAACATATTAGAAATATGTAGTATAGACACAGAAGGGAAATTAGAACAAAAGACAGTCAATCACATACATACAAGGAGAAGAACAAGTAGGGAGTTCATACTGAATGCAAACATCAGAGATTTCAACATGGGAGACATCATACTGGATCTAGGATCTGAAGTTAATGTATTACCAAAGAAGACATGGAAATGCATGGGAGAGCCCACATTAGGATACTCACCAGTTCATTTGAAACTAATAAACCAACACAGAATCCTACCAATTGGTAGACTGAAAGGAGTGACAATAGACTTGGATGGAGTGCGCACTAAAGCAGATTTTGAAGTAATTGAAATAGTGGATGGCACAACACCATATCCAACGTTGCTTGGCTTGGATTGGGCGTTTGACAACTAGGCCATAATCAATTTGAAGACATGAAAAATGATATTTGAGTCAGGTGAATACAGGGTCATCGCACCATTAGACCCATCAGAAGGGGAAAGGTTTGTAGAACCCATTTGCTTAGACTTAAAGGAAATCAACCAATTGCGCAGAATAACTGTGCGTGGTGAGGATTACTTAAACCCAACTACAGATGGAATACTTAGTTGGTGGAGCATTAATTCATGTGCGACAGACTCAGATACCGGTCTAGAGAACTGGAAACAAAGGCTACATGAAGTTTCCATGAGAATATGTTCATAAATAGACTGCGCAGTAAGATGGGTAGGCACAAAAATAAGGGAACCACCCAGTTTCCACAAAATAAATGATCTAGAAATATTCTTGGCACAGTATGAAGATGAAGTTTTAGAGAATCAGAGACTCTTAGCACTTGATATAGCACTCAAGGCCACACCTGCAAGATGGTGGGGCACACACAATGTAAGCGGTTACTACGCATAAGGTTCAGCGCAGAATAGAAAGACAACAACTAGCAAAAGTATGATGGACAGGGGGCACCAGTAGAACGCTTGGAGAAGTGCAGAACGTTGTGGAAAATGACACCCCCACAAGAATGGAACCATTATTTTATACACACTTTAGATGGCATACCAACAAACTGGTATACAAACCAGGAACTATGCAGAGGAACTGTGACCTTGACGGTATTACAACATAATTTTACAGTCACTTTCTCATTCGAGCATGACAATCCCAACATAGATGCATCCCTTAAAAAGATAAGAGGGGTGATATTCATCAAGGAACCAAAGGTCGAACTCATAACAGAAGAACAACAATGGAACAAACAGACATTCAAGGAATTCTTGTCATGTTACCATGTGCACAAAGACGCACCAAAGGAAGACGATCTGCGCGATATTCAGATCGAGGAAGCGGAAGGCGAAAGAGAAGTGGAAGGTCCACCTATAGAATAAGAATTTATTTCTGCGCCAATCAAGGTAAATAAAGTCAACATTGGGACAGTTGAGAATCCAAAAATGGCCATCATCGGAGATTACTGGGATGAGAAAACTGTAGAAACCATAACAGAGTTACTGCGCGAGTATAGCAACTTGTTTCCCACAACATTTACATTGATGAAGGGTATAGCAGGAGAGCTAGGAGAAATGAAAATACTACTCAGAGCCGAAGAAATATCAATCAAACAACGACCATATAGATTGAACCCAATCTATAAGCAGAAATTAAAAGCTGAGATCGACAGGATGCTCGAAGCCAGAATCATATAACCAATGGAAGATTCCGAATGGATAAGCCCGATGGTAGTTCAGGAAAAAAAACAAGGAGGGATACAGATATGCGTCAACTTGAGGAATTTGAACGATGCATGCCTACATGACCCATTCCCTACACCTTTCACAGATGAAGTGTTGGAGAACGTAGGAGGACACAGATCTTACTCATTCACTGATGGATTCTCAGGCTACCACCAGATCAAGATAGAACAGGAAGACATATATAAGACCATGTTTCCTATAGAATGGGGATCTTACCAGTACACAGTCATGTTGTTTGGACTGAAGAATGCACCAACAATATTTTCATGAGTAGTCATCGTTGTGTTTAAGGAATTCATCCACCAGTTTCTAGATGTATACTTGGATGATTAGATAGTCTATAATTTGTTGAACGAACATGCATAAGTCATATGGTTGATGTTAGAAAGATGCAGACAGTGCCAGATATCACTAAACATAAAGAAATGTATATTCGGTGCACCATTTGGGATACTATTGGGACATATAGTATGCAAACAAGGTTTAATAGTAGATCCTACAAAGATTACAGTAATTGTTAACTTGCCACCACCAAAAAAGTCTGTCATCTAAGAGCGACATTGGGACACATAGGGTACTATAGAAAGTTCATCAAAGGATACGTGCAAATTACCGCGCCAATGGAAAAATTGTTAAGAAAAGATACAAAGTTTCAGTGGAACAACGAGTGTCAACACGGTCTGGATACCTTGAAGGAAAAGATGGTTACCACACCAATACTAGTATTTCCATATTGGGAGAAGACATTCCACGTACATGTAGATGCATCAACCATAGCACTTGGAGCTATCTTGGCGCAACCAGGAACAGGATATTTGGACCACCCTATATCATTTGCAAGAAAAAGGTTATCAGAATCAGAGCAAAACTACAACACCATAGAGAGAGAAGGCCTAGCTATGGTCTATGCACTACTAAAGTTCAAACATTACTTATTGGGAAAAAAACTTTAAGATGTTCATAGATCACTCAGCCCTGAAATACCTAGTCAAAAAGCCAGTGTTGGGGGGGAGAATCTGTTGGTGGTTAATAATATTTCAAGAATTTGAATTTTAATTAATCTTCAAGACAGGAAAATTGAATGCATGACCTGACCACCTATCAAGGGTCACAAACAGAGAAGAACCTATGAATTTAGAGGAAAACTTTCCAGACGCACAGTTATTTTCGGTCCAGATCACTGATGAATAATTTATAGATATTATTCAGTACTTGAGCATAGGTACTACACCACAGGAATATAACACAGTGAAAAATAAATACCTGGTAGTCCGAGCTGCAAACTATCAACTGATCACAGGACACTTATACAAAATGGGCGCTTACAACATCTTACACAAATATGTGTTAGAACATGAAAGACCAAGAGCGTTAATAGAATCCCATGAGGGAATAACAGGAGGACATTACATAGGCAAAGCTACTATGCAGAAGGTATTGCGCGTAGGACTATGGTGGCCAACTATTCATAGAGACTCGAAGAAGTACTTCCAGAGATGTGATGCCTGCCAAATGGTAGGTAAACCCAACAGAAGGGACGAGATGTCATTATGACCACAAATAAAATTGCAGGAATTCGACTTTGTGGGACCAATCAACCCACCAACAAAAAGAACATGAGCGAGGTACATAATCACCGCGATGGAGTACCTAACAAGATGGGCGGAGGCAACACCAGTGAAGGATTGCAACACAGAAACAACAAAACACTTTCTATTTGAACAAGTAATCACTTGATTTGGGTGCCGAAGAGTTTTGATGAGCGACCAAGGCACACACTTCATTAAAAACACTATCAATGCTATGACTAAAGAGTTTTAAGTCCATCATCAGAAGAGCACACCATATCACCCACAAGCGAATGGCACAATAGAGGCATTTAACAAAATTTTGGAGAACGCACTGACAAAGATCTGCAATGTCAATAGGAATGATTGGGACCTCAAAATACCAGCAGTATTGTGGGCCTAAAGGACTACATGCAAATATTTGACAGGGCACACACCATTTAAACTAGTCTATGGCCAAGAAGCAGTGGTGCCATTAGAATTTCTGGTACCTAGTCTGCACATAGTAGCAATTACACACATGAAAAAACAAGGCGCAGTACAGGAGAGAGTAAATCAGTTGATGAATATGGAAGAAGATTGGATCATAGCAGGGTTTCACCAACAAGTTCAGAAAGAAAGGGACAAAGCTTGGCATGATAGACACATCAAGAAGAAAACTTTCAAGGAAGGAGATTTAGTATTGATGTATGACAAAAAATCCTTGCATGCACCTAGGAAAACATAGAATACACTGGTTAGGACCATACGAAGTAAAAAATTTCACAGATAGAGGAGTTGTACAGCTGAAATACTTCAGGCGTAGAACTCAGAGGGATGATCAATGAGATCTAACTGAAGTTGTACAAGGACAGTCGACCACCCACCGCACAGTAAAAAAAAACAAAAAAAAAAAGACAGGATATTAAACAGTACCAACAGAAGCACAGTGTGACGAAAGAAGAAAGAGAATGCACAACTAGGAATAAAAACTCGGCGAGGACAAGGCCAACGACCAGGTCAAAAGGGAAACAAGAAGGAAATGGAAAGACGACAAAAGAAGTACGAAATGAGGAAGTTATGCATAATTGAATACCGGAAAGGACCGACAGGATGCCGCATTAATGGCACCAACTGGAGATGGCAAGAGAGAGTAATGGAAAGTATGAAAGAATTAGATGTTCATCGAATCCATCATAAAGGTAGCGTCCTCAACAAGTTTCATACGATGCTTATACAAAACACGGAGGAAGGAGAAAATAGGTTATTGCGAGACTGGAGAAGAAATAGAGAGTGAGAGCATATACATAGTATAGAGCGCAACTCACAGAGGTTACAAAGACCATTGAAGTCAACAAACGCTCGACAATCACCACTATGGCACCACCAAAACAAGCAGAGTCAACCCAGACTACATGACACTCCAAAATTTGAACCAAGGCATAGGCACAATCATAGGAAGGCAAACAACAGTCATCAAAGCTCGTTAATGTCGACAAAATCCCATCACCAGATACAACAATGGTGAACCCCACACCCGTGATGGAAGAAACCCAACAACCAATACCATAGGGCATGATTGTAGATATGCTAGCAGAGGCACAAGAACAAAAAAACCAAGACGCAAAAACCCTGAAGGAGGCAAAACAAGAGAACACCAAAGCAACTCTGAGAGTCAATGGAACAAGGACGAATTAGGAAGAGGTAGTCGAGCCAGACAAATCTCAAACAACTGTGTCAAACCACACACTGGAAGGAACAATAGAAGATGTCACAGGTTGGTCAGAATCGTATTTCGAAGTACAAACGATGGCCACTGGAACCTCAAGCCATCCACTACCGAAGAAAGACAAGCAACAGGTACCTAGGTCACCTCGCAAACAACCCATCCCAACCCTTGTTTTGTTGCGTATACGAGAGGGGGTACGGGTGAAACTAGACTTGCAGGGTCATATCGAGAAGATTAAATACTTAGATGACGATGTAACAGACACAGACAAGTTCCCAAAATTCACAAGAAGAGTATACTTATAGACTGTGGGAGTGAATGCAATTGGGGAACCAATTGAACAACCACTCCAATGGGCAATAGGATTGGAGAAAATAGGGATTTTGGGTCTGCTAGATCTATTGCACTTTGGCAGAGGACAGTACACAAACGGTTGTGTCAAACAATTGATGGCAGTTACACATGGTGGGGATATATGGTTGGACAAGCTCATCTCGATAAACATAGAGCTCATTGCACACATCACAGGGTTTCCATCCTGGGGCATGGATCCTATGCAATTTCTCAACGATAAGACAAAGGAGAAATCACTTGCAGAGGATATGAAGACGAAATACTGTACTGACAGGTGGACACAAGGAATCATCATCAAGAAGATCAATGATGTCGCGACACAAATGGCCGCAAAAATCTTAGCCTGCAAGCTGCTATGAAAATGTCACAGGGACGAAGTTTTGGCCGGGTCGTCGCAGTTGCAACATAATGTGTCAAGGGAACCATAGTTAATTGGGCACCGTACCTCTTTAATTTTTTTCTAGATGATTGCAAGGATGCGAAGGATCTAGGAACGGAGTTTCATTATTCATGGATGCTCATATTGATAGCCATCATGGGATGGAAGGAACCGAGTTACACAGTTTTTGGCACTAGACCCACGTCGAATTGTGGAGCAATGTATTTATCACTTGGCACCGCTCCAGATGCTAAGAACAAGAAGATAAAGTAGTTATATTCGAATGATACCTTCGCGACCTGCAGGAGGCCATATCCAACATGTGGAGAATAACACCACAGGTTGTTGCATAGTATCGGGACATCACCAACTTCAAGGCCACACGACATGCGATGTGGATACAGGCATAGAAGGACCCCAATAAGTAGTGGCTACAAATGCACTATTGTATCATGGAGGGTGACATCGACATGGTTCTCAAAGACTAGGAGGATGAATGGAAGATTGCAGTCCTCACCCAAGACATACCTACAAAGACAGCGAAGGAGGAAATAGGGCATGAAGAAACACAACCTCAGGAAGTCCCAGTGCCTAAGAAATTAAGGAAGATCCAGATAAAAAACAAACAAACGAACGAAGGGACAACGAAGACAGGGACCCAAAAGGGGAAGAATAATAATACGCAGTTGGCCAAATAACAACAGAAACAGGACGAGGAAGCACAGGGGACTACACCAAGCCCCAACCCATAAGAACCAGGCCTATAAGCGACCAACCACTCAGATGGGAGGCGCGTGCAAGAAAATAAAGGCACAGAGAACACCCCCAGATTACACGATCATGAAGGCTAATGTAGAGATGATAGTGTTGGAAATGTTTAATAGGTAGCATATGCTTGTCATTGATGGCAAGTACAGCAATGAAGATGGCATGGGTACAGGAAGAATGTACAAAGGATTGTTGGCATGTTTTACAGGCAGCGTAGACTTGTCATTGATGGAAAGTACTGTAGTGATGATGGCTTAAGTACAACAGTGAAGATGGCAGGATCAGAGTGTGCATGTGAAGACTCTGCAGAGGCGCAGAAGTCGAAGAATCCCTTGGGGATTCGGAAGTGAAAGCTCAGGAGGAACAACGTCGACGAGCACACGCGCAGCAAAGCTCAAGATACAGGAGTTCGCAGAAGAGAACGAAGACAGAGATCCACAGCCGTTGGATCTCATTCAGAAATCCCGTCAGTCGTCATATCGGACAGGAGTTGCACGAGGTTTACCATCGGGAAAAGCCAAGGTGAAATCTCGACAGAACGAGGGCCGTCAGATCTGAATATAGACAAGAAGAGCGCACTAAAGAGAAGGACAAGTCTCAGCCGTCAGATCCGAGCATAGGGTCCGACCACCGTTGGATCGAGGAGAACCTGCACGGTCTTTAAAATTGCAAGGAGGTTTGGCTGTGGTCATGGGGATAACGGTCATATGGGCCAGGAGCCTAGCCAGGAGAGCTAGTGTGTAAAGAGCGCGTCGGAGTTTCGAGGATCGCGTTTTGGAAATGTCAAGGAAACAATGCAACAGGAATCCCAATTTCCCGATATGAAAAATCATGATGTAATCTGAGCCGTCAGATCAAGCTTTGATCTGGACCGTTGATTCCAATCAATGGAGAGGCATTGGGGATCGAGAGTTGGACATGTCAAAGTTTATTGACATCAGGAACCCCGAAATCGTGATGTGTGAAATCCCGACTGAACCTGAACCGTCAGATCAAGATGTGATCTAGACCATTGACCCAACTCACGACAGCAGACCACGTCAGATAGGGACATGTGGCACAACCAAGTAATGATAGGTGTCAGGCTGATTCAACACTTCAGGCACATGTAAGTCACGAATCAGAGTGACACGTGGTAGTATTCAACACGTGTCAATCCATGTGTGACGTCAGCAGAGTTTCAGGGATCGCAACATGGAGAGGCAAGTAAACAGTGCAATAGAAATGCTGAAATCGTGATATGCGATATCGTGACGTATTTGCAGCCGTCAAATTAAGAAGTGATCTGGACCATTGATTCTCTTCATGGAGTATCGGGGATCGAGACTTTGAAATGACAAAAACACTTGACAACAAGAACCCCGAAATTGCGATATGCGATTTCACGATTTAATCGCAACCGTTAAGATAAGAAGTGATCTGGACCGTTGATTTAACTCCTTATCGGAGTTTCGTGAATCGGGACTTTGAAGTGACAAAAACATTTGACAACAAGAACCCCGAAATCGCGATATGTGATTTCGCGATTTAATCACAGCCGCTGAATAGAGTTCAGATCTGGACCGTTAATTTAACTTCTTATCGGAGTTTCATGGATCGCGAATTCAAGAGGCAAAGAACACAATGCAACAAGAATGTCGATTTCGTGATATGCAAAATCACGAATGAATCTGAACTGTCAGATCAAGAAATGATCTGGACCATTGATCTGACTTCTTCACGGAGTTTCGGGGATCGGGATTTGTAAGTAACAAAAACTATGAACGCCAAGAATGTCGAAATCGCGATGTGTGAAATCCTGATTGGATCTGAACCATTGGATCAAGTATTGATCGGAGGGTTACTATTCTCTCTCACAGTTAACTACTGAGTTTGGATTTTGTTAGCAAAACGGACTCATGATTGCAAATCAGTTAGCGTTTCAGTTGGCCTTTCAGTTGCTTGGACAGTTGTCTTTCTTTTGCCTAAGGAAATGGGAAGTGGAACCGCTATGGGGGTGTGTATAAAAGAAAATGAGACAGACTGTGTATGGTTGGCTATTCTAGAGGAAAAAGAGCTCGTAATTGAAACAAAAAGGATGAGCTCGACTGTTACAAAGAAGACGAAGAGTCTCAACTTCCAGAGAGGCTGAGGAATCTCAGCTTAACACCCAGTGATGCTGAACACGTGGGAAAACCGCCAGAGAAGCTGAAGAGTTACCATGATGATCAGGCAGAGCACTCGAGAGGTGGAGGATATCAGCACGGTGTGAGCATGCAGAGGAATTGTGCACATTGCATGCACGAGGTGCACAGAAGCTATATATACACGATACAGAGAAGAGATGGGTTGTTGTTACTATGGGAGTTGTTGTTGTTGCTGTGGAGGAGAATTCAGGGGTGTACAAGGAGGCAGAGCGCAGGAGCAGAAAATGCACAGTAGAGGAATGTTGCATTGAAAGGATATGGCGCAGAGAGCATAAAATGGAGAAGAACAGAAAGTGTAAGGGGTGTGCAGAAGACACTGATGCAGACAGGGCAGAGCAGTGTAACAGAACAGCGACAAGATTGGTAAGCCATTGAATAACTTTATTTCGTTGTAATGAGGTTTAGTATCAAAGATTAATATTTCAGGGAGGTTGGGAGGTGCTCGGGAGGACTGTTGTCTTCAGAAGTTCAAGTGGGTGCTTGAACACAGGGAGTTGTAGCTTCCATCTGGTTGCAGCCAGAGAAACCAGGGTGGTAGGGTGGTGCAAGGGAGAAATCTTGTTCTCTGTTTTACAGGTTGGTGCCTGTATGATTGGAAGTTGGTGCTTCCATCCAGTTGGTGCTGGAAACACTCAGGGAGTTGGTGCTTCC
>ML781697.1:485091-539627 GCA_009831015.1 Picea engelmannii | reverse complement strand
TCAACGTCTCAAGTTTCCGCATGACTTCTACGTAGCGATCTTAATCTAGACATCAATTTAATCTGACAACAATTTTCACATGACTTCTGGGCAGCGATCTAATTCCAAGGCCGATCTCCTTGTCATCGATTCCTTGTACAAGATTCAGCAGACAACGAACAGATGCAATAACACAACAATATGGATCACGTCCTTAGCATCGGATCCGTGCAGCTCCTTTACCTTGGCTCTCATACCAAATTAGAATCGGAAGAATTAAGCTCACACAGAAAACAGATTGTATTATTGCACTATGAAACATAACACAGTACACATATATAGTTGGATTCAGATTCAACTGATTCCATATTTGGAGGGAGTGGTTGAGAAGATATCTCAACAGCCTCCTACAAATCTTCAACCAACCCCAAATTAATCATTAATTCTAACATATATGTGGGTAGAGGAAAAGTAAAGTATGGAATAAGTGTAAAAAAGCATTTAAATTAATATTTGGTTGTTATAATTCTCTCTTAATAAATAAGAATATTAATTATCATTACCTAATGTATATTTCCTTTTTGAAAGGTTTTACCACATAAATATGTGTTCATTATGTGAATGTGATTGTTATTGACTTTATTCATCTCGTTAAAATTTTATTATGTTGATGCTTCCACTACCCAAGAAGTTGTACCAGAGCTCACAAGGAATGAATACTAAACAAAAATGACGGAGGATGAATTTGTGGACAGATTTTTCCAAGGTGTAATATTGGATGGCTTATCGCTCGTACTCTGTTCAAAGGAGGTGATCAGATCTGCAAAATTTTTGGAGTTCATCGCATGAGACATAGTGCGAGGGGTGCGATATTCGTGAAAGGTAATTGAAGGTTGTATGCACATGCAGTGTGAAGGTATGAAATCGTTTGTCCATTACATAAATAATTTCACAAAGCTCGAGGTATAAACACGGACTTTTTCATTAAGCACAAGATAAATCGCTGGATAATATTAATACTCTATGTCTTATTAAATTATTTATTTAAGATTCCGCCATTTATTTCTAAAGGAGTATTCATGCGAGTTATATTATGAGTGGATGTCTTATTAGATTATTTGTTTAATATTCCATTATTTATTGTAAAGGTTGAAGAATGAGAGTTATATTATGGGTGGATGTTGGACGTTTCTAATAAAAAGGTTTGAAGAAAGATATGTATTAATTATTATTTTTTTAACTTTGTTTAGTTCAACCTTGAATCATATATTTTTAGGGTTTCACTTTGAAATATAAGATTGTTTATGGGGATTTTATTATAAGTTGTGGTTTTTTTTGGGCGGTTTGTGTTAATAGAAAAAGTACAAAGGTCAAAGTTTGAGGTTGGGAATTTCAACGACAAGAATAAATTTGAGTTATGGAAGCTCAAGATGTGAGATGTGGTTGTGCAACAAGGATTTCAAAAAGAATTGGTGGGCAAGACAAATAAACCAACAAGCATGAAATATAAGGAGTGGAAAGATATGGATGCAAGAGCTCTCAATACCATTCGTTGTGTGTCACAGATGAAGTTTTGTTTAACATCATTGAAGATGAGACAATAACAATCTTATGGAACAAACCGAGAAATCTTTACATGACAAATTCCTTGACAAACAAAATACAGTTGAAGAGGTAGTTGTATTTCTTAAAGATGAATGTAGGTACAAAAATTGTTGATCATTTACATGTTTTCAATATCCATATTTGTCAATTAAATAGTATGGATGTAAAATACGAAGATGAGGAAAAAACAATCACAATATTATGTTCATAACCCGAATCTTGGGATCATTTAGTCACATCTATGTGGTTTAGTACAAGACACCATTGAATATGATAATGTTGTAGGAGTTTTGTTGTTTGAAGAGATGTGGAGGATATCCACTTTAGAAACTTCCACATCAGAAGCAATGGTGACTAGAGGTTGATCTACAGAAAGATGAGAGGATTTGAGTTTATCATTCAAATCTAAGTCAAAAGGTAGAAATGGTAAAGGAAAATGTTGGTTCTGTGGAAAAACTGAGCATCTCAAGAAGGATTGGTGGAAAATACAACAAGCATCCATAGAGGACTCCAAAAAGGAATTCAATTCAAGTGCAACAAGTTCAAGTTAAAAAATGGTTAATGAAATTTTATATGTCTATAGCATCTCACAATATCAAGAAGAATGGTTGTTATATTCGATTGCTTATTATCACATTTGTTCACATAGAAGTTGGTTTTCATCTTACCAATCTATAGACGATGGTGTTGTTTTTATGGGAAATGATATTTCTTATAAAATAGATGGGATTCAGAGCATTAAGATTAAGATGTTAGATGATGTTGTAAAATTTTTGACATATGTTAGACATTTATGAGAACTTAAGAAGAATTGTATTCCTTTAGGAGTTTTGGATTCTAGTGGGTTTAAATACACAGGTCAAGGTGGAGCACTGGAAGTGTCAAAGGGAATTTTAGTAGTAATGAAGGCTACATAGGTTGGGAGCCTTTACAATATTGAAGGGAGTACTGAAATAAGTGAAGCAATGATTGTGTCTATGAAATAAAGTGCATCTACTAGTTTATGACATCATTGATTGGGCCATATGATAAAGAAGAGGTTGTAGGAACTAATAAACCGTAAGCTACTTCGAGAGTTACACTATTTAAATTTCTAGAAGTTTTATATCTTTGTTGGTTATGGTGATCATGTTAAGGGATATAGATTGTGGGATCCTACTTCCCACAAAATCACAATTAGCAGAGATATGTACCTAGAACAATTAGAAGTAGTTTGGGATTGCAAAGAGGGATTTGTTTGCAAACTTAGGAAATTATTGTATGGCCTAAAGGCACCTAGGCAATGGTACAAAATGTTAGAATCTTTCAAGGTGAGCCAAAATTTATCAAGAAATAACTATAACCATTTGTTTATGGTACATTTGTTGTCTTGATGTTATTTGTTGATGATATCCTTGTTGCAAGCCAAATAATGATTGATATCGACAACTTAAAGGCTTAGTTGGACAAGATATTTCAAATGAAGAATCGAGGAACAACAAAACATATTTTGGGTATAGAAGTATACAAAGATGGGAATAATGGTAAGATGTGGTTATCACAAAAAAATTCTATGGAGGAGATACTGATGAGGTTCAATGTGGACATTATGAAACCGATAAATATCCTTTTCATTTTCCATTGTAAGCTTTGTTCAAGTTTATGTCTTGGTTATGAGAAGGTTTTGTCTGATATACCATATTGTAGTACAATAGGAAGTATGTATGTGATGAAATGGTCAAGATTAAATATTTCACCTACAACATATGGCGTTGTGAGTGGACACGTTGAAAATCTAGGTAGAGAAGATTGTGAATGGGTGCTTCAATATCTTAGAAGCACTACGAGTACTACATATAGTGGTTGCAATGATTTAGTATATGGTTATATTAATTCATAACTTGCACGAGACTTGGAGAAGAGGAGATTTACCTGAGGTTATCGCTCACATGAATGCAAGGATCTATTGGGTAAGTTTGGATAATACATGATAAGTGTGGCAGTCAATGTGTTGTGCATTTGACTAAAATTCCAACACATCAAAATGGAACAAGGCATAATTTTGTAAGAAATTACCGATGGAGGTGGAGTGGTCCATACTCGAGCAAAGACTTACATGAAAGGTGATGAATAAATTTGGGCATGATATATCAGGTAAATTATTGTCAAGGCGGAGACTATTGAAATGTGCCAACTAATTTCCCACGATTGTTGGGATATGAGCAAATTTCTTGGCTCTTACTAATGTTCACTGAGTTGAACCAAATCATCTCAAAATAGAATATGGATATGCATAATTGTTTGATTAGATTATTAGCTTGTGAACAATTTTTGTAAGATCAATTACACTGATAGGTGTTGTATATCTTTGCATACCGTTAAATGTAAAGAAAAGTGTGGGATAAGTGTAAGGAAGATTATAAGCATGTGTTTGGATGTTATAATTCTTCTTTGATCAATAAAAATATAGATTATCATTGCTTAGTTGATGTTTCTCTTTTGAAGAGTTTTACCATGTAAATATTTCTTCTATTAAAATTTTGTTTTATTTATTTATGCCTAGGCTTCCAACAACCACAACCAAAGAACCACTCAATATCCACTTGTTATTTGTTGGGATTTTAGTTCATGTTTATTTATGTTTTAGTATCGATTTGAATGAAATATCACAACGAAACATTCCATAAATAATCATTACCAAATAGAGATGAAATCGCAATTCTTTTACTAAGTCTTTCAATCTTTCAAGCAACAAACGAACATGTGGGTGCCTGAACCTTCCAATAGAGATGAAATCACAAGGCTTTTACTAAGCCTTCCAATATTTTACACTATTACACTATCTTAATTCCTCATTTCAAAGGAATTGATGTATTCAGTGGCGAGTTCCACATCTTATTAGTCCCTGTCTTAAGGCACTAGAAGGGACTATTGTAAACCCTTTTTCATTATTTGGACACAAAAACCAAATTGATTAACCCAAGGTTTGAACTCATATTTAGTGGGCCACTTTTACACCACATATCACATGCTTACAACGCATTTTTAAAGCCAATGAGAAACTTTAAGGTATTATTAGGCTTTTTATCTAGGCAGGGGATAAAGAAACTGAGGAAACATGATAGATTTAGAGCATATATATTTCAAGTTGGATTAATGTTAAGTTTCAACTTAGCATTAGTTCGGAAACATAAAATGTTAGGGATAGCATAGCCCACAGTGCATGCTTTTAAAACACTTAGTTTTGTCAGTCCATACTTTTAAAACACTTAGTGTTGTTACACGTTGCTAGCGTTTGGCTCTTGGCATGTAAGCCATGTGTTGCACAACTGGTAGCACTTCAACTCGAGCAAGGCTTCTCCATTAAATCTTCTTCAATCGAGCTCCTTTTAATCACGATATAAATTGATACAGATCTAAATTACCTCTTATGTTGTCCGTTCTCTTCATTTTCCTGTTCTTTTTGTGTCGTTCTCTTCATTTTCATGTTTCTTCATTTGCTAGGAAATGTTGGGAAAACCATTACTACCTGCATGTGAACCAAGAAATGAGAGCCACCAATACGATCCAAAGGAACAATAAGGATAAGAGAAATTTTAAACAAAAATACATAAACACTCACACTCACACAATCTGATACTATGAGAACAATAGTTTTATTATGCTTATGTTCAACAATATTGTTATATCTGATATTATGAGAAAAATATTTTTATTATGTTTATGTTCAACAATATTATTATTATTGTTATATCTGATATTATGAGAAAAATATTTTTATTATGTTTATGTTCAACAATATTATTATTATGTTTAAATTTAAGCAGAAAATATGTTATTATGTTTAAATTCAAGAAGAAAATATTGTTATTATGTTTAAATTCAAGCAAATATCTCATAGTATCTCATTTACTTTCTGAATCATATGGTTTGAGGCTCTCGCAATGCCAACCTACACAGAAGATTAGTATTTTAGATATATTCATAGATGCTAAACTACAATAAGCTTAGATATACTCTAACTTACACAGAATGACACAATATTTTATATGTATTCATATCTACTTAAGAAAGTCGTCCAAACATTACTCTTATGGGAATATTCTTCTTATACAATTCTTTTTTTTTCACTGTAAATAGTGAAAGTCAATTCTCATCTTTAAGTGCAATGGTATAATTCTGGTTTCTGAGTGCAATGGTATAATTCTCGGTTTCTTAATGAATATGAACTTAAATTTAACATATTTTTCAAGAATTTAAGCATTCACGATCTAAAATCCATGGAAAATATATTATATGGAAAAAGATTATTCTATTTAAATAATTCATCTAATACAATATTAATTAAGCTGAAAGGCTTACACTTATTAACAATCGATAGATTTAATAGGGGTTTAGTGTTTAATAAGTTTTCTATGGACATGATTAAATATGGCTGGAATATTCTTAGTAGTCACACAAAATAAATGGCTGTGATTTCAATCATTAACTTCCTAGCTATTATAAAGACATCCTTTTATGTGTTTACTTTTTTACATTTACCTAATCATATTTAAAAATTACTTTGATAGCTAACTGATTGCCATGTAAATGATTAACATAAATTAAAATATTAACACCAAATAAATGAAGCTCAACCAATTATTTGTTAATCAATAATAAAATTTAATATATTCTTTTAAGAATTCTTTTAATCTTATCAACCTTTCGGCATTGATCAACCACAATTATGTGGCTGTGCTACTAGATAATATCAAACAAATTAACAAATTAGATTGTAGTTGTTTAAAAACTTATTATAGTTATTTAAAAACTTATATAAATTGTTGTTTTAGAAAATTAACTAATCAAATATTTTTTTGTACAGAAACATTTAGGAATAAGTTTCGTGCACAAACATTTGGGGTCATTTGGGGTCTCTGTACAAGTGAAGATATACCTTCGGATTTGTAAAATAAGCAAACTCACCTTAAGATCTGAAGCACAGTGTAGTGCAAAGCCCCAATGATTTGAGTCTTATAGTTGTTTGTACTTATGAAATGGAAATTCTCTCATAAAGGATTTCCTATTGCATTAAACCTCACTCTTGGAGTAGAAGAAGGATTTCTTACTACCTTCCCTAAGCATGCTTTATTTCATCTCCTATGGATTTCAACATTAACTGGGTATTCCAACACGCTATATTTCTTTTGAGACGCATCATAGGTTCAGGGTGATGGATACAACAACCAGCTCTGCATAGCTTGCTAGGGGTGGTTCCATTGGACTGATTGAGCTTTGTTTGGCGGGGTACATGACAAGGAATCCCTACGCTTCTTATTCCATCATGTAGTCAAACGCACAACCATGTTCTCAAGATGCTACATGTCTTAACAATTTTGCATGAACAACAGGTAGGTGGTGCACGGAAACCACACTTGATTATGCATTGGTTTGCTGCTACATGGCCATAGACTCAGGAGGATGAGTTTTATTGGTGTTGGTATTCACAATCACATGTTTTTTTTTAACTGAATGCATGGAAAGTTACTTTTCCCAAGCAAGGGAAGTGCTCAAATGGATGTTGAACAATTATTAGATATTAAAATGCTCTACTTTTTTTAAAAGAATCTTTTAAAAGCATTTCTCAAACAACATAAAACTCAATATTTTCATTTAGAACAATGGCTATTCTTGTAACATATTGTATCATAACCAACCCTAGTTCGGTTAGTTCGGCAGCCTCCTGCTACCGAATCAATCAAGGGTGGGGGGAGGTTTTCACTCTTTTTTTTAAAAGAGCAATTCCTTTCCCTAAACATTACCATAAAAAATTGCTTTTACCTTTTTACAGTGAAACTTTGTTTTGTTTGTGTAACAAATAAAATTTTACCTTTTGTGTAAAAAATATGTGAATATATTAATATTGTAAAACTCAAAATCTAATCTACTTTGTAGCAGGTCCTTGTTGACAGTTAAATAACTTTAAAATTACAATTCCAACCGACCCATCTGTTAAAACTGGATGCATTAATCTCATCTCCTTAACTGGACACGAACCTCCTTTGCTTCCAGGAGAGGCCTGTAGTTTTTACATCGAGAGGGGATAGACAGAGGCACAGGAGTACCCCTTGGAAGGGATTCAAACCACCCATTCTCCATCTTAATATGGTTACTATTTTTTAGTTCTCCCAATATGAGCTTCACTTTCAACGGCGTGCATGCGCAACCTTTACTAACCATCAGCCCGATAACCATCAGCGCCATAACCAGAGCAATCAATATGACTAGTCGTGTTGTCCTTCTCATTTCCATATTGTCGGAACAAGCCAGGCTATCAATACAAAAATTAGAAGTTGGAAACTATGCACGAATATCAATATCAAAGCAATATATGGAGTGGTTACGCAGAGAGGAGGAGTGGGTAGAAACTGTAGTTAAATAGTTGAAGGGAGGCTCTATAATCTGGTCACTCCTTCGAATTCATGTCACACATTCACCGGAACAGAATGGTATGGTCAGAGAAAGCCATGGTAAATGGAGGTGAATAAAACTCAATCCATCGCCACTAGTACAACTCCATCTAAATCAACGTCGACTTTCTTCATTATCTTGACTTTGATATTTATAATTTGACTAACAACGTTTAACGTCGACCTTTTTGTTATATTGAATTTGACATTTTACGTTCAGGTTTCACTCTATGAAGTAATAATAAAAGTAAGTTGAAATATGGCTTCCTGATGTGTTCCAATTTCTCATTCCAAGCTTTTGTTCAAGTTCCCAGACTTCCCAACGCATGCTAAGATTATTGTATGTCAAAACCTAGAAAACCCTAGCTTATTCCAATCTTTATTCAGCCTGTACCATCGTACTGTCAAATACAAATTTGAAGATTACCCTTCCCGAATAAAATCAAGATCCTACCTGGGATAGAAGATTAAATAACTAATGGCATCTCAATAAATCGAACATGTTTACATTAAACCTTTTCTTACTTAAAAGGAAGGGGCTTGCTGCTTTGCAGCTCCCCTTGTTCTCTCTACGAATCCTCACGGCCAATAAAAATATAAAAGAGCAAATTACGAAACCTCACTGCCAATAAAAATATAAAAGAACAAATTCAGAATTGAGGCATGATTTTTTTATGAACAGAAAAAACCTGATACAAATTAATTACAACCAACCAACACGGGAATAGTATGCAGGATGCGCATACCTTCGCACCATCAACCCCGGTCTGCAAATATGGTTTGCTTCTTAGTGGCTGAGGAGTTTGACTGTAATTCTGCTTGGATTTACTGCCCTATTAAATGGAGTAACTGGATATAAGTTTGTTTAGAGTAACCAAATGTGTAATTATTAATTTGCAGAGGCTGTTGACACGCGCAGATCGACCTAATTTGCAGAGGTTGTTGACACGAGCAGTAACAGATCAACGGACGGATCGACTGCCTCTGAGCTTATTTTGACACACTGCTATATATTCAATGTACCATATTTTTTTATTTCTTTAATTTATAAATCAAGGTTTTTGACGAGAACCCTTGTGTGATACATTGGTTTGTTTCTTCTTCTTGAATCTAGACTATTGGTACTCCATCCCAAATTATAATTATAAAAAGTTATTAAGTCTATGTAAAATTTTTAAATATAAATAGTTAATATAAAATATTGCCTCATCTAAAAAACATTATTTGATAAAAGAGTAAATTTATTTTTTATTAATTTACTCCATCCAAAAATGGATTACAAAATAAGCAATAATACTAGCACAGTCTGGCGGCTATAAGTTAGTGAACACATAATTTTTAATCACATAGACTGGTAATAAGTTAGTGAACACAATAATTTTTAAACACGATTAGGTAAATGTAAAAAAGTAAATATATAAATGGATGTATTTATAACAGCTCGGAAATTAATGGATGAAATTAGAGTCATTCATTTATTGTGACGACTAAGAATATTCTAGACATATTTAATCTCGTCCATAATTAAAAATATTCATTGTCAATAGGTGTACGCCTTTCAGCATAATTATCTAATTTTAAATATAATAAAATCTAATTTACTCCATTAAAAAATAGATTACAAAATATGTAATAATATTATCTATTTTCAACTATGGTAAAATCTATATTACACTCAATAAAAAAATGAATTACAAAATATGTAATAAAATTATCTATTTTCAAGTATGGTCAAATCTATATCAATTAATGTTAATTCATCACATTAAAAAACTGGATGACAAAGTATGTGATAATATTATCTATTTTTAAATATGATAAAATCTAATTTACTCTATTAAAAAATGGATTAAAGAATATGTAATAATATTATTTATTTTTAAATATGGTAAAATCTATATTGCAGTGAGTACAACAATTATTAATTAATGTTAAATCATCACCTATTTCTCATGTTATTCTTAATAGATTAAGAGGAGTAACTTTAAATCAATAAATTGTGTTATTTTTAATAGGTTAAGAGGAGGAATTTTAAGTAAAATCTATGGAGATATACATATCTTACTCATGAACTTGCAACCTCCTTAAAAATCACTTAAGGTCTAGAAGGACTATAGCTAAGGATAATTCATTGACTTCATATTAATATGTCCTTTGACTATAAATTTCCGCATCATCTGTATTGTTAATACTATAGAAGTAAAAACATTATTTTATATATATAAAAAACAAACTTACATGTGGTCGTCTCATTGGAGAATATATTCGAGATCTTATAAGCAGCTTCCTTGTTCCTAATTTTGTAAATGTGTAGATATCCAAAGTTTTGAGCTTGGACGCTCCTTTTTATTTTGATTACATTTTTACTGAAATGTTCACATACCGAAAGTTCTGAGCATGGATGTTGTTTTTTAAAGTTTTTTTATTATTGGTCCCTACCTAATGCGTAGAGGGACTATAGTGATCCCATATTAATATGTCCCTTGACTATTATTATTATTATTATTATTATTATTATTAGTCCTTTGTATTTTTATTGAAATGTTTACATACCGAAGGTTTACATCATTGACACTTTTTTTGAGGTGCTTGAATAGGCATGACAGCTTAAATGTTTACACAGCGTGGGGTCCTAAAACATGCCTGATATCTTAAATGTTTGCATACCGCGAGGTCCTTAGACATCTTGAAAGCCTTAAATGTTTACCTAGATAGGTTTCTCAGAGTACATTTTTCCTCAAAACTCTCCATACAATGTTGTAATGAATTTGGCCAATATTGTTGTCCACCGCTAGTTGAATAGGCATTGTATGTTTCATACTTCTTCTAGGCTTGGAATGCAATTTGGTCACCATTGAAGCTACATACATTGTTTACTATTTTGGTGGGTGCTTCTTCTTCGTTGGTTCGTTGGTTGTTGCTTGTTGTTGTTTGGTTCAACTTTGCAAGGTTGAGCACCTGCGCTTGCGGTTGGACCCATTGGTGCTTGTTGATTTATTTTATTTATTTCAACTTTGCAAGGTTGGGGTCCTGCATTTGCATTTGGATCTGTTTTTTTTTTTACTTTGCAGGGTTCAAGTGACGCACCCACAATTCGACCTGTGCTTCTGTCGTTCATCATTTCGGAGTAAGTTTCGATGCCATAATTTCATTCTCTATTCGTTCTTTGTTGTTTAGTGTTTGGAAATTTCAAGTAAGAATGTTTATGTATTTCTACTGGCATGCTCGTAATATGTTTCCATTTTCTTCTATGATTCAGATGCAGTTTGGTAATTTTTTGGTGGCTGTTGCTTGTTCGTTGGTTTGTTGGTTGTTGGTTGTTGTTGTTTTGATCAAGTTTACGAGGTTGGGGCCCTAGGGATGCTATTGGGCTTGTTTGTGCTTTCTTGCTGGTTTGTTGCTTGTTGTTTTCATTTGTTTATTTCGACTTTGCAAGGTTGGGGTCCTGCGCCCACAGTTGGAGAATTTTTTTTTTTGGGCGCTTTGCGGTGTTCATGTCCTACACCTGCGAGTGGACCTGCAGTTCTGTTGTTTGCCATGTCTAGCGAAGTCGAGATCTGACACCTGTTTCGTGCTTGCCTGTTCTGCTGTAAAATTTTGTTGATACTTGAGTGTTGACATGATAGAAAATAGTGGCATAAGAAATAATTAGACAACTACATGTGAAATTACAATATCTGTTGTCTTTTTGTTAAGATAAAACATGTGAAAAACACACTTATTAACCATATATGGTGAAATGTGCCCATATCACAATACAACCTCTTTATCCTCTATAGAGACTGGTGTGACCATGATACAATTTATCTTGTACTTGAAATATGATATGTACACCAAAGATATTGAAAAATTATGTTTCCATGTATGGAAGTATATCTAGATACTTTGCCACAAAAAAACAAAATCATTTAGCTATGGCCATGCAATTTCTTAATATTTTGTGGCTTGTAATATATTTTGGGCAGGAAAAAACTTTATATATTTACCGCCATGGATTTAGAAAAGAAAAGCATGTTTCTAACTATCTTTTATTCTATTTGTTGATTCTCACTTGTTCTACGGTGCATACCAGCTTCCGTTCATGTTCATTGTATTTTGTGTATTCCCACATTCAAACAAGCATAATAGCTGGAGAAGATGAAGGAGTCTTAACTGTAGCGGTGGATGAGTAGATAGAAAGGTATATGCTTGTACTATTATTTCATATTTTTTGTTATGTATTTCATTTATTATCTGTATATGTGTTCACCTAGTTTATTGTATGTACATATTGCGTACCTTCCTACATAATAACTTATCTTCATGTCCTTTGTATTTCCTGTGCCGCTACATTGAAAAATTTCGAGCTCTGTTTATTTTTTTTTACATGTCTTCCTACATACTAACTTCCTTCATGTCCATTGTATTTTACTTGCATTGCTACATTTAAACAAACATAGTGGTTGGAGAGGACAATGGACTCTTTGGCATGAATGTAGCAGATGATTTACAGAGGTGCAAACCTGTACTCTTATTTCATATTCCAATGTTTAATATTTCATTTATTGTTTGTGTGCATGTCTTTCTGCATACTAACTTTCCTTCATGTCCACTGTATGTTCGAAATTTCTACCTTGAAATAAATAGATTGGTTGGACAGGAAGATGAATTCTTATATTCCACAGTAGAGGGGTCTGTGGTACAATCTTCGAAAAGGTATACCAATTGTGTTAGTAAATTAAACATAAAAAGTGGGTGGGGGCATATAATATTGGACTAGAAAACGATGATTAGACAACAATGGAACTTTGTTGATACGTCCCGATTCCAAACATTTCCCTCCCCATTTCTATTTTTTCCACTTTCTATTATCCCATTTTTTCCCCTCTTTTATACTTAACTTTTCTCGTCTACTTTTACTTTCTAGTTGCTTTTCTTTGTCGTCTTTCTGAAAATGCTTAGTTGTGCTGGTTGGCGGACTCACAGGTTCACATTTATGGTCATGCTTCTACCTTATTCCATACTTACCCACTTTATCGATTGCGGGTTCCCATGCTGGTAGGTTCAAGACTACCCCTATGGCTTCAGAGGTTCTATGATATACAGATTGGTCGTCATACCCCCCCCCCATCACGCCCTATTTACTGTTACACATTTTTTCAGTCAAAAAATTTGAGGCATACAATTTTACCCTTGGGTCCTCATGTTTCTTGAGTATCCCTTAACAACCTATTTCATATTCCATCTCCTTCGACCCTGTATGTGACATTAAGAACAATTATGGACAGTATACAATGAATATGCTTGTTTATTCCTTCTGATGTTCATCTACACATGCTTGCATAAGAAAAAGTTGGACTAGCGACATGGCCATGAGTAGTCAATCATCCCAAACATCAACAGACCAACAAGGCCAAAGGTAAAGAGGCATACATTATGTTCCTCATAGTTTCCCAAAAAAGTATCCGCAACTATTTATTCATCTATGGAAAGGTGAATATGATGATGTCATCTACAACACATACTTTGTAGTTCACAAGAAGCATCAACAAGTGCAAGTGAGACACCGAACATTGCGCAAGTTCCATAGACTAAGAGGTCTGGTTGCAAAACTTTGGCTCCATTGTTTATCCAAGTTGTGTGTCTACTTGTACATTTATGCCAGGAAAAAAGAAAACAAAAAAATAATGCACACTACCATTCACATTACTTTTCTTGTTCAAAAAATGTCGCAAGGTCTAAACTTGTAACACCCAAAATACTATCAATAGAGGGATTAAACATCCGTCGAACTGGACAAGTGTTTTTCGGGGGCATAATGGTCATCTATAGAACCTACTTGGACAAGGAAAACAAAACTAGATCCATTATGCATGTTGAAATGACAGACAAGGAGGCCCCGATGACAGTCACATTGACTATTCGCACACAACTTGTCCAGAAACATGCAGAAAAGATATTGCTAGTTAATGGGATATCAATTACAAATTTTAATATATTTCCCAAAACAATATATGACCGTGGTAATTGTGATTGTATTATATCGCTCAACGAAACAAGTATTGTGGAAAAAATTCTCGCTATTTGTTCAGAATATCATTTCATCCTAGACACAACTATCAACAAACTTGCATAGAAAAATGACATTTACCCAATAAAAACCATTGGCGCAGTTGTCACACTCACTAGAAAGCTTGGCTCGCATACCATTCTCCATATAAAATATGGAGAGTCAAACAATGACAAGGCAATGGTATCGTTCTCCATATCCAGTTTTGTCCTTTACTTTTACATGTCCATGTATCTAGGTTAAGCTACACAAATGTTGCATTGTTTCATGTTGCAACTGCAATTGTTCGACACCTATTCAAATTTGTTTTCATCAATGGAATAACAATTGCATAAAGGACAATTTCCACTTATGCTCTTCAAAAATATAACAAATAAAAGGGATGTTAAATAAATGATCTCTCTCACAACCCAAGAAACATTTGTAACAGAATTGGGAGCAGACATAGTACAATATCTCAAGAAACTAACTAGCACTACAACTGTTGTGCGTATACATCTACAGATTCATCCTCACTTTGCTCATACAAATTTCCTTCACCAAATTTCTGTAGTTTTTTTTTTTTTTTTTGTAGTTGTAT
The DNA here is from genome assembly GCA_009831015.1 of Picea engelmannii. Taxonomy (NCBI): domain Eukaryota; kingdom Viridiplantae; phylum Streptophyta; class Pinopsida; order Pinales; family Pinaceae; genus Picea; species Picea engelmannii. The sequence goes on along the minus strand of ML781697.1, from coordinate 524,983 downwards.
ATTATATTGTTCAATATATTAAATACTATGCTCGCATTTGTAGGCTGAGGGTGTTTTGGTTGCAGCGAATGCGTACTCGATGCCCTTCGAGCCAGTATGTGCCAAATGCAACTCTCATGCTTCTACTTCTGCTTTCATAAGTGATGATACAATTGATTGTTTACGATGCAATAAAAAATTTCCTTACATATATAGGCATTGCCTCAATGTTTCCATCCTAACCGCGAGAAACATGACCATACATTGTACAATTAGACAACCTTTGTTACAAGATTTGCTTCCTGGGTTAGCAAAATTGTCATATGAAGCATAGCTACAGAAAAAGGAAAACAATGTCTACATGCTGCGTGACTTTTGGATACATAGAAAATTTACCTTAAATGAGGACAATGCAATATTGCATATGGGTTGAAAGAAATAAATAAAAAATATTCATATCAAGCTTTGGCAGGAAACAAAAATATCTCATGTCTGTCTGTAATTTTTCTTGAACACCCAGATGAATGTTTGTCGGACTCGAGTTCTTTGGACTTTACATCTATAGCTGTAAAATTCTCTTTCTAGAGATTTTGTCTCTTCTTGTGCACTTGAAACAACAAAGAGAATCTAACTACAAATGCAATCGATGTTGTTATTTTGATTTTTTTTGCATATCCCAATAAGAATTTTGCATATTTGTTGGGGTGTACAAACGAAAAAAAAAAGGTGGTTGGTTTTGGCTTTGTTGCAGGAGTCTGCACGTTTTTGGGTGGCTAAATTGGACAATTGTTTTCCAACTATATAGCCATGGCAGGATTTTTACACTTTTTTTGGGTACCCGAATAAAAAAAAAGTTGGTCTCCAACTATACATTTATGGTATGGTATTTTCATTGAAAAAAAAAGGACTCAGCATGGATTTAAACATGAGCTTGATATTTTGAGAACTCGTTATAGAGATTGGGGAGTTCGGGAATTGGAATTCATATAGGTAAGTGAAGTTGTTGGTGATGCACATACACATAAGACTGTTCAGTCCATAAATCGGAAGAATGAGAACAAACACCATAAAAAGTATCTAACTATAAATAAATCAGGCCCATCCTTTGAATCGTTGAAATAGCTTTCTCCTCTGGGCAGAACCATCAGGCATTTCCAATAGTATTGAAAATTTGGCGTTGTTAAAACTGGTAGTGATAGACCATGGCACTATCAGAAGAAAATGTCCATAGTGATATTTCTTAATGGTAAAATAGTAATCGACAAATTTCTTGTTCCCCATTTTGAGGTTTGGTTATACCTAGCATACAGTGGTGAAGTTCCGTTGGTTTTGTGATGTCTTTTGTTTGGCAGACTTTTGTTCATATCCCATGGCTCTAGTTATTTTCTCGTGGCAACATATACGAGATGTAAGAGAAAACCAATGCCACGTGTTTTTTTTATATATATCAAATTGTTTGATGCAAAGGTTGATGCGTACTGCTCTATGGAACCTTGTGGGATCTTGCTGGACTCCTTCTATGTTCATGTGTTTCCTTGTGCCTCAACTTTCAATACAATTGATGCTTACTTGGTTCTTGGTTGTATGCTTCGTTCTGGAAAATTGATAATACATTCAAGATCTTGGCAGTTTTTCTATGATCTTAACGACTATAGAGGACGTGATTTTCATTTTAATATAATCTTTGTGACGCAAATGTAGTATGTGGCTTGTTTTAGCACTTTTCTTTCCTTGATCGATGAACTTAGGAAAAATCATCTCCTGGAATAATTTGAAATAAAAGAATATATACTATGTGAAGTCCAATGGAACTATCATATCAACGAGAGGACATTAAAATTCAAATTCGTCGTTGTTATACTTGCGGTGAAGCTGACAGGTCAATAACCTAAACATCCCAAAATTGATTTTCTTGTAGCTTTTCAACGTTTCTCTTATACAAACAGATCCTAGAAACTTTAAGCATGGCTCGTTTTATCTATTCCTTGATTGAATAACATGTTCACATGTTTAATGCACTTCATAGTTACTGTTAAGACCATCAATGGGGATTTCTTACACCAATTCCCGCTTCCAAAAATTTCCATCCGCTTTCTTTTTTCCCTCTGCTTTCCCTTTCTGGTTACTTACTCATTTTTCGGAAAATTTCTAGGTGCAGGAGTTGGTGGATTCACGTCTTCAGATTTCCATTGTTAATTTTATATCACTAGCCCGACCGACCACTTCCCCGTTTCATATTGAAGAAACGTTTTGGATCGTGGGTTCCGAGATAGGCAGGTCCAACATTGTGTTTCCATTGTTCTGTCGCCTGCAAACAACACTTGGACTTCCACGATATACAAAATAGAAAACAAAATCCCCTTTATCTCGTTTACTTTCACTTTTTGTTTACTTGGTCCTTTTTTCGAATGTGTCCTTTTTCCAAATGTCTCATCCTTTTATTTACAGCTCCCAAAGTTTCGCAATATACAAATTGACCCTTGAAATTCGTCATTGTCTCATGTTACATGTTATGCATTTTTCATTCAACATTTGGAGTAGATACAATTTGACCATGGGGCCCTCATGTCTCTTGAGTAGAGCTTGTGGCCCTGTTTTCAAGCCCGTCAATATTCCCTGTTTCGAGTATGTATATAGTATAATTCTTTTATATCATGAGTCCAACCAACCTCTTTCTCATTGCATACTTGGACACTATTACCATCGTCAGTTCCTAGCCAGGATTTCTCAACATTGCGCTTCCATTGTTCCACTACCTACAAACAAAACCCAAAATTCCACGATATACAAATTGATGGCCGAAATCTGTCATTGTGACATGCAATTTCACCATCGACCCCTCACGTCTCTTGAGTATATCTTATGACCCTATTTTTGAAGCCCTCCCGACCGCTTTCCATACTTGGCCATTTCTTAGAATCTGTTTTGTGGGTTGGCAGATAGATGAAATGTACAATGCTTAGTCTCTCTTCGCCATCACCACAACCTTCATACTTATTTCTAGATATGAAATTATTAATATTTAATGCTAGTATCTCATTGTGCAGGAACCGTTAAGATTGTCATTAATGTCTGGAAGGCCAAAGAAGATTTTTCATTAATACAAATTAAACCAACATTTGTGGAGAAGACTGTTATCCTTTCCAAGTATTCATTTCAAGAATGATGCAATATTTTTCGTGTGTCGGTCGGTTGGAGCCTTTATGGAATCTCTAATTCTTAATCGTTCTTCGTCGTCACCGCCACCTTCACACATTTTTCTAAATATGCAACTAGTAATCTTTAACGGTAACATATCATTACACATGAACCCTGGAGATTCTCATTGGTCAATGAAAGGATCGAAGATATCTTCCATTGATACAAATTAAACCAAGATTTTCGGAGGGTTATATTATCCCTTCCCAATTTTCATTTCAAACATCACTTGGAGAAAACGAAAATTCTCGTTAACTTATGGTAGTAGTTCTGTCGAGATACACTACACACCTTCAGGCATGATGGCCAGAGGTTTTAGTATTCCAAGGCATATTCTTACTACTCATCTCCCTCTGCCCATGAGAAAAAAAGGAGATGGTCCCTTAGTGCACCAAGAGATATATTTAAAGACAAATAATTCCAAGGAAACCCTTCCTGCTCAGACAACCTGCCCGCTTGCATTGATGGCTGGCACAAAGGTTGATGTGATATATTTTGAGCCGAAAGAAGATGATCCGATGGAAGATGATATGACAATGGATGTTGTAAATGCAAACGTTGTTCCCACTCCTACGCCCAAATTGAAATCAACCATAATGGGAGACACTTCCCGGCTCATCGATGGTGGCCTTGACAACACCAAAACAAGGGGTTTCATAAAATAAACCAACGTTGAACGCAATATCTGCTTTGCAGCTCCAAAGTAGGAATTCCATTAGTCCAAATTAGTATGTTCTGGGAGGAAGTCTTTCACTGTAAGGAAATGATCTATTGATCCTCCCAGAGATATATTTCAAGCCAAAAAAAATTCAATTGTGGGACCACTCTCCCATTCTCTACATATACAATTAACATCTTAGGGGATGAGGACGAGAACTCCCACTGGTGCAAGGCATATTCCTACTACCCATTTTCTTCTGCATAGAATGGACAAATTTGGGCCTTTGGAATTGTTCGTGCAAACTTTGTCCCTGAAGTTTTCGACTATGAGGAGGTGGTTTATTGGTGTGTCCTAACTTTAATTTTCAATCTATTCCATCTTCTCTGCAACATTTTTCATCTTCTTCCTCATGGGAATCTTGTGAGAACTATCAATTTTATCGTAGGACTATTGTTCATCTTCTTCAAACTAAGGATTTATTCCACTGTGGAACCACTCTCCTATTTCTTTCTTGCCTTAGGCCTTCCACAAGATATTGAAATCGGGGCACTGGACATTGAACCCCCGAGGAGAAGACTACAAGGATTTCCTAAAAAATATCATGGTAATTAGTTTTTTATGCATGTTGAAGACCATCTCGATGGCTCCTGCATGTTGCAGATCCCGTACTTGTGTTTATATATAGATATACAAAGAACTCGATCCAATTTCTATGTATAGATATACAGTGCCCAGTATTCTTTTTTTTTTAATGGATTTACTATCAAAAAAAAATCCTTCGAGTCTTGGTTGCTGCTTCTTTTCTGAATTCAACACCTCTTCTCATTGGCATGGTCCGATAGTATCATAGTTCTTCGATATTGTATTTTATTAAGTAATTTGATCTAAAATGGAGCATTTAACATTTATATGACAATGTATTGTGTCCATCCATTAGGATTTTATGGAAACAAAAATGAATTTCAGAGAGTTTCAAACCAACATTCAATTCTATTCGTAATGCAGATAGAACATAGAAATACCAAATTACAATGTTTCAATCTGGGCCCCGCCATAGAAATTTCATCTTCATCTCACCCTTGCTAAGCAAACGATTTCTTATTTACCTTTCACTTGCTTGATTCCTTTAGTCCGAAAGGGAACATTTTATTAGTTGTCCATCCTCTGGCCTCTATTTGAGAATTTTTTACAATTTTCTTGTTCGTGAATTAATAAAAGGAAAAAAAAAAATTAAATATGGTGGTTATTGTCAAATGGTCCTATGAAATCAACTACAATATTAAAATTCAAGATCGTCATTCTTGTTTCTAGACATGCAATTATTAAGATTTAATGCTAACAACCCATCATGCAAGAAGTTTAATACTTAAGTTAATATGTTAAAGTCATGGAAGAATGTATCAAGAACACAATTACTCCTAGAAGTTGCAATAAACTCTAATCTTCAACAAACCATTTGCTCACAATTACTAGAAAATGATGGTTTTGCAACAATGGGCCTTGTTTGAAACCAATTCCTTCTTGCGAAAATTTCCCTCCACCTTTCTATTTTCCCACTCTTTTATCCCCTGTAGTTTCTCTTTCTGGTTACTTAGTCATTTTTTTCCGAAAATGTCTTACTGTGTGGGTTGGAGAATTCACACGTTCACATTTTCATCCATGCCTTTATATCGTGATTCTGACCGAGTGCTTCTCTTTTCTCTAAATTGCACTTCCATTGTTCTGTGACCTGCAAACAACACTCGGGGTTCTATGATATGCAGATTTACTTTTGGACTCTCACATCATCCCCTCTTTCGTGTTACACATTTTGCACTGAAATATTCTAATATATACAATTTGATAGTCGAGGCCTTACGTCTTCTCGGGAACCCTTGTCACCCTATTTTGAAGCTTGTCTGACCGCTTTCCATGCTAGACCATTTCTTGACATCTCTTTTGCGGATTGGCAAGTTCGCGGGTTCATGAAATTTCCAATTTCTAGTTGTTGTTTCCTGTGCCCGCTACCTTCATACTTATTTCCAAGTATATGCAATATGTATACAAGTTATCCAAAAACATACATTAAATATCTTGCCAAGAAATGGAATACCTATTGTAGATTTGATTATATTGAACCTTCTTTTCACTCTTCTATACTTAACCAAATTCTTGTTTCTTTTTCCTCTCTACTCTCTCTTTATTATTACTTAGTCGTTTTTTCGAAAATGTCTCAATGCACGCGTTGGTAGAATCACGGGTTAACATTTGTGCTCATGATTTTATATCGCAACTTTGACTGACCACTAGCCATTCGATACCTAGCCACTTTTCAGATCGTGGATTCCTAGGAAAGTAGGATCTATATTGCACTTCCATTGTTCTGTGACTTGCAAACAACACACAGACCTTCGCAATATACAAATTTACTTCTGCACTCCTACATCATAACCTCTTCAGTGATACAAAATTTGCACACGAAAATTCTGAGACCTGCAATTTGACCTTCGGGTCCTCACGTCTCTTGGGGAACTATTGTCACCCAATTTTGAAGCCCCTGCGTCCGCTTTCCATGTTTCTCTATTTCTTGGAATCTCTTTCGCACATCCAATTCCATAATTACCCGAATTTTTCGCTTGCTAGTTCCCTGACAAGAAGAGTGCACTTCCAGTGTTCCTTGACTTGCAAACAACTCCCCAGCTTCCACGATATAGAAATTGACTTCTGAATTCCTACATCGGCATGTCTTTCGTGTTACACAGTTTTCACTCAAAATTTTCGATCAATAAAATTTCACCGCTGGGGCCTCATGTCTCCTCGGGAACCCTTGTCATCATATTTTGAAGCCCATCCAACCGCTTTCCATGGCCATTTCTTGAAATCTCTTTCGCGGATCATTGGGTTGGCGGGTTCAGACAATTTCCAATTCCTAGTTGTTGTTTTTTGTGCCCGCAACCTTCGCACCTCTTTCCAATTATATGCAATAAGTATATAACTTCTCCAGAAACATGAAGAAAATATCTTTCTAGGAAACAAGATATCTATTATAGATGTGAATATATTAACCCTTCTTTTTTGTCTTCTATATTTAACCAAATTCTGGTTTCTCTTTTTCCTGTACTTTATATTTCTCGTTACTTGGTCGTTTTTCCAAAAATGTCTAGTTGTGTGGATTGGCGCACTCACGGGTTCACATTTGCACTCGTGTTTTTATATCCTAAATCCGAACAACCGCTTCCCCATTCCATACCCAACCACTTCTCCGACCGTAGGTCGACTCTATATTACACTCCTATTGTTTCGTGACTTGCAAACAACGCCCTGACTTCCGCGATATAAAAATTCACAACCAGACTCTCACATCATATCGCCTTTTGTATTACAGTCTACCTATCATCCCCTCTTCTGTGGTACAAATTTTTCACTGAAAACTTCTGAGACATACAATTTTACCATCGGGTCCTCATGTCTATTTTGGAACTATTGCAACCCCATTTTGAAGCCCGTCCATCCGCTTTCCATTCTTCGCCATTTCTTCAAATTTATTTCGTGGATCTTCTGGTTGGCAGGTTCAAGAAATATCTAATTCCTAATCGTTGTTTCCTGTGCCCACGCCCTTTGCACTTCTTTCCAAGTATGAAATAACTAAGGTTTATTGCTAACAACTCACGATGCCTCAAGTAGACCGTCATAATAGATATTTCTACACAACTTGTACAAAAACATGCAGAAAATATCATTCTAGTTAATGGGATATCTATTACAAATACTTACCGACTTTTTCCCTTGCGTCTTCCCGGGCAGGCAGGTTCAATATTTCCCTTGCATTGTTCCACGGCTTGCAAACAACACCCTGAATTCCGCGGTATAGATGCAGAAAATATATTTTCAGGTAATGGGATATCTATTACAAATTTCAATATATTAGCGAAAACGAGTTCGACCGACCATTTTCCTATTCCATACTTACCCATTTTTTCGATTGCGGGTTCTCAGACATGCGGGCTCAAAATTTCCCTTCCATTGTTCCATGACCTGCAAACAACACTCGAAATTCCACAAATATACAAATCATCCACTCGACTCCCCCACCTTTTTTACTTATAGTAAAAAAAATGGTTTATATATATATATATATATCGTCCCCATCATTTGCACACTTGTCTATAATAAAAAATTGTTTAGAAAAACACACGCACACACACACACACATATATATATATATATATATATTATAAAGACATAGAATTTGACCATTGGGCCCGCACTTCTCCTTCGTATCGCTTGCAACCCTACTTTCAAGCCCGTACGACTGTTGTTCATATTTATGTATATACAAAAGAGTATTATTTATAATAAAAAATATTGTGTGTATATATATATATATTATGTGTGTGTGTGTGTGTATAAGGTCTTATTTCTAGGTATGCAATTAGCAAGTGTTAATGCTAAACCAGGATTTGAGGAGATCTCCCATTAATATGCATAAAACCAAAATTTCAGAATGGTTATATTATCTCTTTTGAGTGTTAATTTCAAACATCATGGAATGTCATTTGTGCATCGTCGGGTTGGCCCGTTCACGAAATCTTCAATCCTTGATTTTGAAAACGAATCTCACCGACCATTTCCCTATTCTATACATAGTCACTTTCCCAGAATTCCGCAAATATACAAATTGGCCATTGAACTGCCCCATCATGCTCTCTTCCATTTTACACATTTTGCAATAAAAAATTCCGAGACATAAAATTTGACCGTCGGACACTCACCTCTCGTGAGTATCCCCCATAACCCTATTTTGAATCTCATCCAACCTCTTTTCATACCTTTCCATTCCTTGCTTTCTCTTTCCCATCTTTGTCACCTTCGCACTTGTCTATATATATATATATATATATATATATATATATATATATATATATGTCTTGTTTCTAGATATGCAATTAGTAAGCTTTAATTCTAACAACTCATCATTCAGGAACTGTATAGATTGTAATTGATGAACGAAAGGCTCGAGGAGATCTCCTATTAATATGCATTAAACAAAGATTTGTGGAGGGTTATATTATCCCTTCCGAGTGTTGATCTCAAAATCATGGAATGTCCTTCGCATGTCATTGGGTTGGCACGTTCATGAAACCTCCAATCATTAATTGCTCTTTGTTGTACCCTCCACCTTCACACTTCTAAATATGAAATAAGTAAGATTTACTACAAACAACTCATCATGCAATACCCATAGATATTGTCATTAATGAGTGAAAGGATCGAGGATATTTTCCATTCATAAGCATTGAACCAACATTTGTGGAGGGTTATATTATCACCTCCAACTGTTTATTTGAACCATCGTCTAGAGAAAACGAATGTTTTCATAAATCTATGGCATCATCTCATAGTGGTCCATGGAATATTCTTATTACTCATCCCCTACCCCCGAGATCGAAATAATTTTGACGTCTGGGATTGCTCGTGCAGGATGTGTCCTTGAAGTTTTTGACTCTAAGGAGCTGGTCTCTTGGTGCGCCGATAAATTTATTTCCGGAAAAACAATTATTCCACTGCAGGACCACTCTTTTGTTTCTTTGTCACCTCAGGTTTTTCGCTAAATGTTAAGATTGTCAGAGCCAACACTGACGTTCAAAGGAGAAGATTCCAATCAATTCCTAAGAAAGAATAATAAAGGGTTGGACCTCTTTCCTGAATTCCTGGAAGATCCGATGGAAGTTCCTGAAGATATCACAAGATTTCAGGTTATTTCATTTAGAAATCCATTCCGAGAAATTCCTTGGTTGTTTACAAGAATAACGGGATAGGAGTCCAAAACAAATATTTCCCACATGGCTCTTTATATTTTGTATTTCACAGTCAACAAACAAGCCATTTTTTATTGGGGCAAGCTAATTTCCCATGAAATTTGTTCCCAATTGTCAAGCTTAAAAAAGGAGAATAAATTTTATATTCATCCTACTTGGTGTTTGCGATAGCGCATTGCTGTCAGTTTCCAAAATTGTCTTTGTCCAAGAAGGTAAACTGGGAATTCAACCTAGTAACGTTCTGGTACCAGGCCTTGTGGAAGCACAAGGCCTCCCACCATTTTTATGAGGTTTTTAATGACTTTTTGTCTGTTTTCAAAGTTTTGTTGTTAGGAGAAGATACTCCCCACATATTTGACCAAACAACCAGGATTTTGGACAGGAAGGGGACACTTTAACATATGGATAATTACACCATGATAAGGATTTTTCGCTCCAAGGAAAATCATGTTCTCCCTCCATGTCACATTATGGAAAAAATGTTTGTTACAGAAATAACAAGGAAATACAACTATTGGTTGCATCTATTCCAAGAGAAGAGTAAAAAACAGTTCATTCCTCTGCCTTGGAAAGTCGGGGACTTCGTGTTAAGGAACGTCAACAAAATTGACGAATTCAGAACCCATTTCAACAACTTGAACCTAATATATGTTGAAATCCTAAGAGGGTTCAACCCAAATACATTTTTTTTAGAACATTTACAAACACTTGGCTTCGACAATTTTTTTTTCAAATAACACCTAATCGGAAACATAGACATTGATGACAATGCTCATGCTTCTGATGCCAACGACCTAGACAAACTGTAGAGCACCATTAAATTGTACAAGCAACAGGGAAAAGGCCCCGGTGAGAAGAGTGTTCAATCAATGGATATCACTCCCAAAAGTACGACATCCCAGAGCATCGCTCCAATGACCCATCACAACCAAAAAACAACTCAAAATTTTGCAAAAGGAGAAGGAGATAATGACCCTCCTCACCCTAAAATTGATAGTTCTCATAAGCTTCCCGTGGACAAGAAGAGGAAAAAAATAGAGGGATAGACGAAAGAGACTGAAATTGAGAGTGAGAACATGGAACTTGAGCCTGATCTGGATAGTGTATTCCCCAACCTTGATAAGTCTATAGATGTGATCCAACATAGTCGTCCATTGGACATAGCTGATACCAAAAATTTTGACGAAGATGAATCATTCGTGTTCCAAAGCGTTGTTTTTTACAATGAGTCTAAAAAATTAATTATTGAAAAAAATGATGTAAAAAATAAGAAAGAAAAATCTCGTTCAGAGGTTAACCTTGCGAACATGCGGTTGTCCCAAATCTTTCGACTTCACATAGCGACTGCAGATTCTCTTGATGATTCCATTGGAGGAATTAAGGCCGAGAATGCAAGGTTGAAGCACCGGGTCAAGGAATTGGAGGAAACTTTGATTCATATTCCATTACCTGCCGGTCCTGTGGCAATAGCCATGCGTGCCACCCCTATAGCCAAGTTAAAAGGATCCTCGAGCCTCCTCGCATCATGTAGAGGATATGTGGAGAATAATATCAAGAAAAGAATGGAACTAATTGTTGAGTCGTGGGAAACATCACAAACCATGGCTTCCCTTGGAACGAGGGCATATAATTTTCTTTGCTCGAACATTTGCAGGCAGAATTAAAAAATGAAGAACGTTTCTATTTAGACATGGTCCTTCCTTTTGGCACCATTGTCAACAACATGACAGAAACGAGAAGAAGACAACAAGATCTCCCATCCAAAAATCGGATCACTTAATTAAATGCATGCTGGAAAGAAAAAGTGAAGAACCTGTATCTCATTGTCCAGTCATGTGAAGAAGTCATATCAAAGAAAGAAAAATTATTCACAAAGCTGACCAAAATAGACTTAGCCGGAAGGACCAATGACTTCCAAGACCCCAACTTAATCGTCAACTCCTTGCCCTTAACTAAGCAAGTATTTGATAAACAGATTGATGTTTTTAAGGCATTTTCTTTGGAAAAGTTTTACAACATCCTTGAATATGGTGAAGATGACATCGACAACTCGTTAGTCAACTATTCAGTACAGAATGAACAAATTGATCAGAATCTCCGTAGTCTTTCTATCAATCTAAGGGAATTAGAAAATTAACTTTTCAACAAAAAAACCGGAATGAGATCAACATCACCCCCTTGAGAAGATACATTGAAGAATGGGTCGAGAGGGAATTGAAGCAGGTCGTCGACGAAAGACAACATGCAGTTGCCAGGATTCCAGTAGTCATCGACAACAACAATAAAAAGGCATCAGCAAGCAAATAGAAAAATGGGTGATATGTACCATCCTTGTAAGTCTATACTTATCACATCCTGCTTTGTTTATCAATCCAGTTATTCCACTTTTTAAAATAAAAATGTCTAGCCAAAGACTGATACCTTTCAATTTATTCTTTTTAAGTATTACACTCTACCGTCGCCCACTTCTTCTTTCCACAATCCTATTTCTTGTACATATTTTTCTTATGGTCCGTGGTAGCCCCAATTTATTTTTTTATATATTTCAAATAAAACCGTTTTTATTTCCTTTTATATATATGTCCTCATAAATTTTTATCTTCCACTATGTTGAATGTCAAGAAATTGTGTTTATTTAATTTCAAAAGTGTTTTTTATCTCCTTGTATATATATGTCATAAAATTTTATCTTCCACTATGGTGAATGTGAAGAAATTGTGTTTATTTAATTTAAATATAATTTTTTTGCAGTGGCACATATAAAGACAAAATAGATAGAAATTTTAAACATAGCAAAATAAATTATACAACTTCAAAAAATAAATGTGACGCTACCACGCTTCATATTGCTTGTCACATCTCCACGTATCCATCTACCTCTGTTAGTTTTTCTTAACAATCACTAAAGCATCTTACAAAAACATAAATTTATTAATTTTTTTTAAATGTATTATCCATATATTACTTCATTCGATTGAAAAAATGTTGCAAAACATTTACTCGTACATATATAAGTATTTATTTGGATGTTAACGGATAACCAGTGAAATAGAAGTTCGGACAAGGATTTAATAAAGTTGTCCCGTAATTAACGGATGACCAATGAAACAGAAGTTCCGACGAGGATTTAATAAAGTTGTCCCGTAATTAACGGCGTAGTCACGTCAAATGTGTCTCCATTCCATTAATGTGCCAAACCGATTAAGTCCAAATATACTTTTCAGTTATCTCTAGTTTGTTTTTTAGTTATTTTTGGTGTTTTTATGCAATTTTACGATGATCCAGATTAATTTTTATTGAAATTAATTGGCTTATTACAATTTTCACTGAAATTAATTGGCTTACTATAATTTAAGAAGTGAGGAGATTATTTAATTTCTTTAAAATTGTATTTTTATATTTAAAAATAAATAAAAAAACATTGAAAAAAATGATAAGATTACATAATTTTGATGATTTAAAAAATTAAAAAAATATATCTTATACCAAATATTTTTAAATTAAGATATAAGTGTTTTTATCTTTTATCCATTTTTAAAGTTAATCATAAGTGTGATTAATTTTAACGAAAGCAAACTTTCTTTTCAATGATGATAAGCGTGTTAAAATTTATCTAAATCAAATCTCTGAAATATATAGCTGTAATATATGTAATTTTTTAAAGCAATTATTCTCCCAAACATGACGTTGATCTTGCTTTAAAATGTTCAACATGGTTGTTAATAAGATATCCATGCGTCGGCCATCAGTGTAGTAAGGAGACTCGGAGGTCGATAGCGATCCATTCTAACATATTTATTTTACTTCGGTGTGAAAGAAACCTGCAGTTGCAACTCACGGGGATTTAATAAGTTGTCCAATAATTAAGGACAAGTCACGTTATTCTGGATCGAGATTCTATTAACGTCCAATGAAGTACATACTACAAACAGTTTAAAGTATATCTGCTTTGCCCCCTTTTTTTTAAAGCAAATACTTTTTTGTCATGTTCATGCATTTTTTTCTTTAAATTATTTAATTTTGAGAAATTAGGTTTCAACATTTACCATATACCCGTTTGATAATGAAATGTTTAGAATTGATTAGTGCGTCAGCTATCACTGTATTGATGAGACTGAGGTCGATAATGATCCATTTTAACATATTTATTTTACTTCGGTGTGAAAGAAACCTGGAAAGTTCGGGAGTTGAAAACGGATGCTGTTTTTTTCCATTTTGTTACAATATCACCAGGCCATATTATCTATTTAATTGAATGGCTGTCTAAATAGAAGAGAATGACTACAACAGGTTTCAAGTTTTTTCTATGAAAATTAATTATGCCGAAAGGGCTTATATTTATTGGAGATGGGCACAATTAATCACCTTTTAATTTAAAATTCTAATCTGATGACTAACAATTGAAGATGTTAGCATATTCGTAGTCGTCCTCCCAAATCAATGAATGTGATTTACTCTTCATAATTTCCTTGTATTTTTTAATGCATCATTTAACCTGTTTACTTTTTAACATTTACCTAATCATATTAAGAAATTACTGTACCACCATATGATTGTCACGTTTAACTGATTAACCTTTGAAATTACCACATTTGAAATTAACTTTTAGATTTCCTCAGCTCTATGTGCGTTTCAGCTGTCCATGGATTTCAGCTATCCCAGAAAAAAATTTCCTCAACTCTATATGCGTTTCAACTGACGTTCACGGCTGTGCTAGTCTATATTAACGGAAACGTTCGATAAAATTGATCGAGAGGCGCGCATAAGGCATATGATATATGCCAAATTGAATACTAAGGCATTTACATATACCCTAGTTCTGATGATGCTTTACCTTCAATATGGAACTCAGATTATCGACCATCCACTGCCTAATTCCACGTAGCATTGCTTCCTGCTCCTAGCGTCATTCAGTACTCACAACCCGTGGTGCTGTCATAAAATTCATTTATGATAATGATGTTTTCATATGGTGCTGGCCTAAAATTGATTTATGATTAGGATGTTTTCAGATATTTACTTTTCCAGGTTAATAAGACATTAACAATGCCATTACCATGGCATTTGATGAGGACCAGTCAAAACGCTAAGTATTTGTTTGATCAGATTAGGAAGGTAAAGGTATCCGAATAACGTGGCAATATAACTACTCACTCAAGTATTTGTTTCATCCGATTAGCCCGGCAAAGGTATCCAAATAACATGGTTATATAATTATACAGATTTTAAAAATATATTATTATTATTTTATTATTTCATATTATTATTTTTTTAATATCTCATAATTATTGTTTTTAGAAATGACATATTTTCATTATATTGTTGTAAAGAAAGTCAAAATCATGCTTAGGAAAAATTAAACCTAAAAAGAGTTTTGGGGCAGCTGAACAAGGACTTGATTGACTTCTATTTGATTTATGAAAAGATTAGCTTCAAAGTGATCTAAGGAACCCAAAGAACAAATAATACTTGCAAGGAACATCTGATAAAGTATCATACTCAAGTTATAATGACAATTGCAATATTCAATTCAATTGATTTCTCAACAGTTAAGTTATAATAACAAGTGCAACATTCAATTTAATTGATTTCACAACAGCGAGGACATTGCAAATCTCACCCACTTATCATGTATATATAATGCATATGTATAACCACTAATGACAAGTATTGCAAACTCAAATACTTATACTTATTGTCTTACCTTCATGAAAAGGGATGATCACTGACCATTAAATGAAAATATAAATATAAAGTGAGGATTAGCACCACTGAAACATGGAACTGTTTTCATATGCCCAGTCATCACTATATTTTACAGCAGAATGATCAAGGTATGATATCAGCAATATAAGCACAGATGTAAAGTACATAACACGACTGCAACACTAAATTGATCTTATGGTTAGGTTATCGCTAAGGTTTGGCAATTATTTCATTACCCATCTGTGATGTTCAGGCCCATATACATGTTAACAAATCACCCTAAAATTAAGTGTGTGAATTGTCTGAGCATAACCTGTGATGACGAGGTAGTAAATATCTAATGGTGTATTCATTAATCACAAGATATTCTCATGGAGTATAAACGTTTTGCAATGGCAGCAGTAAATTTAAAATTGATTCCACACCTTTATACCAGTGTACATAACCCGTGCAACTGTATAGCACTGCTGTAATAGTTTTCCATTGTGCAATTCAGAGTCAGACTTTAAGCAAAATCACATGCATAAATTATATCTCACTTGTACCAAACCTAGCCACAAAGTGGATCAGTGCTGTGGCAATTCTGTGTGCAAAGTAATATACGTTCAGATTGCAATATTCGATAAATATTCTACGAGTGGAGCAAATGCTGCCACAAATCGGTGGGCATAGGACACATTTATGTCACGAAATCCATACAGTATAATCATTAATTGACGAGTTTTTGGATGCAATTGGAACTTCAGATTTAAGTATTGTGTGTAAGAGAGAATCAGCGTTTAACCATAAATACTTAAGATTTGAACTTGATAAACAATCTCTATCACACATATATTTATTACTACAATCTGGAATTCTAACTTCGATATTAGATGTATTGCATATGAAAAAATTGCAATGTTTAAGTCAAAGATACACACAATAATATAAGTCACTGCTGTAATAATTCTATTCAAGTCAAGAAAGTTGAATCGTTACTGTAGCAAAAATCAGAAGATGTGATCACAATATGCCATTAAGCAATGTCTATATTTCCTCAAACATCAAATGTATTAGTGCTACAAGAAGTTTCCAGTATACAGAGGATTTATATCACTTGGAAATTATGGATCAATGATGTAATAAATTCATACGATCAGTGTTTAGCACATCTTAAATTTCAGGTCTCACACTAATCAGACTTACACATTAGTTAGACATTGAAAACTCATCTGTATTCTGCAAGCAATTAAGATCACTGTGTAAACCCTAACTGTAACAGATCCTCCCAAGAGACAAGAGACACCAACACATAGGAAAGTTCACAGGGGTTCTTTGAGGTTGCTTGGGATTAAAAAAGGGGGGGGCTGGACTATGGTAAACCAATCAAGTAAATTGCCAGGAAACGATGCTCCACGAGACAGTTAAACAAAACTCTTTGCACTTGCATAATCTGGGAGCTAAACAGAAAATTGATAGTTGGAACAGCGGCCAAATTGTGATAACGTTCAGGGTAATTTAGTAGGTCGTTGGGCCTGGTTTTGGTAGTATTGTAGTGTGGCCAACTAACCTAAGAAGAGAACCAAGGAACGTTGCTAAAACGACTGTCGAAACCAGTATTAAGGGCTCTGTATGTAACACCTCGTTTTCTCCCAAGTATTTCATGAATTGTAATTGGCTGACTAAAAGGGAAGTCTTACAGTACTGGCCACAGGCCACTGGCCATGATACTATGAATGGAGATGATACTATGAATGGGAAGAGGCGAGGAGAATCGGAATTTCCTTGTTTTTCCAAGAATCCCAACCTCCACCAGAATCACCTTGAATGATTAACCTACCTGAGGTACCCTATTTTCCTTGTTCACAGGAAAATCTGTTAATGGAATTAGAACCTATTTGGGAGATTGACTCTCAAGGCTGCTTTTGTGGAAGCAAGTTGAGGAACCCGAGGGAGAAATGAATGTTCTAGATCATGAAGGGAGGAGGCATAGTGAACGTGAGGCAGAATAGAAGAAAAATAACAAGTGCTGTATCGTGGAGGAGAAAGAGGGATCGAGAGAGAGCACACTAGACATACCATAGAAGAGAAAACTCGGATGTTTTTGTGAATAAAATAGGAAGCTTTCTCATAATACTCATGGTCAACGTTGGAACAGAGAATACCCTGATCTAGACCACATCACAAAGGGTCGTGGATTGGTGTTTTTTTGGAAAGAAACTGACAATGGTAATCGGAGGGCAGTAGGGACTATGTAGAAGTGGAGGGACTCCCTTGTACATGAAATCTATCTTGTACGCTAGAGGAGTCCTTATGCTTAGTGGGAAGAGGGGATTTATGTTGTTGCCAATGTAGTGAAGGAGAGCAACTTTGATGACCAAATTCTTAACCTTAAATCCAACTTGTAATAATCCCCTTGTAGTATCATGGCCTCGAATGGATGGGGATTCTTGTAAAAAGAAAAGTTGAAGCAGAGCTTAAGGTTGGGTGGTAAGGCATTCACCCTCCGTTAGGATGAAGTTTTCCCTGAAACAATAAGTGTTTCTAAATGTATTTAGAAAATATTTGTTAATCAATATGAGTTGTGTTGTGTTCTTAAAAGAAATTTGAACATGTTCAATGAAAGCTAGAATATGAACCTTGTTTGTATAATGATTTTTTTCTAAGATTGATTCATTTATTGATTGATTGGCAGTGTCTCTGTAATAAGGATGGGGGACAAGGGTTCGAGGATTCGGGGTTGAAACCTTGTAGACAATGCCAAGAAGGAGAAAAGTTTATTTCCTTGAACCATCTTGTACCCTTATTTTAGTTCCCTGTTTAAAACCCAAGATAACCTCAATAATATATTTGGTGTGGAGACTTGATCTCGACCATGAGAATCAAAATAATCCTATCAAAAGGAGGGTTGTTTAGAAAAACCCATGAACATGGCCACTGTGAACTTTTCGACGAGATTGCTCCAAGTCGACGAGAGTCATGGATTCACTAGTAGGTTGGACCAATGAGATCTGAACCATAGATCATGTCATGATCCATTCCACTAAACTTGTCAGAATGCGACATTCAAAAAGATCCATAGAGGGCACATAGAAGGAACCTTCGATGAAGAAATATCGAAGGTGAAAGTACAAATGGACTAGAGCCATAGATCTTCCTGGAATTTTCATCAAGGAGACATGATACATTGATCTCGCCATGGGTACAACCAATAGAAAACCCTATGAGAGTTGTGGAGGTAGTTGATCACTTAGTGGATATGAGATCCGAGAGATTTGATGGAGGAGCATCATCAACAAAGCCATATGGGATAACAACAAAGCACCTAGCATACCTTTTGAGTAAAATTTTAAATTTTGAAAGATGGTGTATCTCAAAGAACTTCTAAGTAAATGATGAATCAAAAAAGTTTTAATGTTGGGAGGTTGAATGATCGCGTCAAACCATGAGAGATCAAATCATCCTTGAGTTATTTTGATTTTGGCGTGGATCTGATGATTCATCTTAAATTATCTGTCATAGACGTTTTTTGTAAAAGGACTAAGTAGTTGTAATCTTTTATTTTTGATTAGATAGGTAGTTGGAGGGAGCCCTAGAGGACCTCTTGTATAAGTAGATGCATTGTATGCCTGAATAGGGTTGGCTACAGAATTTGTAGGAGATAGTAGTTATTGAATGTAAGTTTTTTTAATCTGGTTGTAGCCATTTACATTTGATTGAATATAATAGAGGGATATTGACCCAATGCATCGTGTTGCTACTCTTTACAGTTTCCCTGTTATTTTATGTTTTCATGAATGAGTGAGTTATGTTACTGAAAGAATGAAACTATGAAGCATTTGAACAAGCTTCAATCATTTTTCTTCATTGAGTTCATGAAATGTGTGCATACAGCCTGGAAGGAGTGCGTAGAAAGAGCCTATTTCGACTCAAGGGTTTCCCAAGAGTATTGTCTTAGATAAGGACACTAAATTTGTTGGTCATTTATGGAGAACATTATGGAGGAAGCTCGGGACAAAACTGTCTTTTAGTTCAACATATCACCCTCAAATAGATGGACAGATGGAGGTGGTAAATCGGAGCTTGGAAAATTTGTTGAGAAGTTTGGTCACTCAACATCATAGCTAGTGGGATCAAATTCTGTCAGAAGCTGAGTTTGCATACAATGACTCACCAAACAGAAGTACAGGAAAAATCCTATTTCAGATAGTTATGGGATGATGACAAGAGGGGTATCAAAATTGAGAGACATGGAGCAGAGTGAATTCATAAGCATTGGAGCAGAAGACTTCGCTGCCAAGATGAAGAATATTCATAATCAGATCAAGGAGAGGTTGCAGAACAACAATGCATAGTATAAACACAGGGTTGATCAACAAAAAAGAGAACTTCAATTTGAAGTGGGGGATCAAGTTTTAGCACACTTGAGGAAAGAAAGGTTCCCAAGAGGAACATAAAACAAATTGAAGCTGTGGAATATTAGACCATGCAATATCCTAAGAAAATATGGTAACAATTCTTATGCGATAGAGCTTCCAGAGCATGTGGGAATATCACCCATATTCAACATCTCATACTTGTATCCTAACAGGTAAGATGACACAAAAAGTTCATAAGATCAAGAGAATATTCAGTGGGAGAAGCAAATCCATGTAGCAGAAAAGCCACAAATGGAGAAGATCGTTGATCAGACGATTGGCAAGAAGACTAGGAGGAAGACCTATTTTGAATATTTGGTCAAGTGGAAGGGACACCCGATAGAATATGCTAGTTGGGTAAGTGAAGCTGAGGTCCAGAAGCATGGAGGGTCAGTGTAGGAGCTCATGAACATGAATCCATGAATTTTCTGACTAGAGGAGTATGATGCAGGAGCATCGCCAGCAAAGCCACATGGGATAACAACACAGTGCCTAGTGCCTTTTGAGTAAAATTTTAAATTTTGAAAGATGGTGTATCTCATAGAACTTCTGAGTAAATGATGAATTAGAGAAGTTTTTATGCTGGGAGGTTGAACGATCACCTCAAACTAGGAGAGATCAAATCATCCTTGATTTATTTAATTTTGGTGTGGTTCTGATGATTCGTATTAAATTATTTGTAACAAACGTTTATTGTAATAGGACTAAGTAGCTGTAAGATTTTATTTCCAATCAGATAGGTAGTTGGAGGGAACCTTAGAGGACCTCTTGTATAAGTAGATGCATTGTATGCCTAAATAAGGCTGGCTGCAGAATTTGTAGGAGATAATTGTTACTGAATGTAAGTTCTTTTTATCAGGTTGTATCCAATTACATTTGAATGAATATAATAGAGGTATATTGACCCAATGCATGGTGTTTCTACTGTTTACAATTTCCCTGTTATTTTTTGTTTTAATGAATGAATGAGTTATGTTACTGAAAGAATGAAACTATGAAGCATTTGAATAAGCTTCAATCATTTCTCTGTGTTGATTTCATGCAAGGTATGAATACAATCTGCAAGGGGTACGTAGACAGAGTTTGTTTCGACTCAAAATATCAGAAAAGATAGCGTGAAACATTCATTTGGAAGGAGTGAAATGAGACTATTGCAAGGTGTTCACAATCGCCCGCCAGAAGCTAGGTCTTGCGTAAGAATCTATTGCAAGGAGTGAAAAGATTGGAAGTTTGATTAAGTGTTGAAGTAGCCTTGTGAGGAGTCAAAGGGTTTGAGGAATAAATATCAAGAGAGGTAGCAAGGGTAAATATTCAAAGAGAGTGGAACTATGAAGGTTTCATGAGTTATTGTCCAAGATCCATCTAGGAGGGAGAGAGATTGTTCTAGATTGTTGGATCTAGCCAAAGTGTGCGAAATTTAAGTCTTATTCTGCACACAAGAACGAGGGTTCACCGAAGTACTAAAGAGGTTAGGGACCATCCATCATCCAGAGGGACAGGTGGTGTAATGTGTACAACTCCAAAGAGGAAGCACTTCGGAAGTTTTGCAGACAAGGAGAGAGCCAAATGGCCAAAGAGCTGAAGGCTGAAATAGATCCCGGTCATTGGTTGCCAGGAGGTACATGTCAACAGATATGAGACTTTCAGGGAAATTCACTTCAGAAGATTTCAATTGTGGAGTGTGAAAAACTCATGAAGTCCCGAAGTCCGAAGTAGATTGTAACCATCAGATCCATAAGGAAACATGGTGGAAATCTATTGTCTTCAGGTGAAACCACTCTGGGAGAAAACGAGTGTGCAGGAGTTGAAACTCTCGAAGGCTGAAGAGCCAAAGTGAATTATGGACATTAGATCCAGAAGGACACACGTTGAGAGATCATGTGTTTCGGGTGGAATTACTTCGGGAGGAAGCAAGTGAAAAGAGTTTGAAACTCCTAGAGCTTGAAGAGACGAAGTTAATCATAGTCATCGATCTGTGGGAGACACGTGTCATTAGATCGTGGAATCTAGGTAAAATAGCTCCGGGAGAAACTGAGTGTGGATAATTTGAGACTTCCGAAGGCCAAAGTCCTGAAGTGGACCAGAGCCATTGATTTGGGTGGATGTGCAACACTTGATCTAGAACTTCTGGTACAAAATACTACGAGGGAAAGAGGAGGTTGGAACATCCCGAACTACTGAAGCGTGGAGTCCCAAAGTAGATCTTGACCATTGGTTGATAAGAATCATGAGGATCGTTGATCTAGTCTCAATCAAAATTTATGAAGTCGTGAAGCACCAGGAGGTTAAGCCTCAGGTCACAGCTCGAGGTAGCATGCAAATAAGGGCTAGCAGAAGGAGCTAGCGCCCGTTGGTGTTGAGATTTGGAAAAAGTGCCAAGAAAGCAAGGCCCATAGGTAATCGTCGATTTGTGAACGAAAATCGATGGTGGGGAAACATTGTGGAGCGCGGAGGTGAAATTAATGAATGTGCTAGTTCACAGCCCATAATTCACCAACGTTGTTGATCTCATCAGGATGGGGGATCAACAACCACAATTAAATTGAGTTGGGTGAGTACTTTTCTGATTGCGAAGATTGAGCCCTCCGATAAAGAGAGAGCACATTGGCGTCCCACAATAACTGTGGACTGTCGATCGATGAACAAATCGATAATGACCATATCATGACCGTGAAAACTGGAGGGATGAAAAAACATGATCAGACATGAGCTAGGTGAGTGCCATATGACCTGCACCTTGAGTAATAATAGGACCTTTGTTTGATTTAGTTTGAGACCAGCAAGGTTTCGAGGAGCTAATCCAGCTCGAGGAGATTAAGATCCTTGACTGGGAGGTTGCGCAGCCCTGAGGGAGAGTACAGGGGGTGTGTGTCAAGATTTCTTGTCGTTAGATCTAGATTCTGAAATTCTCTAGATCTATTAGAATAATCTAGTTAATAAATAATTGTTCACGAGGAAGAAAAAACTTAGAGAAGAGGTTATTCCTGATGGGAAAATATCAAGTTCACGAGGGCCACTCATCTACCAAGGTGTCCACCAAATAATATCTTAGTTGTAAATCTTGTCGTGGAACTCATGTGTCATGTGATGGGAAGGGATTGGGTGAGACCACTACATATCATATGGTTTGGGGGTTCTGAGTGAATTGAGACAGTTGTTTCCCCTGACTCTCGTCCCTTACATCTAGTGGGAGTGAGTCTATTAGAAATAATTGATTCGAAGAAAGGTTGGGGTTGCAAATCCTGTATTCGTGATGAGGGAGAGTCAGACCTTTTTTCAACCATTGATTAATGTGCATTGAGTGAGACAGAACTATCAATCCATCAATCTAGATAAGTTCATCTCCCGATTGCATAGAAGTTTTCCTACGAAATATTACTAATGGGGTGTGTCATGTTCAAGGAATTGTCACTACCACAGTAATGCACACACCCACATGTTCATATAAGTAGGTGGCGTGGAATATTCCATGTCGAATTGACGTAGGACATATAACATCATAGAAGGTAAATCCCTAAAGATATTAGAAGGACATTATGATTGGATGAGAACCAATTTCTGATTGCATAGATGATGGATGGAATGCAACACATGAGCAATTTTCCATTTGTTGAGGTTAATACCCGAGATCAAAGTCATAGTGGGAAGAGGAATTTTGACATCCCACTAGCCTAAATAGAGTTTAGTGGGTCATGTTTGTTACACTTTATACCTGCAATATATATTTTTAATGAGGGTATAACCAAAGCTGAAAGGATACTATGCATACAAACATGGGTTTGTTGGTGAAGTTTAGGGCCCAAATTACTTGCTGATATGGAAAAGGATGAAATTATTTTGAAAGGTTGATCTCAAAAAATGGCAATGGCCTCAGATTTTATAAAAACATTCTTAGGAAAGTGCAGGCATAGGAAAACAATGTTGATTCCTTGAGAAGGTACCTATTTGGTAAGAAATGTGGTATATCGACCCTACAAATACAACATATGGTTACCTTAGGGCTAGAAAACAATTATAAGTAAAAAAACCATTGTAAAACCCTAGAACCATTATGTTATAATGATAGAATAATTAAACCAACAAGCTCGTAAAGTGTATTAGGATATGCAGTAATGCTCAATAAAAATAAAAATTATTGATTTGATTTTTTGGGGGTTTTGGGTAGTTGAAGACAACAATAGGACCAGTTTCTTAGAGGTGCAATGGGGTTACTACTTCACCTTATACGTCCAATGGGGTAACTATTACACCTCAAATAAAACATAGGGTTTATGAAGAGCATTGTTGAAGGGCACTAGGAGGATTTCCCCCTAAGCACCACTCAGGGACTGAATGAATTCTTCAAATTTGCAAGAGAGTATTAGTCCATGAGGAATCTCTATGTGTGTTATACAAGGTGAACTTAAATGTCAACCAAGAAAAAGGGAAGAAACATGTTGATCTTAAAGACTATTTTACAACATTTGAATCAACTTCATGAGGATATAATCCCCTTGCATTTTTAAACAAGTGGTACTTCTCTTTGTTTTTCTGAAATATGTAGATGATGTTCTTGGACTTGACTGTCAAATGGGAGAATGATAAAGAGTAAGCCATAAATCTTTTATTTCTTTAGTTTTTCTATAAAATGGTTCTTAATAACCAGATTTCTCTGTGAGTGCAAAATTTGAATGGAGATGGACCAAGCAACTTCTTAACAGTAAAAAAGTAAAGAATGTCTTCAATATAAAAATAAATATTTGTTCATCTTAATTATAACATCCCTATGAAACACATGCATGCATAATATACAACCACATTTCCTCACAATTAAAAGAGTTGAGTGGAGTTAATCAATTTAGAGAACTTTAAATGAGTTTGCATTTAAAACTTAAAAGAATATGATGATAACACTCAAAAAATATCATACTAAAAAATATCAAAGTATGAAAAATCATTAAATTTAGGTCCAAATATATTTCTTTGGGGAGTTAAATACATAAAATATATTTCACCTTATAAAGCATCTCAGTAAACTGTAAAATACTCCTATTGATATTTTAGGTAGAGGCCTTGAAGAATAAAATAAAAATACACGAAAAAATCTAGGAGAGAAATTGTGTAGAAAAAGAAGAACAAAGAAAACAGAGATGGGTAAAATCATGAATATCGGTGTCTATTTTCCTTGTTTTTTGAGAAAATAAAATATATTTTCAGAAGCTTTTCAACTTCTGATAAAAAAAAAGTACTTTGTTATTTATAGTTTCACTTTACTTTAAAAACAAAACTTGTCAACCATTTTGTTAGCTTTTAATTGATTTTTTTTTTTTTAATGGACATTTGATATGTTAATTTAGCGATTGTTTGATAGTATGTTCCTTAAAAATGAAGGCAATGATAATGAATTATGTTGGTTGACACCAATTTACTCATTGTTAAACTTTTGTTTATGAAAAACTCAATATGTTGCAACAATCTAAACATACTCTATTAAAGTATGACTATAGTTTTTAAGACAATAAATGAATATTATAATTACTACAATCTTTTAAATTTGACCAATATTAAAAAGTTGCATATTTTAAACATGTTTAGATTGACATCAAGTATCCGCCTTAATTTTTATTTAAAATTAAAATCTAAAAGTACCCTTTTGAAGAGGACAATGAAAGATTCCCAAATATAATTTTTCCATAAGTTTTTATAGTGCATTTTTGTAGATATTAATTTTTAATTTTAACGAATAATTATGTCATATAAAAATAATATGAAGATACATTTTTATAAAATTAATTAAAATTACTAATAAACAATTAAATTGAATACAGATTGTATCAAATGAAAGTAGATTCAATCCTTGAAAGTAGATTCAAACTCATGGTATTTTAAAGAGTCCGCTCTAGTTGAAGTGAACACATACTTTTCTGAAAACTGCCATAGTTATAGGTTTTCGGCTAGACTACACTTCAGATGCAAGTTAGTGTTTTTCAGTCAAAAGTTAGTTTTAATATAAAAAAAAAAATAGATTTAAAATTTATGTTATTTTTTTTAAGGGTGCCATTAGATTTAACTTTCATCCAAAAATACATTTCAGTAGAAATATTTTTCGGTCGAAAATTTCAAGAGTTTGGCCGAAAAAGTCCCAATAACAATTTTCGTGACCCGATTCTCACGAGAGTGTTACCCTCATTCATGATTTTACCCAGATCTATGTATGAAGATGAGAAAGTTGGCTACAAAATAAAGGTTGGACAATGTTATTATAATGATATAACATTTTATTTGATGGTGCTCTCCTCCTTTTAAAATATGCTCCCAATGCTTCTTTGAAATGCTTTTCCCTAACAATTAGGGTTTTTTTCTTATGGAAATTTCCCACGTGCTTCTTATTGTTAAAATAAATAATATATACTTTAAATAAATGATTTGTTAAACACTTATTAATGAATTGGGTCATTGAAATTCATTCCTCCAAGTGGGACCCACTTCACTCTTTTATAAAAGTTACTTAATAAATTTTTATTTCCAAAATTTGAAGTT
This sequence comes from Picea engelmannii, assembly GCA_009831015.1. Classification (NCBI taxonomy): domain Eukaryota; kingdom Viridiplantae; phylum Streptophyta; class Pinopsida; order Pinales; family Pinaceae; genus Picea; species Picea engelmannii. The sequence continues at coordinate 498,725 of ML781697.1, read as the reverse complement.
GACTTCAAAAAACACATTGATTACTTAGAGTGATATGTGACTTCTTAGCCATGGAACCCATTCTAGAAATCAACTTCAATATTCAAGTTTTCCAGTGATCCATCTTGAGCAACATTTGGAGGTCTAGATCTCAACTTATAGCCTCCAGAAGTAGAGGTTCCAAATAGTTTTCCTAGAAATCCATGAAAAGAGAGATGACTATTATTTTAATTTCTAGAAATTGTATGGCCAAATTAAGCAATTGAAAAATATCCCATTCTATTCCCTGTCATATTAAATTTCCAATGAGGTATCATTTGTCCAAAACAGACTTATGGATCAAGAGTTATGAGCTCTAGAAGGAAGAGACTCAACCACCATTGTTTCGGTTCATTGATAAATATTGTCCCTTGATTTGATTCCACCTTTTTTAGTCCCACATTCATTTAGGAATTGAAACAATAATTTTTTATAATGAACATGCATCCCTTATCATTCATGTGTAAAATAAAGGAACTGAAGGAAGCCTTAGTGTAGCTCTTGTGCCTTAGAAAAATTCATGCCTTGGTAATATTTTGGTCTTCCAATCATTGTCCAATAATCACCCAGTTAAGTTATGAATTCCTCACACATCACGTAAAATCACAAACTAGTAACCTTCCATGTCATTGTCCAGTCTTCTATATCTTTCGATGTGTCACCTGGGGATAGGTCTACCTCACTATAGCCTGTCACCCAAGGATAGGTCCACATCAATGTGACGTCTCCACATATGGTACATCCACAATAAGGCGGGAGGGGGGGGGGACTTAGGATAATAAATAATATTAAAAAATTAAATGGAGTATTTTTGGAGTTACGAGAATGCACTGGTAAAGGAGGAAGGTGAGGATATAAAGCTTATTAAAATGACTATGTATGAGGAAAGGATGTGGATGCAGGACACAACATATGAGGAGGATATTGTGGGTGTGGAACATGTTGGACTCTTGTAATGTGAAGGATGTGTATGGGGGACATAATACATGAGGATTTTGTGGCTCTGGAACATGCTGGAATCCTGCAACATGATTCTCACAATGCATTCAAAAATAGAGTGTAACACCCAGTAAAATGATTAATTCATGAAGAATGCAAAGTGTGTAACATGGAAGACAAGGGTGAAAATTTAGGGTCATACGATTGTTGGTGTGAGACACAAGACATGGGGAAAAAAGATAAGCGCGATTGTAGGTGCAGGACACAAGACATCTGGAAAAAGGGTAATTGAAGAGGGAGGTTGTCCCACATCTGTAATGGAAGACTTAGTGTAAAAAGGAGTAAAAGGTGGTAAGTCAGGAAAAATTACTAAGTGTTGGGGTGTTGCGGGACACAATACATGAGTAAAAAAGGTAAGCGTGATTGCAGGTGTGGGAAACAGAACATGGGGGGGTGGATGTAAATGAAGAGGGAGGATATCCACATCCACAATGGAAGACTTTGTCTAAAGAGGAGTAAAAAGTGGAATGTCATGAAAAATGACTAAGTGTTGGGGAGGGAAGTTATGTGAGTCAGAGAGTCATAGAGTTGTGTGAAAATAATAAAATGGAAATGGAACATGAAATGTAGAAAAGGGAAAATGGAAAATGGAAATATGAAAAATAGAAAAAATAAATGAAAAAATAAAATAGGAAGAGTAAAATGGAAAATGGAAAATGAAAAATTAAAATAAATTATGGAAATGAACATATGGAAATGAATTATGAAAATGAACTAAGTAGATAATGAAAATGGAATGGGTTAAGTATGGACATGGTCAAGTGTGAAAAATATTTAAATATTGAAATGGTGTGGAGGATTGGAAAAATGTCTAGGTATGGAGAGTACTGAGGAAGGAGAGTAGAGGGGAAATAAAGAAAAATGGCTAAGTATAAACTATGGATAGTGGAGAACAAAAAAACTGGAAAAATGTCTATGTACAGGGTGGCAACATGTCGGAGAAGTGCAATATCTTTGGCATATGAGCTCTATTTTGGATTTTGTAAAATGTTGAACAAAGATGAAAAATAGGCCAATTTACTGACAATATATACATATGTATTTTTCTTCCTTTAATATATTTTTTTTCTTTCTCTTTTTTTTTCAAAGACAAATCATATTTGCTATCCTTTTATTATGAAGAAGTGGATAACAAATAGAGTCAAAAAATTTTGGGTCTTCATGATCAAGAATTGAATATTCTTTAGAAATTTTCAAGTTCAACCAAAAAGCATATTGGTCTCTATTTAATGAGTGAAAACACGTAAACATATGCCTCCAACTCTAGGACAATAACCCCTGTGGGTTGCTGAGAATCCAAAATCCTTGTCCATATGCCTTCTTCATTAGGCTATGGGGTTATCTTCAAACATTATATCCATATAGAAACCCCTTTATTATGAAAAAAATCAATTAAAGAAACAAAATATGTATAAATAAGATATACCTAGCCTATCCTACTTGGAGGAAAGGGACGTGATGCAGGAGCATCGCTCCACCTCAGCACTCGCCAGCTGGTTATCACATTGGTGCACATTCAAGGAAGGGAAAGGCATCGTCCTCTCATTTTTCCTTCGAAATTTTAAAATGTAATTAAGGAAATTAATGTTGTCAGGATGGGGCCACGTTGTGCCTAATTTTCACAAGTTGTAGACGAGGTCACCTTAAGTGGCTAACGGTAGGAGAGATCTTCATCTGATTCGGATCAGATTTCCATGATTCTAATCTGCCTCATTAGTTAGGCATTTTGAATGGTGATTAGACACCACTGGCTTAGCTTGGAGGGAAGCTCATCGAGCCCCTCTTGTATAAATATTTGTATTGTATGTTTGGTAGAGGTGGCTGGAGTTTGATGAAAAATCATTATAATCCAAGTTGGAGGTTGATGAGAGCCGAGACTCAGTTGCATTTCGGACTCACGCATTATAATTGACATTATTTCATTAATATAAAAAGAATAATTTCATTGTCTGTCATTTTCCTGTGTAATGGATGTTTATTTGTGAATGTCATTCATGTATGTTTATACTGTATATGTATGTTAGAATTCGTATGCAGGGGTATGGATAGAATCCTCTATATGTGAGTATGTTGAATTAGCTTTGTTTCTTTAGGCTAAGTGAGAGGAGTGCATGACATAGAGTTGAAACTTTGTGAGCCGACGCAAGGAGTGTGTGTCTGAACTCTTTTGAGTCGGAGGAGAACGTGCCTGGAGGGAACACCAGAATAATTCACAGACTCAAGGGAGAATTTCAAGGTTGTTGAATACCTTAGAAAGAAATTTTTCACAGGATTAAGCGTAGCACATAGTTATTGAAAACTTTGTCATATTTTTCCACGAGGGCATTGAGCAACTATGAGTGCGCATAAGACCAACACATTATGGAGTGTTGGAGACATTGAGAGAACCCAAGAGTTGTTGAATAGTCTAAGGAAGGATTTGAAAGTGTGCATTGAGTGGGGAAAAGGAGTTGCCTTAGTAATTCTGGAATTATTCAGGGAGAGACGCCTGAAGGCTTAAACGAGTGGAAGGAGTGCGCCAAGGAAAAATTAAGTTCACCTTACAAGCTTAGGAGGAAGAGTGTCAAGATGCTAGGAGGCAACTAAAATGTTCACAAAAGGAGGCAGTAGAGCCAAGAATCTTCAAGGGTTGAGATGAGTAAAAGATTAGAATAAACAATGTTGTTACATGTAGAATTCTTGCAAGGAGTGCAGAAAAGGGTCGAGAAAAGTCTAATTCTCGGGAAAAAAAAGCGATAATTGTCAGAAAATAGGAAGGACTTGTGGAAGTCTTGAAGGAATCAAATACACCCATCGTCTTGAGGAGACAGGTGGCGATATATTTGGAGGTATGGGAGTTAGAGCTCCAGAGGAATTTCCATGAACAAAGAGCAGTCTTCGCAAAGTTGCTAAGGGAGGAGTGAATCCAGACCGTTATATCTAGAAGGGACACGTGGAAGAAACCGATGGAATCCGGATAATTGGTGCTCTAGAATAAGTCAGAGGAGAAAAATCAAGAGACTCCTGAATCTCAAAGTCTGAATAGACCATATTCGTTGATCTCAAGGATGAACAAGGATCATTGATACTCGTGCCATTGAGTTCCCTGATTTGGAGTTCAGGAACATAGGAGTTGGTTGTTTCGAAAAAATATGAAATCCCAAAGCCCAAAGCGCTTTTCATGGTTTAGCCTTAGGAACAGCCCAAATTCATATGATAGAAAGGGCCTAGCACAAAGAATGAGTGTTTCCATCACTTTCTTTAAAGGGCCAAGAAGAGAGCCACAGTTTTAATAGGACCCACACTTTGGAGAAAGAGGGACTTGTGATAAATTTGCATTGGGTTCTAGCAGTGGACTAAAGAGTTAATTTGACTCAGGTTTGAACGATCTTAGACTGGGAGGTTGCGTAGCCCCAGAGGGGAGGGTGGCTACTCCAGAGTGGTATCAGAGCTGAATTTTTGTCAGCATATTTTACGCATAGGAGAGACAGTGGAATGAGATACTCTGATACCACCAGAGTGATATGAGAGACACATAATTTATTTATGTAAGCAGGGGGGCAGAGTATGATGCTCTGTGGATATTGTTGCAAGGTGTGCGACAGATGATAAACAACCAAGTGGGTTGCAGGTGAAGCAATATGGTTACTAAATTCCATAAGTGTGATCGAAGAGAAGACTTTCCATAGAAAAGAAAAGTGGAAATCGATAAGGAGCTCAATGAAATCCCAGCAGAGATGGAGAAGCTAGAATTGAAAATGCAGAAGGATGAAAAGGTACGTTGGAGATATGAGTGGCCTTTCAAAAGGAAAGCTAGGTGTCATGTTCAAAAGTTGTTGGCCAGAAGGTAGAAACATGTGTTAAAAAGGTGGTTGAGACATGATAAAAACCTCAGTGGCGAGGGAAAGAGACCTGGCGGAGGTCTCATAGATTGCTAGGTGGGAAATGAGAAGGGATCAGTTGATCTCATAAATTGCTAGGAGGGCATAGGAGACATCCTGATTTTCCACATGGGTAAGGTAGAAGAAATGATCTTAGATGAGAGTTCATGTCAGCAAGGGATGTTGACAGATGGGAAGAAGGTGGAAGAAAGGCCACATCCATATGAAAATTCATGTGGAACTTTAAGTCACATGAATTGAGGTCATGATAAGTTAAATAATTCCACCACTGAGGAGAAATATCAGAGGAGTGTTTTTGTTATTGGAGCAGTCAAGATATTCCTACCAAGTAGTCTATTAGAGGATAACATATTTGTTGCAGAGGTAGCAGAAAAGGGACAATGAGATGAGACTTTCATGGAGGAGGAGGCACAGATACTGAAGTCTTCCCCAACAAAGAGGAGCACATGGTCAATTTGCTCACTCAGTGGGAGATGGGGTTGAAGATATTGGAGGATTGGTTGGACAGTCTAGAACTAGAAGGTGGATTCCAGAGAATAGCTATGCTAGAGGAGACATGCCAACATCAGTTGTAGCTGGAGGAAGCTAGAATGGAACTAGCTGAAGAACTGGTAAAAGATTATCTATCAGGGGAGATAGTTGAGAAACGGTTCAGTAAGGAGCCTGCGGAATTGAAGTCTACAATAAAGTGGCCAGTCAGTGTGTTGGTAGATGAAAGTAGCATGGGAGATCTAGATGATCTACCCTTAGAGCATCATGAGGAGTTCCAGCTGAGTAGTCTGCACAAGGAGAACGAGACGATGGAGCAGTTGGAAGAGGTGATACAAGAGATAAGGGAGTTGATGTTGAAATCGATAGAAGAATTTTGATCCAGGTGGATATTTGTGGCCACCTACCTATTCCAATTGGATCCCCACCAGTACTTCTTTCAATTTTTCAGTTTCCACACAGTTTACTATTTTTAACAGTTTTGGGGATCCTGAACTTCTGGAGCTGTTTTGACACCTTAAATGACGTTTTTTTGGGAAAATGGGGAGAAACATGGATCATAGATCAATTTTTCTCACCCAAAAGTTGTAGTCCTCAGATAGATATTTCTAACGAGGTATGTAACGCATCAAACAGAGATCGTATGCCAAAGTTACGTCCTTGGGAAGTTGATGTACCAACTTACCCAAACAGGGCCCATAGTCTTGGCGTTTTATCTCCTAGGGTTAGGTATTTGGAAGTTTAGGGTCTTCCATTGTTTCTCAATAATAACAGGCCTTTGAGCCTCATTGTAACATAGTTCAGAGGCTAGTAGCCACCACATCTCTTCTCAGAGATAAGCTACCAGTGCCCTAGCTAGTTTATTTCCATTCTGTCTGTAAGCATATTTCAGTCATTTGTTATTAATGAAATGAAGTCTTATTTCCACTGCATCTCTGTGTTTATGTGTATTTATATATTTTATTATGTTCCTACATAAATCTGGATCAGTGGTGTCAGAGTAGTTTGCTCGTTCTCAATCCTTCTTTACATGTCCCCAAGGAGGTCAGGGTATAAGGAGTTGGGGCTCGATCTGGTTGAACCTTTGCAAGATCAGCTTCACAAACCCCGATGATCGCCCATGGGGGAAGAAATGAAAGATGAGGTAACAGGAGATCCTATCAAAATGTTGCTCGAGGAGTCCCTCGAGAAACAAAGGAATGCGATGATGAACAACTTTTCCCAGATTCTTCAACGGATTCCCATTGGTGGTGCATCGACATCCAACAGGCACTTTGGAGGTGCCACTCCTTTTAAGGTACAAGTAAACTTTGACATTCGAATATTTGAGGGCCAAATAGATGTAGATATCGTAGATAGATGGTTGAATCTGTTAGAAGGATATTTCTCAGTTCATGACTTTTCCAACCGAGAAAGGATTATTTTTGCACTTCTCAAAGACAACCCCCATGTAATTATTTTTGAGATGCCATAAAGGAACAATATTATCACATGGGGAGCTATGAGGAGAAATACATACAATGGACTACATTGCGGCAACAAAGGGACCAAGATGTGCATGAGATGACGAATTTGTTTCATACCCTACGCACAAAGTTGGGTATCAAAGATTCAGACAAACATTTGGTGTTAAAGTACCACATTTGTCTACATAGATACATTCAAGAGGAAATGGAGTTCCTCGACATCTCCTTGCTTGGTGTGGCATATTGATATGCTGCCAAGATTGAACAGAAGTTCAAACAGAAGAAGAGAGACTTTGGGTCTGTGAATCAGAAGCAAGGGAAAGGTACCCACAAACCGTAGAACAAAGGACCAAGCCAAGGTGGGACATCCTAGGACAACCCGCCAAAGCCACAAGTAAAGAAAAACACCACGAAGCCAAAAAAGGACACAGGGAAGTGGTGTGAGTTCCATAAGAGCTCCACTCACGACACAAGTGAGTGTCGAGCCAAGTAGTCACTGGTAGATGAGTTGAAGGCTTCTGAATCAGATGCATGCTCCTACTCTGAATCAGAACCTGACAAGGGAAATGACAGGGGGAAGCAGATTATCGATTCAGAGCCCAACACCACCATTTCCACCATGAAGATCCAGGAGGAGGAACCAGAAGATCCAGATGAGGCAGAGCATCTCTTCCATTCCAAGATGTGGGTAAAGGGTTCCTCGTTGCAATTCATTGTCGATAGTGGGAGCCAGAAGAACCTCATCTCAGTAGAGGTCGTGAAGCAACTGGGCTTATTGACCACAACACACCCACAACCATACATCATTGGGTGGTTGCACCAAGGATGGGTCCTCCACATCAACCAACAATGTTGCCTTCCCTACAGCATCAAGCCCTTCATGGATGAGGTATTATGTAACATTTCTCCTCTTGATGTTTCTGATGTATTATTAGGCCAACCATACTTGTGGAAGTGACATGTTATGTATGATTCTAGGCCTCGTGATGTTATTATCACTTTGGGAAATAAGCTATACAGGATACCAAAGATAGCACTGCTTACCACCATCTCTTTGGTTACTGCAAAACAATGCATTAAGCTCATTTCAAAAACTAGGAATTTTTTTTTCCTGATGCTCCGCCCTTAGGGAAAGAAGAAGAATGTGGCCATGACCTTTAGACAGGGCCCTACTACACAAAAGCAATAGATGGATAAGGTCATGAAGGAGTACGAGGACATCTTCACCTCCCCCGCAAGGGTGCCTCTACACTACGAAGTTAAGCACCCCATCGATTTGACCCTAGGTGCATCGCTGCCTAATGGACCCATCTATCGGGGCTCTCTTCTAGAGAATAACGAAATCAAGAGGTAGATTCAGGAGCTGTTGTAGAAAGGTCACATCCAGCTGAGTTCATCACCCTGTGGGAGCCCAATCGTGTTGGTGCAAATGAAGGATGGGACTTGGAGACTCTGCATTAACTATCAAACACTAAACAAGATCACTTTTTGGAATAGGTATTTGATCCCACGAATTGATGACCTTCTGGACCAACTCAAGGGGGTGAAATATTTCAGCAATATCGACTTGAAGTCTAGGTATCACCAAGTACCAATCAAACCCTCTGATGTGTGGAAGACTGCCTTCAAATCCAAGGAGGGCCTTTTTGAATGGTTGGTCATGCCTTTCAGGTTGATGAATGCCCCTGCAACCTTCATGAGGCTAATGGATGACATCCTACGGCCATTCACCAACTCATTTGTAGTGGTGTACTTGGATGACATTATGATCTTTAGCTAGACTTGGGAAGAACACCTCCACCACATCTGACAGGTCCTCCAAACATTGCGGCAACACAAGTTGTGTGCCAATTTGGAGAAATGCACTTTTGGCATGACCCAAATTCAGTATCTGGGATACATTATTGATGAGTCGAGGGTGCATGTTTATCTAGCAAAGATCCAAGTCATTCAGGATTGGCCAGCCCCAACTACCCTAACAGAGCTCCGCAGCTTTTTAGGTATTGCCAATTTCTACCATAGGTTTGTGTTGGGATTCTCTCATATCACTTAGCCCTTGAGTCAAGTCACCAAGGGAGGAGCTAAAGAAAAATTATTTTGGTCTGAATCTCAACAGAAGGCATTTGGGGAGTTGAAGCATCGCCTCTGCTCTGCCCCAGTGCTCACATTACCTGACTTGCAAAAACCATTTGAGATTGATACATATGCATCTGACTATGCGATTGGGGCAGTCCTTACTCAACATGGGCATCTAGTGGCATATCATAGTGAGACACTTTTCGACAAAGTCTAGAAGTATCCCACTTATGACAAAGAAATGTATTCCATTGTGCAGGCTTGTCGAAAATGGAAGCATTACATTTTGGGAAAAGAAATAGTCATCCACATAGGCCACCAACCCGTGCAGTTCATAAAGACACAAGGGAAGTTGCAGAACGATCACCATCAGAAGTGGTCCACATACATGCAACAGTTTCATTTGAACATTAAATACAAGAAAGGAAGAACCAATAATTTTGTAGACTGCCTCAGTCAACCACCCATCATGGCACTAACCACTGTGCTCAACTCTTGTGGGCATGAGACTTCCGATTGGTCACTTCTCTACACAAGTGATCCATAATTTGGCCACACATACAATACACTCTTGGAGGGTAAACAAGTTCCCAATTTTCACCTCCAGGATGACCTTCTTTGTCACCTAGGACGCTTTTTTGTTCCTTCAAGTGAGCATGCCAAGATAATTTTAGAGGCGCACTACATTCGAGTCATTGGGAATTTCAGGGTCGATAAAACCATGGCAGTACTGCAAAAGTATTTCTATTGGATGAACCTTCGACGAGATGTCGATAAGTACATCAAGTCCTACACTACTTGCACCATTGCCAAACCGACCATCAAGAAGCAACGCCTCTATACTCGGCTTCCTACCCCTGTCGACCTTGGGAATCTATCTTTATGGATTACATGTCGGGCCTTCCTTCTACTAAGCATGGCAATGACTGTGCTTTTGTGGTCGTCGACCGATTATCGAAATGATGTCCTGCAAGAAGAATATCACAACAGAAGCCACTGCTAAACTACTCTTTGAATGAGTGTGGGTACACTTTGGGATCCCACAGTATATCATCTCAAATCGAGACAGTAGGTTCCTCAGTACATTTTGGTCCAGCCTCTAGTCGATGTTGGACACCAAGCTCACCAAATCCACAACTTTACATCCACAAATTGATGGCCAAACAGAGGTCATCAACCGGATGATCGTACACATTCTGTGCATGTACAATTCAGAGAATCCACACACATGGGATGAGTTCCTTTCCTATGTACAACACAACTACAACCAGGCTCTCCATAGCTCAACCAACCACAGTCCCATTCAAGTGGGTTTGGGATTCCAACCGCTATGTCCCATTGACATAGCCATGCCATTTGTGGCTACTCATGGAGATTCAGCTCATGTCCAGTCTAAGGCTAACAAGGAAAACAAATTCATTGAGCACATTCAACACATCAGCCAATAGGTTCATGACATGTTGGACAGAGCCAATGTTAAGTACAAGTAGCGACATGATCAACATCGGGTGCCACACAACTTCCAGATGGGGGACAAAGTGTGGTTGCATTTGCAAAAGGAGCACCTCACTCGACCCCACCACAAGCTTCACTCTCTCCAATATGGGTAGTACACCCTCACCAAGGCTGTAGAGGACAATGCCTTTGATCTCAGCATTCCACCATTCCATGGTCTGCACCCAGTGTTCAATGTGGACTGCCTTTGGTCCTACTTTCCACCTCTACTATACACATCCGACATGGTAAAAAAACTCACACCAATAGAGTTAAATCCAGACTACATGGAACAAATCAAAACTGATCAGATCATGAATACATAGATCAAGAACACTTGAAAACAAAGGATACTGCTATATCGAGTTATCAAAGCAGGCCAACTCCTTCACCAGGGACCAAGTTCAGCAGAAGTTTCCTCATCTCATGGAGGAACTCAACGCAATGGGGACCATTGCTTCCTAAGGGGGGAGAAATGATCCAGGTGGATATTCGTGGCCACCCATCTATTCCACTTGGACCCCTACCAGTTCTTCTTTCAATTTTTTAGTTTCCGCACAGTTTATTATTTTTACCAAGTTTCTGGGTCCTGAACTTCCAGAGCCATTTTGAGGCATTAAACGACGTTTTTTTGGGAAAATGGGCAGCAACATGGATTGTAGATCAATGCTTCTCAACCAAAACTTGTATTCCTCATATAAATCTTTTTAATGAGGTATGGAACACATCAAACAAAGATTGTATGCCAAAGTTACATCCCTAGGAAGTTAATGTACCAACTTACCCAAACAGGGCCCATAGTCTTGGTGTTTCATCTCCTAGGGTTAGGTCTTTGGATATTTAGGGTTTTCCATTGTTTCTCAATAATAAAAGGCCTTCGAGCCTCATTGTAACACATTTTAGAGTCTAGTAGCCACCACATATCTTCTCAGAGATAAGCTACCACTGCCCTAGCTAGTTTATTTCCATTCTGTCTGTGAGCATATTTTAGTCATTTGTTATTAATGAAATGAAGTCTTATTTCCACTGCATATCTCCGTTTATGTGGATTTATGTATTTCATTGTGTTCCTACATAAATCCAGATAAAAATTTTCAGTAAGGAGAAGTTGGAAAAGGAAGAACCTACACAATCAGTAGGGAATTTGCAGGAGCAACAACAACAACGAAGTAGAGGAGTAGGAGGAAAGCTCCAAGAGAAATTTTTGGATCTAGGAGGATTTCAACAAATTTGGGAAGATCATGAGAAGGATATCATGAATTTTTGTAGCTGTGGAGTATGATGTAGGAGAATTGCTACACCTAAGCACGCATTAGCTGGTTATCACCTTGGTGCGCATTCAAGGAAGGGATAGGTGTTTTCCTCTCATTTTTCCTTCAAAATTTTAAAATGTAATTAAGGAAATTATTGTTGTCAATCTGGAGGAGCCAAGTTGTAGATGAGGTTGGTTTAAGTGGATGATGGTAGGAGAGATCTGGATCTAATTCAGATCATATTTCCATCATTGTAATCTCCCTCATTAGTCAGGCATTTTGAATGATGATTAGAAACCACTAGCCTAGCTTGGAGGGAAGCTCATCGAGCCCCTCTTGTATAAATATTTGTATTGTATGCTTAGTAGAGGTGGCTGGAGTTTGATAAAAAATTAGTGTAGGCCAAGTTCAAGGTTGATGAGAGACAAGACTCAGTTGCAGTCCAGACTCATGCATTGTAATTGACATTTTGTCATTAATAGAAAAAGAATATATTTCACTGTTTGTCATTTTCCTATGTAATGGATATTTACTTGTGAATGTCATTCATGTGTGTTTATACTATAGATGTATGTTATAATTTGTTTCTAGAGGTATGGATAGAATCCTCTATGTGTGAGTATGCAAAATTAGCTCTGGTTCTTTAGGCTAAGTGCAAGGAGTGCAGGACAGAGAATTGAAACTCTATGAGTCGACGCAAGGAGTGTGTGTCTGAACTATTTTTAGTAAGAGGAGAACGTGCCTAGAGGAAACACCAGAATAATTCACAGACTCAAGGGAGAATTTCAAGGTTGTTGAATACCTTGGAAAGAAATTCTGGGCAGGAGTAAGTGTAGCACAAAGTTACTGAAGACTCTATTGGATTTTGCCAGGAGGGCATTGAGGAAGTGAGAGTGCGCACAGGACCAACACATTATGGAGTGTTGGAGATATTGAGAGAAATCTAGAGTTGCTGAAAACTATGAGGAAGGAAGGCTTTGCAAGTGTTCATTGAGTGGGGAAAAGGAGTTGCCTTAGTAATTCTAGAAGAATTCAGGCAGATCCGTTTGAAAGCTTAAATGAGTGCAAGGACTGCACCAAGGACAAAGTAATTTCACCTTACAAGCTCAAGAGGAAGAGTGTCAAGTTTCCAGGAGGGCAATAGAAGGTCCATAGAAGGACACAGTAGAGCCAAGAACCTTCAAGGGTTGAGCCAAGTAAAATCTTAGAAGAAACAATGTTGTTACACGCAAAATTCCTGCAAGGAGTACAGAAAAGGGCCGAGAACAGTCTAAGTCTCAGGAAGAAAAAGTTCTAAGTGTTAGCAAAGAGGAAGGACTTGCAAAAGTCTCGAAGGAATCAAAGTCACCCATCCTCTAGAGGAGACAGGTGGTGAGAGATCTGGAGATCTGGGAGTTGGAGCTCTGGAGGAATTACCAAAAGAAAGGAGAAGTCGTCATGAAGTCATGAAGGGCGGAGTGAATCCAAACTATTATATCTGGAAGGGACACATGGAAGAAACCCATTGAATCATGAGAAGTGGTGCTCTGGAATAAGTCAAAGGAGAAAAAATGAAATACTCCTAAAGGTCAGAGTCTGAATAGACCACAACCATTGATCTGAAGGAGGAACGATGACCATTGATCCCTACGCCATTGAGTTTGTTGATTCAGAGTTTGGGAAAATAGGAGTTATATGTTGAGGAAAAAGACAAAATCTTGAAGCTTGAAGAACTTTTTATGGTTTATCCTTGGGAAACATATCGAGGTTGTATTATGTAAAGGTCCTAGCAAAGAGAACGAGTTTCTCCATCACTTTCTTCAAAGGGATAAGAAGAGATCTGCATGGTTAATAGGACCCACACTTTGGAGAAAGAGGGACTTGTGATAAATTTGCATTGGGTTCCAGCAAGGGACATAACATTCAATTTGACTCAGGTGTTTGAACGATCCTAGATTGGGAGGTCGTGTAGGCCCAGA
>ML781697.1:469251-485079 GCA_009831015.1 Picea engelmannii | reverse complement strand
GGAGTTATTCAAGTGTTCAATCGATTTGTGGAATGAACTCTAGAATTGGGGAACATACCGGGGATTCTATCAAGGAGTGAAAATAATTCCTAAATTGTATCGAAGTAAAACTGAGCCAAATGTGCCAAAAATATGATTGCATTTCCTGGATAAAAATGCATTGGAACGATGATTCAATAAAATCAACTCCTGGTTTCTCATAAGTTCTGTAATCTTTGGTTAGATGAGAAGTTTCTCATTTGGAAATATTTTCATATTATTTCTTATTCCCAACCACATCTAAGATTCCTTATTCATTTGCAATTTCCTAAAAGCATTATTCCTTCATGTAACGACAATATTTTCCATCATTATTCTCAATATTGATTTCTTCCACCAATTATCCTTGTTCCAAATGTTTTTCTGACTTTTCATCATCAATATGTGACCATTGCACACCCATTGAAATATTTTCCACCTAAGCAGCTTGGATGAAATCTTGTTGTGCATCTAGTAGAGACTCCTTAATTTCATTATCAAACATTTTTATCGAAATATCCTCATATGGAGTATATGAGAATCTAGAATCTTGCACTTGAAAATTAGAATTCTCATTTTCGTTTTTAGCAATAGGACTTGATTGAGAAACGTTTTTCAATCTTTGATTATATATTTCTTTCAAATCACTCAATTCATTGTCTTGTGCCCATATTGGAGAGGGTGGGTGTGCAAAAACATTGAAAACAATAGATAGGGAATATGGGTGCACTCTTGGGATGTACATTTTAACAAATAAAGTTTCCAACACATGCCAATCAGAAATGGTCCCAAGAAGAAGTGAAAAGAACCATTCACAAGAATTTCCATGCAAATTTTGTGCAAATAATAAATATATAATATTGTCTTTAGACATATTGAAAATATCACATATACTTCTAAATTTAAACAAATGTTGTTTTGCATCCTCCAAAGTATTCTAAATAATATTTTTATAACACCCATGCATCTATAATAAGTAGCAATCTTCTTAAATATCATTTTTGAAACATTGAACCATTGAGAGTCTGGTTCCTCAACAAAATATGAAACAAATCCTTAGATACCTTTAAAATAAATCATCCCGCTTATGGTTGCCAAAAATGTTGATCTTAAAGACTGTTTTATAATTTTTGAGTCAACCTAGCAATGATATAATCACCCATTGTTTTTAAAGAGGTCGTACTTCACTCTGTTTATGTGAAAGATGTAGTTGATTTTCTTGGATTGGGTAGTCAAATGGAAGAATTCTAAATATCAAACCACAAATCCTTTCTTGCCATATTTTTTTTTATATAAAATGGTTCTTGATAACCATATTTCTCCTTAACTGTAACTTTTTCTTGGAAATGGACCAAGAAACTTATTAATAGTAAAAAGATAAATAATGGATTCAATATCAAAAAACATATATGATCATATTAATTATACCATCCCTCTGAAACACATGCAATCATAATATACAACCATATTTCCTCACAAGAAAAAGAGTGAAGTGGGATTGATCACTTTAGCGAACATTAAATGATTTTGCATTTAAAACTGAAGAGAATATGATGAGAACACTCTAAGAATATCATACAGAGAAATATGAAAGTTTGAGAAATAATTAAAGTTATGCCCCAAAATAGTTCTAAGGGGAGTTCAACACATAAATGATATCTCACATTACAAAGCATCTCATTAAACTGATTGACTAATGCTCATAAATAAATCACGTCAAATGCAACAAATAAACCTCCATGGATCAATTAGACAACCTTGGCTTAGAATCTCAGTCATATATATGGTTGTAAAATAATCCTATTTATCTTTTAGGTAGATTCCTAGATGAATAAAAGAAAAATAGACAAAATCTTGTCCTTTCCTCAGTCTCATACATACGAACACAAATCCTTGAGAGAAATTGCATAAGAAAAGAAGAAGACAAAATAAAATGGATATTTGTATTTTGAAATGAGAAAGTCAGCTGTAAAATTAAGGTTGATCAATGTTGTTCTTATGATTTAACCTTTTCTTTGATCATGTTATCCTCCTTTTAATGAATGGTATACAATGATATGCATACCATGCTATGCATACCATTTGTATCCATACCATGGTATGAATACCATTGCATACCATTGGAATGCACACCATTACATACCATTTATAGGTTATTTTTAAGGTTTTAGTTGTCTTAGGGTTTTAGTGGTAGTTGTCTTAGGGATTCTCAAGTATGCATGTCATTGGTATGGACACCATTTATAGGTTATTTTTAGGGTTTTAGTGATAGTTTTCTTTGGGATTATCAAGTATGCATACCATGGTATGCATGCCATGGTATTTTAATGGTATGCATACCATTTATATGTTATTTTTAGGGTTTTAGTTGTCTTATGAATTTAGTGGTTGTTGTCTTAGGGATTCTCAAGTAAGTATACAATTGGTATGCATACCATTTATAGGTTATTTTTAGGATTTTAGTTGTAGTTGTCTTATGGATTCTCAAGTATCCATATTATTGGTATGCATACCATTTATAGGTTATTTTTAGGGTTTTAGTTGTTGTATGGTTTTATTGGTAGTTGTCTTAGGGATTATCAAGTATACTATTGCATACCATTGCATAATATTGCGTATGACTACCATATAATGGTATGCCTTTACAATGGTATGCAATGACAATACCATTACCTATGCATACCATTGCATACCATTTCAATACCATGCAATTCCATGCAAAGGAAATAACAATGCCTATGCATACCAATGGTATGCATAGACATTGGTATTTCATTTTCATATCATTGCATGGTATTGCAATGGTATGCAATGGAATGCATAGGAAATGATATTTCTTTTTCATACCATTGCATGGTATGCATACCATGAAGTGATATTCCCTTGCAATGGTATGCAATGGTATGCAATAGTATACATGAGAATCCATAAGACAACTACCAATAAAATCCTAAGACAACTAAAACCCTAAAAATAACCTATAAATGGCATGCATACCAATAATATGGATACTTGATAATTCCTAAGACAACTACAACTAAAATCCTAAAAATAACCTATAAATGGTATGCATACCAATCATATGCATACTTGAGAATCCCTAAGACAACAACCACTAAAATCCTAGGACAACTAAAACCCTAAAAATAACCTATAAATGGTATGCATAACATTGAAATACCATGGCATGCATACCATTGAAATACCATGGCATGCATACCATGAAATGGTATGCCTTTGAATTGGTATGCATAGGAAATGGTATTGTCTTTGCATACCATTGCATGGTATTGCAATGGTATGCAAATGAAATACCATTTCCTATGAATACTATTGCATAACATTGCATAACATTTCATGGTATTTGAATGTTATGAAATGGTATGCATAGGAAATGGTACTTCCATTTAATACCATTGCATACTATTCCAAAGTCATACCACTGAATGGTACGCCATGGTATGCAATGGAAATGCCATTTCCTATGCATACCATTTCATAACATTCAAATACCATGCCATGGTATGGTTATGCAATGGTATGCATAGGAAATGGTATTTCCTTTGCATACCATTGCAATACCATGCAATGGTATGCAACAAAAATACCATTTCCTATGCATACCATCAAATACCATTGCAATACCATGCAATGGAATGAAATTATATGCAAAGGTAAGACAAATGCCTATGAATACCAATGGTATGCATAGGCATTGGTATTTCCTTTGCATACCATTGCATGGGATTGCAATGGTATGTGATGTGATCTAGGAGAATCATCGTCATCATTTAATGAGGCAAGGTGGAATACAACTCAACATCCATCGCAACACACTTTAACTGGTTTGGATTCTAGGGAGGGTGCATCACTTTAATTTTGAAAACTTTGTAGTTAAAGATCTGATAAGATCTTAAATCTAGATCCATTGTACATATTTTGAGCGCCAACTCATATCTAGATTGTAAATTTTCATTTATTGTAATAATCTTAGTGGTAGGATGATTTTAATTATGATATGTAAGAACTAGAATAGTCTGGAGGGAAGGGTCGAGAAGCCCCTTCATGTATAAATCAATGTAATATATGCCCATAAAAGGCTGCTAGAAAAAGATATTGAATGTTGTTGAAGGTTGTTGAAATCCTTGTAAATATTTGTTGAAGGAATATAGAAGAAGAGATTTTCTTTCAATTTCTGAGACTGCTTATCTTTGAGTAATTGGATAAACATTATTTTGTTTATCTCTATGTTTTTGTGTCTGTGCATCTAAATGGTTGGTTGAATGAACCCCTAATGCTACTGTAAGTTTCAATTGTTTCTCTTCTGGAATCTCGGTGCAAGGAGTGCGGAGGTTGAACCATATACTTGTTTAAAAGATTGGGAGAGATAGTGCAAGTGTGCACAGAGTGAGCACAAGGAGTTCTCCGACACTCAGAGTAGTGTAGAATCTTAGAGGGGAGATGAAGTGTAATGAGTGCACAGAATAGAAGCTTTGTTAAGTCTTGATCAAGATTAGAAGAGATATTACAAGGAGTGCACAGGTGACTTTTCTAAGCCCCAAGCTCAGGAGAGAAGCACAAAGTGTGCACAATAGTTTGAGTCAACAAGTGATGAAGCTCAAGGAGGGATAATGAGAATAAGTTCTTGAGAGGACAAACCCTTTTGTTTTCATGTGGATGAAATATGTTCGGAAGGAATCAAAATCCCTTGAAATTATTGGATAAAGGAGAAGGGTCGTGATTGCTAAAACACCAAGTCCTTCTGAATTTGTTGCTCCGACAGTTTTGAGTCACTTGTTGCAAGTTAGGAATGAAGCCTCGAAGCTCTAAAGTCCTGGAGTGAATCTCTATTGTATATTCGTGGGTGAATACAAACCATTGGATCCCCGATTGGTTCAATGATTCAACACTCTAGGATAATTTGGTTGTTATTGCATGGAGGGGAGAATTCCTCAAAGTCTCAAAGCCCAGATTCAATTTTGAATGTCAATTTATGGGTAAACATGAGCCATAGATATCGAGTTATTCGACATTCAATTATTCGGGTGGTTTTGGGTGATAATTTGTGTGACGTGGAAAAGTATCAAAGCCTGAAGCCCTAGAGTCTTTCTTAGTCATATATCATGACAAGGATTGTGGACCATAGATATGATCCCTGAAATCTTCAGGAGTTCAACGATTCATCTATGCATAAGAAGTGTGTTGTTTAAAGGTTGGAGTGGAGAAACTCCCAAAGCCTGAAGTTTCAGAGTGCTGAAATAAACACTTCCAAATTAAGCCCAATGTTTTAGGCCTGAAGTCATGTGTATGACTCTGTTGGAGAAACATGACCCTTGTGAATATTAACTTTCATGTAGTGAGAAAAGAAAAGGCATGTGATAAGAGTTATAAGGGCTCTGTGAGGACCCAAGAGCCACTTCAGCTCCTGTGTAATTTGATCCTAGACTAGGAGGTCGTGTGAGCCCATAGTAGGGGGTTTGCATCAAGTTGTATCGAAACAGTAATAAGCTTTGTGAGAATAAATATTTAGAGTCATGCCACCAAGGAGACGTGGGGAGAGACCTGAAGTCAATGCAACTATGGAGGAGGAAATTATGCAAGGTGATCATGGACAGTGGAATCAATGGCAACTTAGTATTCATGGATATGGTGGAAAAGATAAATTTGGAGAAAACAACACATCCGAGTCCATATAGGGTGTCCTAGTTGTATAAAGGACATCAAGTCATGGTAAGTAGACAGTGTAAAGTTGAGTTTAAAATTCGTAGTTATAAGGATGAAGATTTATGTGATGTCATACATATGGATGTTTGTCACAATCTGTTGGGGAGAACTTGGAAATATGATAGGAATGTCATACATGATGGGAGGAAAAATACTTATACCTTTGAGAAAAATGGGTGTAAACATATATTGTTTCCATTAGAAGATAAGGGACTCAAAGATGAGGCTAGAACTAGTATACTTCTCATCAGTGAGAAGGTGATCTTGAAAGAAGTCAAGAAAGATCAAGAAAAATGGTTTTCTATTATAGGTAAGCCATGAGTCATCCTTACAAATACTTCTAGGAATTATTTTCCTATGGAAGTTCATGAGTTATTGGATGAGTTTGTTGGCATTGTGGTCGATAAGTTACGTCATACTTTACCGGCCATCATGAGTATTAGTCACCATATTGGCCTTATTCTGGGAGAAAGTTTACTGAAGAAAGAAACATAGAGATTAACCCCTTGGGAGAATGAAGAGGTAAAGGAGCATATCCAAAAGTTGTTGGACAAATGAATGATCATAGAAAGCTTGAGCCTGTGTGCAATACCAACTATGTTGAGTCCAAAGAAAGATGGAAGTTGGAGAATGTGAATAGATTCTAGAGCCATCAACAATATAACCATCGGGTATAGATTTCCTTTACCCATAATAGATGATTTAATGGATTGTTTTAGTGGAGATAGTTATTTTTCAAATATAGACTTGAAAAGAGGTTATCATCAAATAAGAATGAGAGAAGGGGATGAATGGAAAACAACGTTCAAAACAAATGAAGGAATATATGAGTAGATTGTTATGCCATTTGACTTAACGAATGCTCCAAGTACATTCATGAGGTTGATGAATGAAGTGCTCAAAGATTTTATTGTGAAGTTTGTGATTTTTTATTTGGATGATATTCTAGTTTTCAGTAGGATTGAAGAGGAGCATTTAAGACACTTGAACATGGTGTTGAGCAGGAAAATTTGTTGGTGAATTTGAAGAAATGTTATTTTATGAAGATAAAACTTGTGTATTTGGGATTTCTAATATCTTCAAATGAATTGAATATGGATCCAGAAAAGGTGAGGGCTATAAAAGAGTGGCCTTCTCCAAGAAGTTTAATTGGGGTAAGAAGTTTCCATGGGTTAGGGAGCTTTTACAGAGAAATCATTAGAAATTTTAGCGAGATTTTACTGGATACTATAAAGAAGTAACATGGATATTTTTATTGGACAAAAGAAGCCAAGAAGGATTTAGAGTGTCAAAATAAAAGATAATAGAACAACCTATCTTAATTCTACTAGACTTTAAGAAGACTCTCCAGGTCAAATGTGATGCAAGTGGAGTGGCCGTTGGTGTAGTTTTAAGTCAGGATGATAAGCATGTTCCTTATTTAAGTGAGAATGTGAATGATGCTAATAAGAAGTATTCGATATATGACAAAGAATTTCATGTTATAATTCAATCTTTGAAAAAGTGGAGACATCATCTTATCCCAAAGGAGTTTATTTTGTATACTGACAATCATGCTTTGGAGTTCATAACTAGACAAGAGAAATTGAACCAGAGACATGCCAAATGGGAAGAATTCGTGCTGAATTTTACTTTTGTCATTAAGAATATTAGTGGGAGTGCTAAAAAAAATTCAAATTCTTTGAGCAAGAGATGTTTAATATTGCAGGAATTCCAAGTGAAGACTTTGGGATTTGAACAACTCAAGGAGATGTACCAAGCAGACCCATATTTCAAGGAATATTATCAAGCATGTGAAAATACTTTGTTAAGGAATAGAAAACAATGGATGGAGTATACGATCCAGGAAGGACTGTTATTCAAAGGAAGTCGATTTTGTATCCAAAAGTTCTCAATGAGGGACAATTTTCTTAAGGAAAAACATAGTGGAGGATTGGTTGGACATTTTGGTCATGATAAAATATATGTGAAATTAAGTTCTTCATATTGTTGGCTAGGAACGAGGTCTAATGTGAATAATTTTGTGGATTGATGAGAGTTTTCCAATATGCTAAACGAAAGAAACTGAACAAAGGATTGTATCAACCATTTCCTATTCTAGACAGGTCTTGGGATAATGTAAGTATGGATTTTTTTATGGGATTTCTAAGAACACAGAGAGGAAATGATTCGATATTTGTGGGGATTGACAGATTTTCAAAGATTTCACATTTTGTACCATGTCACAAAAATAGTGATTCTACTCGCATAGAGAATTTTTTTTCCAAGGAGATTGTGAGATTGCATGGGTTACCTAGGAGTATAGTTTCAGATAGAGACACCAAATTTGTGGGACGCTTTTGGAGAAATTTGTGGAAGAAGTTTGGGACACATTTGTCTTTTAGTTCAACATATCAACCTCAAATAGAAGGACAGACTAAGGTAGTAAATAGAAGATTAGGGAATCTTCTAAGGAGTTTGGCAACTGAGCATAATAGTCAGTGGGATCAAATTCTTCCTCAAAAAAAGTTTTCATATAATGACTCACCAAATAGGAGTACTAGTAAGAGTCCATTCCAAATAGTGTATAGAATGCAAACCAGGGGAATTTCATAATTAAGAGATTTAGGACAAGCTGAATTTCGAAGTGGAGGAGAAAATGATTTTGATGCATAAATGTATAAGTTGCATGATAAAATCAAAGGAAATCTATAAGATAGAAGCCATAGATACAAGAACATAATAGACCATAGAAGAAGGGAGGTGAATTTTGAGATTGGAGACCAATTATTGGCACACCTAAGGAAGGAAATATTTCAAAGAGGGAAATATAATAAGTTGAAGATGAAGAATATAGGACCTTTTAAAGTCCTTAGAAAATTTTCTACAAATTCTTATGAGATTGAACTTCCAGAGGACATTGGAATTTCAACAATATTTAATGTAGTAGACTTATACCCTTATAAAATGGATGAAACAGAAGGGGAAAATGATCAACAGGAGATTCCATGGAAGTGATAGGTTCCCATAGAAAAGAAGCTATAGATAGAAAATATCTTGGATCAAATAATTGCTAAGAGAACCAGGAGAAAGGTTTACTATGAATATATCGTTAAAAAGGAAGAATCATACAACAAAATATACCAGTTGGATAATTGAAATCGACCTTCATAAGAATGGAAAGGAAGTGAAGGAGCTCATAGATCAGAGTCCATCAATATTTTGTCCAGAGGACTATGATGAAGGAGCATCACCATCATCATTTAATGAGGCAAGGTGGAAAATGACTCAACATCCAACGCAACACACTTTAACTGGTTTGGATTCTAAGGACAACATGTCACTTTAGTTTTGAAAAAATTGTAATTACCATGAGATCGTAAAGCTAGAGCCATTGTATGTGCTACAGGAGATTTTAATTGCAATTAATTCCTTAAGTATTGTACATATTTTGAGCACTGACTCATATCTAGATTGTAAATTGATGTAGGATCATCACTCCACGTCAGCAATGTGCCAGCTAGCTAGCACATCCAACACGCATTTAATGGAGAAAGGGAGAGGCACGACCCTCTCAATTTTGAAATTCGAAATTCCAATAAATGTTGTAAGGATTTTAATTCCATATCATGCCTTTGTACAGGTAGTGGTTGAGGTTGCCTTTAATGGTTACCTGCAGCTAAGTCCATATCAGTCAGGACTGGAAATCCATTTATGTAATGTTGCTGTAGGAGTAGGGGCCGCTTTGTGATAGCGATAGCTCATAGATGGTGGTTGAGGATAAGCTCATGGGAGCCCTCATTTTGTAAGGGAGAGGAAGAAGAAATTAGAGTAGAGAGTTAAGAAGAGGGTTCTCAGGTAGAGAGGTATCGAGAGAGAGCTGATACTTGTTACAATACAGCCTTTGTAAGCATTTTTATAGACATTTGGAAATTAATACAAAGAGGAGTTTTTCCTGCCCATGAATTTTCTATGTATGTTTATGCATTTGAATGTCACCTGTATGCTCTAGATACAGGTTATAGATAGATTTTACTATCTATCTGTGAGTTTGTCGGTTTCTGTCTAGGTTCTTTAGGTCGTGCAAGGAGTGCACAACAGAAAACTGGAAGTTTTGTAACCAGTGCAAGGAGTGCACATCTGAACTCTGCAGAGTCAGAAAGAACGTGCAAGGAGTGCACACCAGATAGATTCATAGGATCAAGGAGGAGCCTCAAGGTTTTTGAACACCTTGGAGGAAAAGGAACTGTGAAAAGGAAGGCATAGAAAAGTAACAGAGCTACTGAAGGTTCTGTAAAGCTTTGCCAAGAGGGAATTGAGAGGGTGCATAGAGTGAACCAGAGAACTCTATTTCAAGTTATAAGGAAAGGGAAGTGTTGAAGAGAAGACACTCATAGAGTTGTTGAATACTCTGTAGGCTCTACAAGGTGTGCATCGAGTAGAATAACACCAGATGGACGTAGAGAGTTTTCTTTCCAAGAAAACTTCTCAGATCTGAGTTTAGTGAAATACTCAGTAGCACAAGGAGTGTGTGAGGGTGGACTTATTCTAAGTCTCGAAGCTAAGGAGGAACAGTGACTTTGCGCATAGAGCCACAAAAGAGAGGAGCAGAAGGTCAAGAAGCCTTTCAGGGTTTTCTGAGTTGACAAAGCTCAGGAGGGGTAGTGTTTCTATAATGCATATGAGACCCAAAGGAACCGGGCTCGTAAGAGGAAAAGTCGAAGGCCGAGACCTTCAATACTTAGAAAATTTTCTAAGTCCAGGAGAAGCGTGAAGCTTAGAAGGAGAGAGCGCAAGGAGGATGGATCTGAACTGTCAGATCTAGCTCTAGATACTTGACAACCATTGGATTAGGCAAAGGTGCACAAGTTTTAAACCCTTGGATATCGACACACTTCGAACATCGGGGTTTGGAGCGGCAAGGGATTTTCGAGTCGCTGCATCGCGAACTCCTAGTTCACGAAATCACATCAGCTGTTTGATCTGGAGTGCAGTGGCCTGAGAGTTGTTGGATCATGGATACATGCACAGGACGAGAGAACATAGGAGGTGCACAAAAGATCAGATTGTGACCATCAAATCTCGTGTAAAGGACCGGTAGCCATCAGATCCAGAAAGAGGAGAATGAGGTTTGACCCTCGTAGAAGCATCGTGACCATCCATCAAAGAGGACACGTGGAAATTGGTCAAGGTTTCAGGAAAAGGCCCGAAAGATTTCTATTCCAAGAGGATTGGGCCATTGATCTCTTAGAGGGAGAGATTTCGGCATTTTCTGAATCGAGGATTCGAAAGATAGAGGACAGGGGGGAACACTCGCATCGTGGTTTCTCGAATCGCGAAAGCCAGTAGCACTTTGTCGTGGACTTTCATTTTGTCAATTCAGGACCTGGGTGTTTGAGAGGCCAGGAGTCAGGAGACGTGGAGTCCCAACTCGCAAAGTTGTGAAATCCCAAAAGTAGACGACGCTAGAATAGCACGAACTAGAGCCATTAACCCCTTTTTGGTGTTTCGGCGATCGGGAGTTGGATGGACCTGTGGATTTGTTCAAAGGGTTCCAACAGGAGCTTGAAGAGCCATTTTGGCTTAGAATTTGGAATGATCCAGAGACTGGGAGGTCGCAGAACTCTACTGAGGTAAGGGGTCTGCATCAATTGGTATTAGAGCCAACAATTTTTTTTTTTGCATATCACAGACAAGAGGTGGATTGTGAAGGGATACAGTCTGATACCATCAATTGGTATCATATATGATATTTTCATTTATAGACTTCAAGTGAAGGAGGAGAAATTCTAGTAACAACAAGTGGAATCAGAAGCAGAGATTCATTTGTATATAGCAGGTGAGAGAAGCAGGGTGTAAATGCTCTGTGGTGATTGTTTGCAAGTGTGCAATAGTCAATAGACAACACGGTGGATTGTAGGAGGAGATGGAGATGCTCTTAGACATAGCGTGATCCATAAGTTTTCCAGGAGGGTAGACAGAAGGTAAAGATGAAAATGGCTACTAAAGGCCATGAGCATTGTGGAAGAGGAGACCACCAACAGAAAACCAAAGTAGAAATTGGTGAGGAACTCGTCGAGATAAGAGAGAGGATGGAGGAGCTTGCATTTCGAATGCAACAAAGTGAAAGAACATGATGGGTGTATGAATGGCCCATGAAAAGGAAGGTGAAGCGGCCAGTCAACGAGTTTTTGACCAAAAGACAACAAAGGCTATTGAAGATATGGTTGAGGTATGTTGAAAGAGTCAGTGACACGGAGCTGGTTTTCATCTGTAAGACAGAAGTTTGAGAAAGCCTCAGTGATGAGGAAGAGAGATCAGTTTTAGGTCTCATATACTACTAGGAGGACAGTAGTGGAAATTCATATTTCCCAGAGAGAAATGGTATAATATTAGCTAAAGATCTCATAAACTATCAGGTGGGCAGGGCAGAAATCCCATATTGCCAAGTGGGCAAGGGAGAGAATATGAGACTTTCTGAAAGTCTCATGAAATTAGGGATGAGTTTGAGTCAGCAAGGAGTGTTGATGAAGATGGGATCAAGATGGGATTGATTGATCCCATAAACTGCCAGGTGGGAAAAAGTGAACTTTCGAGTTGCCAGGTGGGCAATGGGAAGAGATCAGTAGAAGGTCTCGTATACTGCCAAGGGGGCAGTGGTGAAAGTTCAGATTGCCAAGTGGGCAATGAGATGGGATTAGACGATCTCATAGACTGCGAAGTGGGCAACAAAAAATTCTCAAATTGCCAGGTGGGCAAAGGGAAAGAGATGAGACAGTCTGAAAGTCTCATGATATCAAAGGATAGTTCAGATCAACAAGGAGTGTTTACAGGAGAGAATCAGAAGAGAATTCTAATCATTGGGGGAATTGAAGTATTCCTACCAAGAAGCCCAGTTGAGGCCAGAGCATGTGTTGCAGATGTAGCAACAGAAGAGAGACAGCCAGCAGAAACTATCATGGAGGAAGAAGTGGAGTAGACACTGATGTTTTCCCTAGGAGAAAAGGATGAGCATTCAATAGAATGGCTCAAAATTTCCAGCCAGGAAGCTGAAATAGAGATGACTGTAGCACTAAAGCCTGCAACAGAAGAAGAAGCAGACATCATGGATTTTGTTGATCTGTGTGAAGAATTGGAAGCCCTAAAGAGAAGGGTGATGGTGCAAAGTTTTCACATCCAACAGGCTAAGTTGGAAGCAGGTAGTGGAACATACCAGCTTGGGGAGAAGATGGAAGAAGATGAAAGTATGCCAGCAGAAGAAATGGCAGTAGCAGAATTTCCATAGGAAGAAGTTGAGCAGGATTTTAGTGAGGAGACTCCAGAGGTGGAGTCTGCAATAGAGTGACCACTCAGTTCCACAAAGGGAAATAAAGACAGCATGGGAGATCAATCAAATCTGCCCATTGAGAAGATAGAAGTGTAGCAAAAAATACTACATAAGGAGAGACAACCACTGGAGCAGCTGGACGAGGTAATTGAAGAAATCATAAGGCTGGTGTTGAGTTCAGTAGAAAAATCCGTCAGCAATGAGAAGCTGAGTATAAGGGAGCCTGCAAGAGAAGTAGGGTAGTAGCAGGAACAACAGTGAAGCAAAGGAGCAGATGGATAGCTCCAAGGGAATGTTTGGGATCCAGGTAGATTTCAACACTAAAGAAGAGGAGCTCATGATCAAGAGATCATGATTTTTCTAACTGAGGAGTATGATGCAGGAGCATCACTCCACTTCAGTAGCGTGCCAGGCATCCAGCACATCTAGCACGCATTTAATGGAGAAAGGGAGAGGCACAACCCTCTCAATTTTGAAATTCGAAATTCCAATAAATGTTGTAAGGATTTTAATGCCAGATCATGCCATTGTACGGGTAGTGGTTGAGGTTGCCTTTAATGGTTACCTGCAGCTAAGTCTAGATCAGTCAAGACTAGACATCCATTTATGTAATGTAGCTGTAGGAGTAGGGGCCGCTCTATGATAGTGATAGCTTAGAGATGGTAGTTGAGGATAAGCTCATGAGAGCCCTCATTTTGTAAGGGAGAGGAAGAAGAAATTAGAGTAGAGAGTTAGGAAGAGGGTTCTCAAGTAGAGAGGTCTCAAGAGAGAGCTGAGACTTGTTACAGTCCAGTGTTTGTAAACATTTGTATAGACATTTGGAAATTAATACAAAGAGGAGTTTTTCCTTCCCATGAATTGTCTGTGTATGTTTATGCATTTGAATGTCACCTGTATGCTGTAGATACAGATTATAGATAGATTTTACTGTCTATCTGTGATTTTGTCATTTTCTGTCTGGGTTCTTTAGGCTGTGCAAGGAGTGCACAAAATAACACTGGAAGTTCTGTAGCTAGCACAAGGAGTGTTCATCTAAACTCTCCAGAGTTAGAAAGAATGTGCAAGGAGTGCACACCAGAAAGATTCACAAGCTCAAGGAGGAGCCTCAAGGTCACTGAAAACCTTGGAGGTGTAAATTCTAACCTTGTACAATATCTACTGCAAACTGATATTTAGAAAAGAACAGAAAAGATACAATGGCAAATACAAACATTACATAGATATTTTTCACCTGGAAACCCAAACTGGGAAAACCATCATATATTATATTCATACATTATGTTACATTGTTTACAATACAATATACATATAGGAGCCAGCGACATCCAAAACCCTAACCCAATGACCTGGATTAGTCCAAAACCCTAATTCCTTAACCGGAGATAGAAAACCATCGGAAAAAAACCATGTGCCAAAAAACCACCTAATATCATGTGGTCCCGGAAATATGTCGTCTAGGAAATATGTCAGCCCGGAAAAAAAAAATTCAGGGGTGCTGCCCTCGAACCCCCGCGCGGGGGGATTTGCCCCCCTATGCGCCTGGTGCAAACACTCAAACACTCCGTCTCATGCAAAGAATATAACACTACCCAACATTCTCCCACTTGTTGTTTTCTTTGCACATAGGAGGTTACAGGGTTACATAGTCAACAATCCAGGGAAACAATGCCCATGGATCCTCTACACCAAGAGAACTTCTCAGTGCTCACAGATTTTGCTAATGAATCTGCAACATTCTTCAAAGTTTCTACCTTCATCAGTGATACTTTGTTTTCTTCAATCATGTCTCTCACAAAGTGATATTGAACATCAATGTGCTTTGTCTTTGAATGATAAGCAGGATTCTTTGCCAAGAAAATTGCACTCTGACTGTCACACTCTATCCTTACAGCTTCTTGTACCAACCCAATACCTGAACACAATCTTTGTAACCATACTGATTCCTTACTTGCATGAGTGGCTGCCATGTATTCAGATTCTG
Organism: Picea engelmannii; assembly: GCA_009831015.1. Taxonomy (NCBI): domain Eukaryota; kingdom Viridiplantae; phylum Streptophyta; class Pinopsida; order Pinales; family Pinaceae; genus Picea; species Picea engelmannii. The sequence goes on along the minus strand of ML781697.1, from coordinate 470,050 downwards.
TAGTTGAAAGTGCCAGTATAGCCTGTCTTTTGCTCATCCAACTTATTGCTCCTCCAAACAGGTTAAACACATACCTGCTTGTGGATCTCCTATAATCCAAATCTCCAGCCCAGTCTGCATCCACAAAGCCATGTATATCAACCACTCTGTCCAATCCCGGTCTTCCTTCGTAGCACAATCCATAGCTAGTAGTGCCACGCAAATACCTGAAAACCCTTTTTACTGCTGTCCAATGCTCCTTCCCTGGTTTTGACATATACTTGCTCAAAACTCCCACTGCATGTGCAATGTCTGGTCTAGTACAGACCATTGCATACATGAAACTGCCAACTGCACTCGCATATGGAACACGAGACATGTCCTCCTCTTCTTCATGTGTCTTGTGACACTAATCCACAGATAACTTTACACCAACGGAAATAGGAACCTTGATCGGTTTACATTCCTGCATATTAAACCTCTGCAATATTGTCTTGACATATTTTCTCTGATTTAACCAGAGTTTCCTTCTTTTTCGATCTCTTTTAATTTCCACGCCCAAAATGAAATTTGAAGCACCAAGGTCCTTCATGTCGAATTTAGAGGACAACTGAGTTTTCACATCCTGGGTAATCTCCTTGTTGTTTCCTATCAGCAACATGTCATCCACATACAATACCAAATAAATCAAATGATCACCAATTAATTTAGAATACACACAGTGATCCTCTTTGCTTCTTTTGAAGCCAAGTCCCAGCATATAAGTATCAAATTTTTGATACCACATCCTTGGTGATTGTTTTAAACCATACAGGGACTT
>ML781697.1:447593-466893 GCA_009831015.1 Picea engelmannii | reverse complement strand
GACTTACCACAGTATTGAAGGCATTCAAATGCTCTGCCATCGAGTCTCCATCTCTCATCCTCAAGTTATACAGCTTCTTTCTCAGGAATAGTTTATTTACCAGGGACTTAGACTGATACAACTTCCCCAACTTTTCCCATAAACCTTTGTTTGTAGCTTTCTCTGACACATTCAGTAATACTGAATCAGAGAGACACACTCGAATTGTGCTCTTTGCTTTCCGATCCGTCTTTTTCCAGTCATCTACAGAAGTTCTTGTAGGTGTTGTACCTGGATCTACCATGATCCACTGATCTCTGTCCACCAAAAGATCTTCCATCTTGAGCTTCCACAGCTCAAATATTTTCCCATTAAACTTCTCGATCTCCATCTTCGAATTTCCTGCCATTTCTTTTCACCTGAAAAACAATACCACAGATCTCCCACTGTAACAAGGCTTATCACAGTCCCGAGCCAAACCCTTGATGACAAAGGCGTCCCCTTGAAGCCAATAAAGCTCTGATACCAAATGTAAATTCTAACCTTGTACAATATCTAGTGCAAATTGATATTCAGAAAAGAACAGAAAAGATACAATGGCAAATACCAACATTACACAGATATTTTTCACCTGGAAATCCAAACCGGGAAAACCAGCATATATTATATTCATACATTGTGTTACATTGTTTACAATACAATATACATATAGGAGCCAGCGGCATCCAAAACCCTAACCCGATGACCTAGATTAGTCCAAAACCCTAATTCCTTAACTGGAGATAGAAAACCATCAGCAAAACACCATGTGCCTAGAAACCACCTAATATCATGTGGTCCCGAAAATATGTCGTCCAGGAAATATGTTGGCCCGACGGAAATATGTCGGCCTGGAAAAAAAAAATTCAGGGGCGCTGCCCCTGAACCCCTGCGTGGGGGCTCCACCCCCCTACACCCCCCAAGGGGGGGCCTAGCGGCCCCCCCTCTAACCCCCCTGCGCACCCGGCACAGACGTTCAAATGCTTCGTCTTGTGCAGAGAATATAACACATACCCAACAGGAGGATGAGGAACTATGCAAAGTAAGGCACATAAAAGAAACAAAACTACTAAAGGTTCTATAAAGCTCTACCAAGAGGGCATTGAGTGAGTGCATAGAGTGCACCAGAGAAATCTATTTCAAGTTCTAAGGAAAGGGAAGTGTCGAAGAGAAGACACTCACATAGTTGTTGAATACTCTATAGGCTCTGTAAGATGTGCATCGAGCAGAAGAACACCAGGTGGGCATAGAGAGTTTTCTTTCCAATAAAACCTCTCGGATCTGAGTTTAGCGAAATACTTAGTAGCACAAGGAGTGTGTGAGGGTGGACTTATTCTAATTCCTGAAGCTTAGGAGGAACAGTGCCTTTTCACACAGAGCCACAGAAGAGATGATCATAAGGTTGAGAAACCTTTTAGGGTTTTCTTAGTTGACAAAGCTCAGGAGGGACAGTGTTTCTATAATGTAGATGAGACCCGAAGGAACCAGGCTCGCAAGAGGAAGAGTCTAAGGCCGAGACCTTCGATACTTAGAAAATATTCTAAGTCCGCAAGAAGGGTGAAGCTCAAAAGGAGAGCGCGTGAGGAGGAAGGATCTGAACCATCAGATCTAGCGCCAGATACCCGACAGCTGTTGGATCAGGTGAAGGCGCATGGGGTTTAAACCCTTGGATATCCACACACTTTAGAGTTCGGGGTTTGGAGCAGCAAGCGGTTTTCAAGTCATTGCATCGCAAAATCCCAGTTCGCGAAATTGCGTCAGCCGTTAGATATGGAGCGCAGTGGCCCGAGAGCCACTGGATCATGAATACGTGTAAAGGAGGAGCGCATATAGGAGTTGCAAAGAAGATCATATAGTGACCATTATATCTCGCGTAAAGGACCAATATCCATCAGATCTGGAAAGAGGGGAATGAGGTTTAACCCTTGTAGAAGCATCGTGAACATCCATTAAGGAGGACACATGGAAAGTGGTCAAGGTTTCGGGAAAAGGACCGAAAGATTTCGGTTCCAGGAGAACTGGGCCATTGATCTCTCAGAGGGAGAGATTTTAACATTTCAGGAACCAGGGATTGGAAAGACAGAGGATAGGGGGGAACACTCACATCACATTTTCCCGAATCGCAAAAGCCGGTAGCACTTTGTCGTGGAATATCATTTCGGCATTTTGGGATCCGGGTGTTCAAGAGGCCAGGAGTCAGGAGATGTGGAATGCTGACTCGCGAAGTTGTGAAATCCCAAAAGTAGATGATGCCAGAATAGAATGAGCCAGAGCCATTAATCCCTTTTCGTCATTTCAACAACCGGAAGTTCAAGAGCGAAGGAGTTGTGAGATAAGGAGTCCTGATTCGTGGAATCGTGAAATCATGAATTCTGAAATTCTGAAAGAGGACCGTGGTCGCAGGTAGTGTTCGTCGTTTTGGCAACCGGGAGTTGGAGGGACCTGTGGATTTGTTCAAAAGGTTCCAACAGGAGCCTGAAGAGCCATTTCATCTTAGAATTTGGAACGATCCATAGACTAGGAGGTCGCAGAACCCTACTGAGGTAGGGGGTTTGCATCATAAATGTTCATTTATTTTAGTAAGCATAATGGTAGGATGATTTTAATTATGATATGAAATCACTAGAATAGTCTAGAGGGAAGGCTTGAGAAGACCCTTCATGTGTAAATCAATGTAATCTATTCCCAGAAGAGGCTACTGGAAAAAGATGTTGAAAGTTGTTGAAGGTTGTTGAAATCCTTGTAAATATTTGTTGAAGGAATATAGAATAAGAGAAATGATTTCAATTTTTGAGACTGCTTATCTTTGAGTAATTGGATAAATGTTATGTTGGTTATCTCTATGTTTGTGTGTGTGTGCATATAAATGGTTGGTTGAATGAACCCTTAATGCTACTATAATTTTCAATTGTTTATCTTCTTAAATCTCAATGCAAGGAGTGCACAGTGCCAATGTAAGGAATGCAGAGGCCAAACCATATACAAGTTCAAAATATTAGGAGAGATAGTGCAAGTGTGAAGAGAGCGAGCACAAGGAGTTCACCTATAATCAAAGTAGTTTATAAGCTTAGAGGGGAGACAAAGTGAGAAGAGTGCAGATAATCGACACTTCATTAACTGTTGATCAAGCTCAGAAGAGATAGCACAAGGAGTGAGTAGGTGAATTTTATAAGCCCCAAGCTCAAGACAGAAGAACAAAGTGTGTTTCAGAGTTTGAGTCATCCAATTGAAGAAGCTTAAGGATGGATAGCGAGAGTAAGTCCCCAAGAGGAGGAACCCATTTGTTTTCAAGGTTGAGTGGATGAGATATGTTCAAGAGGAATCATAATCCCTCATATCCGTTGGATAATGGAGAAGGAGAGCAGTTGTTAAAACCCCAATTCCTTTGGACTTCGCTTCTCTGATAGTTTTGAGTCACTTGTTAAAAGTGAGGCACAGATCCCCAAATATTTGAAGTCTTGGATTGAATCTCTTTAGTAGATTCATGGGTGAATACAGACCTTTGGATCCTCGAGTGGTTCAATGATTCAACACTATGGGAGAATTTGGTTGTTATTGCATAGAATGGAGAATTCCTCGAAGTCCCAAAGCTTAGATTCAATCATGACCATCAATTGATGGGTAAACATGAGCCATTTCTAGAGTTATTCAACATTCAACTATCTAGTTGGTTTTGGGTGATAAGTTGTGTGGCCTGGAAAATTCTTAAAGACTGGAGCCCCGAAGTCTTTCTTAGTTTTAGATCATGCCAAGGAGTGTGAATCATTGATATGATCCCTGAAATATTTGAGAGTTCGACGATTTGAATATTTAGGAGAAGTGTGTTGTTTAAAGGTTGGAGCAGAGAAACTCCTGAAGCCCAAAGTTATGGAGCACCGGAATAAACACTTCTAAATTAAGATTGATATTTTAGGCTTGAGTTCACTTGCACGAGTCCATTGGAGAAAGATGACGCTTGTGAATATGAACTTTTGCGCAGTGAGTAATGAAAAGGCATTTGGTAAGCGTTTTAAGGGTTCTGTGAGGACTCGAGATCCATGTCAGCTCCTGTGTAATTGGATGCTAGACAGGGAGCTCATGCGAGCCCATAGGGGGGGTTTGCAACACGATGGTATGCATAGGTGATGATATTTCATTTGCATACCATGGAAATGGTATTCAAATATTATGAAATTGTATTCAAAGGAAATACCATTTCCTATGCATACCATTGCAATACTACATGAAATAGTATGCAATGGTATGGAAAGGAAATACCAATGCCTATGCATACCACTACATATCATTGCAATGGGATGCAATTGTGTGCATAGGAAATGGTATTTTCTTTTCATACCATTTCATACCATTGGAATACCATGCAATGGTATGAAATTTTATGCAATGGCAATACCATTGCATACCATTGGAATACCATGAAATGGTATGTAATGGTATGCGTAGGAAATGGTATTGTCATTGCATAACATAGAAATGGGATTGTAATGGTAATAAATGCTATGCAAAGGAAATACGATTGTGGATCCATAACATTTCATACCATTTCCTATGCATACCATTACAATGGTATGAAATGGTGTGCAAAGACAATACTATTGCATATGCATACCATTACATACCATTGAAATAACATGCAACGTTATGCAAAAGAAATAGCATTGCCTATGCATACCATTGGTATGCATAGGCACTGATATTTCCTTTGCATTCCATTACATACCATTGCAAAGGAATACCATTTGTATTGCAATGGTATGCAATGAAAATGGTATGCAATGCTATGAAAAGGCAATACAAATTCCTACGCATATCATTGGTATGCACAGGAATTGGTATTTCCTTTCCATATTGTCTCATGTTATTTCAATGGTATGCATATGCAATGGTATGTGTTATCACACAATCTATACTTTCCCCAAAACCTAAGGAAAGTGGGAAGATATTTGTGTAACACGAGAGTAAACATGTCATTGTCACCTCAACATGGTACCCATTTCTATTTAAGAGGAGGAAAAACCCACTCCAAGGGAGATGTCCCAAAGACCTGTGGGTTTTGAGGAAGGGAAAAGGACAAGGTAAACTACCCCTCTTTCTCTAGGTCACTCAAATCAAGGTGAGTCACTAAGTTATGTCTTGACAGATGAAGAAAAGATGAAGTAAAATGTACCTACCATTAATCAAGATAAAAAGTGAATAATGTGGTAATTTACAAGTAGAAATTACGTTAGTTCTTCAACAAGACATTAATCTTGTGAAAGTAAATGCTAACTAGTAAGTATCTGCAATAGTAAATAAGTGTATAACAACAATAAATTAAAAGGTAACAACTGCAAAATATATCCAAAAAACACACATATTCAGAAAATATAACAAGATATTCAAAATTTTAATTGATAATACTTTGTCACATGCAATTTCTAGATGTGTCAATCAACAAATAAATTTAACAAACTATCCACCCCCTGTATTTCACCCTCTGTATTTCAGCCAATAACCCTTAGTAGGGTGAAAGTTTCAGACCTCCACTCTGCCAAGTGAGAGTTATGATAAAATGAATGTCACTTTATCTTTATTTATACCAAAATTTGACCTTTAATTATTTTAGGTCAAAATATCAGGCCCGACCTGGTGAGTTTCTTACAAAATTCAATTTTGAACAAAATAAAATAAATTTGCATGTAAATACCCTCCTAGGGGTGATGTTGGACCTTTTTCATGGAATGTTGGGCTCAGGGAGTGAAACGTTGGGCGTCCAAAAGCCAAAACCCTTCCCACACATGCCAATAACCTAATGATTACCCCTAAGGTGACAACCACTACATGTAGAAATGTCCAGGGTTGTATGGGTGATGTCGAAGGCCTCCAAAGGCCAACTTTAAGGTGGGAAAGGCACAAACACATGGGTCTAGGTCCACCAAAGTTCCTCCAAAGGAAAGATCCTTCTTCTTCTTATCAAAACCCCTTCATCTTTATCTTGCTCCCTGGATAGGGTCTCAATATCCATCAAATGGGCTTTGAGCCCTCATGAATGTCCAAGCTATTCATTTCTCCATGTACCTATTCACTGGGCAAGATCCTGCAAATACACCAAGTACGCCCTCCAAGGGTCCATAAGTCACATGAATCGTAATATGTAAATCACATCTAATAATTAAATTTCTCAAACATGTGCATTAAACCCCCATAAACCCAAACAAATGCTCAAAACATTATCCAACTTGACAAGTCTAGGGTTTGGAATGGTCTCATGGTGTCCTATTGGGCCAGTCTCCCTTAAGTCAAGGTCATTTCCCAAGTGTATATTGATCCAAATCATGCAAACATATGAGTTGGTGAGGGGATAAACTTTGGGCATGGGGTGCATGTGATAGCAGGGAAATGTAACACTCACCTATGGATGCCTTTGTTGAGGGTGAGTTGCACCTTGTCATGGATGCAAATGTTTCCAAGACCAGTGATTGCCATTTATTTTTACCTTTTCTTTCTTATTTTATCTTTCTTTCTTCATGTTTCAAGGAACACGTTTATGACCACCTCCCTAGTTTGGTGACTAGCTAGTGGCAGTGCCACCCACACACATTTCATAGATATGAGAGAGTTGTCTTGTGATGAGAACCCCTTTCTCTTGGATATGAAACGAAGAGCCACTACCCTGGCTTGGTGACCAGTTGGGTGGTAGTGTCATACAACTACATGTTCATGGTCATGATAGGTTGACTCATGATGAGACCTCCTATCCACCAACAAATGCCTTGAATGTTTTATTCATCTGTGGTTCCCCTTGTTGAGAAATGTTTCAGTTCTTTCTCGGGGATCCTTGGGAGAAGAATATTGAAGGTTTAAATTGGACTCTTTAAATTTTTCCAACTACATTTCCCCCTAGTTCTTTAGCCCCATATTCCCATCATGTAAGGTAAAAACCTTTCCAAGTAGAGCCTTCCCCAATGCCCAAAAATGTGGATAGATGGAGGGGATAAAGATGGACAATGGTAACTATGGAGGGAATGAGAGATGACTCTTCAGATATCCATTAGGTAAAAACCTATCCTAAAAGGAAACTAACTTACTAGGGCACCATGTGACCCTCCCAGGTTTGGACAAGGCAAAGAGCATAAAGTCAAGAAAATGTTATGAAATCTAGAAAGATTCAATGCAACATGTTTAAATGTTTTAAAAATCAGAGCGATACATACCATGATAATCATACTTATTACCACATGGAGAAAGACTCAATTCCATTTCAGGACTACATCATTTCGATGAACATTGTTGGTGATGATACGTGGACTTCATTGAAGAAATGAGGGGCCCTGCGGGACCATGCTTAACTCCTCTATCTCTAAGCACTCCATATTCTAGTATCTATGGGCCTAGAAACATGATTTCATTAGTTATTTCTAGGATAGGGATAACAATATGTAATGGTATGAAAAGTAAATATGATTTCCTATGCATAGCATTCCATAACATTGCAATGCATACCATTGCATAATATTCCATGGTATTGCAATGTTATGCAATGGTATGCATAGGAAATGGTATTGTCATTGCATACCATTGCATACTATCGCATGGTATGCATCGACAATACCATATCTTATTAATACTATACAATGGTATCGACGTTGCATACCATTTCATACCATTGTATGGTATGCATAGGAAATACCATTTCCTATTAATACTATGCAATGGTATGCCATGGTATGAAATGACAATACCATTTCCGATGCATACCATTGCAATAATATGCATAGGAAATGGTATTTCCTTTGCATGCCATTTCATACCATTGAAATGGTATTCCAATGGTATGCATAGTCAATGGTATTGCATTTGCATACCATTTACCATGTATATCATTGAAATGGTATGCAATGTTATGCATAGGAAATGTTATTTCCTTTGCATACCATTGCAATGCTATGCAATCGTGTGCATAGGGAATACCATTTCCTATGCATACTATTGCATACCATTGCAATAACAATGGTATGCAATTGTATGCAAAGTAAATACCATTGCCTATGCATACCAATGGTATGCATAAGCAATGGTATTGCCTTTGCATACTATTGCATACCATTGGATGGTATTGTAATGGTATGCATAAGAAATGGTATTGCCTTTTCATACCATTGGTATTACAACAGTATGCAATGGTATGCATAGTAAATGCTATACAATGGTATGCAAATTCAATACCATTTCCCATGTATACCATTGCCTGACATTGCAATGAATACCATTGCATAACATTGCGTGGTATTGAAATTTTATCCTATGGTATGCATAGGAAATGCTATTGTCATTGTATACCATTGGAATACCATGAAATGGTAAGCAACGACAATACCATTAACTATGCATACCATTGGTATATATAGACAATAGTATTTCCTTTGCATAGCATTGCATGGTATTGCAATGATATGAAATGGTATGCATAGGAAATGGTATTGTCATTGCATACCATTGCCATGGTATGAAACGGAAATACCATTGCCTATGGATACCATTTCAATACCATGCAATGGTATGCAATGGTATGCATAGGCAATGGTATTTCAATGACATGCAATGGTATGAAACATAAATACCATTTCCTATGCATACCATTGCATACCATTGAAATACCATTGAAATGGTATGCAAATGCAATACCATTTCCTATGCATACAAATGGTATGCATAGGAAATTTTATGCAACAACAGTACCATTGCCTATGGTCTGCATAGGCAATGGTATGCAATGGAAATACCAAAATGCAATACCATTGCATATGCATACCAATGGTATGCATAGGAAATGTTATGCAACAACAATATCATTGCCTATGGTATGCATAGGCAATGGTATTGTCATTGCATACCATGCAAATGGTATTGCAGTGGTATGAAATGGTATGCAACAGAAATACCATTTCTGCATACCATTGAAATACCATTGCAATGGTATGCAATGGTATGAAACAACAATACCATTTCCTATGTATGCACCATTGCATACCATTGCATTATGATGAAATGGTATGAAAAGGCAATAGCAATGCCTATGCATACCATTGGTGTGCATAGGAAATGTTATTTCCTTTGCATACCATTGCATGGTATGCATAGAAAATACCATTGCCTATTCATACCATGGAATGGTATGTTGTGGTATGCAATGACAATCCAATTTCCTATGCATACCATTGAAATACCATGCAATGGTATGCAAAAGAAATGGTATTGTACTTGCATACCATGGCAATGGTATTCAATGGTATGCAATGAAAATATCATTGCATATGCATACCATTACATACCATTTCAATAACATCCAATGGTATGTAATGGTATGCAATGGAAATACCATTTCCTATATATACCAATGGTATGCATAGCCAATGGTATTTCCTTCAGTGAAATATAGAAGGTTGAATTGACGGTTAAAGGTGGCTTTATACCGCTTCTTGGTTGCTTCATTGTTTTGTAATGAGGCCATCCAATATTCATTGAGGGATTCAAGGGAGAACAACCTTTTATCAAGTCACGGTGTGTTGGGAAAGAGCTTGATCTCTATGTGCAATGTTGGTATTTCTTACTCAATTTGGTGTACGGATTTGTTGTCGTGGACTAAGTGGAAGAGGGTCATATTGGTGGCCATTTTGACAGTTTTCTGATATGCCCATAAATATGGGAAAAACATATGATGCCAATTGGTATTATTTTTTTCAACCTTATGTCGAAGCATAGTTTTGAGAAATTTGTTCATGGCCTTGACTTTCCCATTGGATTGTGGGTAATAGGATTAGGAGAACTCATGGATGAATCCTAATTTGGTCGATAGCCCCAAGAATATTTTATTTTAGAAGTTCTTACCATGTTCGAAGACTAGTTGTAGGGGTACCTCGAAGCGATAGATGACATGGTTGAAGAAAAAAAGCATCGCTCTGTTAGTCGTATTGTTGAACGTGGGCATAGCTTCAACCCATTTGGTGAAGTAGTCAACAATGACTACAATGTACTTGTGTCCATTGTTGGATAGAGAGTTGCATGTCATGAAATCGATGCCCCATTTATAGAAGGGGTCAAACTTTATGACTGGTTTCAAGAGGGAAGGGGGTGCAGGAGCCTTATCTGCATATAACTGACATTTGTCGCATCGCTTGACTGCATGTATGTAGTAATGAAAAATCGTTGGCCAAAAATAGCCTACCCGAATGATCTTTTTTGTAGTGGACATGCCATATAAGTGACTGTCACATGCCCCATTGTGGTAATCACTCAAAATGATCTCGGTCTCTTCAAAAGAGTGTGTCGACACCTCTACGACACAAAACATCTCCTATGAGGAGGTACTATGAGGCCTGGTGTCAGATACAATGACGGTTTTCCTAAGAAAGTTGAGGAATGAATTTTTGAGTTCGTAGGTAGATGGAAATATCGTCATACCATGGTTCTGTGGAGGAGATAAGAAATAAATGCTCATCAGGGAAATCCTCATTCATCAAGAGTTCTGAAGAGTTAGATGGAAAGTCGATGAGGAGTTTGACGAGGATAAGGAATTTATTTCTCTTTGGGGTGGTGAAATCTAGGTCATATTCTTGGAGAATAACGATCTAGCAAGTGAATTTTCCATTGATCTGGCAACAACTCAAGACGTAATGCATGGGGTTGGAATCTACGACTACTTTGGAAGTATGAAGAAACATGTAGTGGCACAACTTTTTCACTGTGAGAACGATTGCTAGGGATATCTTCTCCTCATAATTGTATTTGAGTGGTGGTCGAGAGAGGTTCTTGTTGATGTAGTATATCAAATGTTCATGTTGATCATCTTTAACCTCAACGAGGATGTCGACGAAATAAACTTATGAAGCAGATAGGTAGAGTATGTAATGCCTATTGTAGTCTAGGGGACTGATTAAGGTGTCTTTGTTGAGTGCATCTTTCAGTGAGTCAAAGGTGGCTTGGGCATGGTGGTCCTAGTGAAACAAGATGTCATGAAAGATGAATTGTAGGAAGTTGTGAGAATGAATGGCATAATCAAGGACAAAATAATTCCATAGAGTTTGGCTAAAATGAGGCTAATCTTCTTTTCCAAAATAATTCCATAAAGCTTGGCTAGAATGAGGCAAATCATAATGGTCCTATAATTAGAGGGAATTTTTATATCTCCATTTTTAAAAATAGGAACAATAAGGCTTTGCATCCAAGGTTTAGGGAAGCCCTTCTTCATTGTTAAATTAAAAACTACATATATACAAATTTTAATTTTATTTTTAAATTTTTTATAAACTGTTGTAATTCAATTTTTTTTTGGCCTACTTTTTTGATATAATGTTTTAGTTTAGGGTTTTTTCATTTTTTAAAAATTTTAAATAATTTTTTAAATATTTTTTTATTTTTATTTTAATTTATTTTTTAGTTTTTTTAGTGTTTTCTAATTTATTTATTTTTTAGGTTTCAAGGGTTTTTTTCATTCTTATTTAAAAAAAATAAATTATGTTATTGTTTTTTGGGGAAATTTTAAATTGTTTCATTTCTTTTTGGATTTTTTTCCACCCCTTTTTTTTAATGTTTTTCTTTTTTGTTTAATTTGGGTTTTGAATATTTTTTTTTAAATGTGTTTTTTTGCTTCATTAAAAAAAAAATGCAAATATTTTATCATTTTTATTTAGATTTTTAAGTGACCATTTTGTATCAAATTTTGGGTTTTTTTTTGCATAGGGATCTATTGTCAAAACCATGGTTTCAATTAGGTCGTAATTAGCCATAATTTTAAAGTTTATAATTTCTTATTTTTTTTAGTAAGCTTCAATTTTTTATTTAGGTGTTAATTTAAATGTTTTTCTAAGCTATTGTATGTGCTTTGAAGGCCATGCTTGAAAAATGTTTTAATTTTGATCACATTTGAAAAAATGGTGCTACCGATAGCACCACTTTTTGATTTGCAGGTTGATTTTCATGTTTTTTATGCAAAAATATGGGTTTTTTGGGCCAGAATTCTTGTTTTGAGGTCATAGTTTGAATTAAGTTGGTATCTTTGTTTTGGATGAAATACTTCTCTCTGAAGGTGAGAATAGGTCAGTTTTATCCCCTGGAAGCACAAACGACTAGGAAAGAAAACTTTAACAACCTAATTGGGGAAGAATTTGATCCAAATCCCCAGTATGATCGCCAATCTAATGGGTTATTTTTGTCACTTGCGTGAGAAAAAAGGGGTCCCTTAACTATCTAGTTATGATATCAACACAACACAACAATGTGTTAATTGATTAGTGGCTCAACTAAATATAAAGAAAGAAGTAAACAACATGGAAATACAACTAAACTAAGCATTTTAAAATAGATGCAAGAAAGAGACACAAGGAATAGCTACCAAATGAAACTGATGTTCAAATTGATAACACCTTGGAGAAGTATGGGAACTTATGGGTCCCCTCTTCCTCCTTTGGAAGGATCTTGAGTCCCCAAATACAAATATTTCTCTCTTCTAACAATGGCTAAAATTGAACATACAATGGTGAGCAATTGATGGTTGAACTTCTCAAGAGGAGAGAGGCAGAACCCTTGTTATGAATTCTCAAAGAGTTCTAAGAGGAAGATGGATTCTCAAAGACAAATTGAACAACATAGAAATACTTAAATTGCTTATTATTTTTTGCATATAATGGCCCTTTATTTCTAGGAGGATGACAATTTTTTTCCAAACTAGTTTTGAATGTGAACGGGAAGCCTTTGGAGGAACCTCCCATCACTTTCAGTGATCCCAATGTGGAATTTAGGGGAAATTTTGGGTATGGGGGAGATCCACTCCATCCCAGAAGTGGTTGAGGCATGACCAAAATCATCAATACAATGTTTTTTCATCCACGTGGGTTTTTCGTCTATCAGTCACGCAGTCCGTGCAGTGTGTGTGCCCTATGCCATGTTTGTCTTTGCAGGTGTGCGTGCACTGAGAGTTCTTAATATGCGCGGAATTTCCAAACCATTTTTTTATAGTTTTGTGTTTATCTTGCCAAAGTGAGTGGAATCCTTCCATAATTATTAATAGTATGTTGTGCTTGTGTTTCCTGTTTCTTCATCCATTGCTTGTGTTTGTGGTGATCAATTTTTAGGTAATAAAAAATGGGTTCATTTTGTCACTTGGGTGATAAAAAATAGATCCCTTAACTATTTAGTTAGGCTATCAATACAACACAACAATTTATTAGTTGATTAGTGGCTCAACTAAATAGAAAAAAAGAAGTAAACAACAAGGAAATACAACTAAACTAAGCATGTAAAAATAGATGCAAGAAAGAGACGCAAGGAATAGCTACCAAATGAGACTAATCTTCTAATTGATAACACCTTGGAGAAATATGGGAACTTATGGATCCCTCTTTCTCCTTGGGAAGACTCTTGAGTCCCCAAATACAAATATTTCTCTCTTCTAACAATGACTTAAAATAAACATACAGTGGTGAAGAATTGATGGTTGAAATCCTCAAGAGGAGAGAGGAAAACCCATTTCTATGAATGCTCAAAGAGTTCTAAAAGGAAGATGGCTTCTCAATGACAAATTGAACAACATAACAATATTGAAATTGCTTCGTGTTTTTTTCATACAATGGACCTTTATTTATAGGAGGATGGCAAGTTTTTTCCAAACTAGTTTCCAATGTGAATGGGAGGCCATTGGAGGTACCTCCCATCCCTTTCAATGATCCCAAGGAGGAATTTGGGGGAAATTTTGGGTATGGGGGGGATCCACTCCATCCCATAAGTGGTTGATGCCCAACCAAAATCATCAATGCATTGTTTCTATATCTGTGCGAGTTTTCCATTGGTCAGTCATGTAGTCTACGCATTGTGCACATCGTATGCCATGTTATCCTGCAAGGGTGTGCGCGCACTGAGAGTGCTTAATACACGCGGAACTTAAAAATGGTTTTGTATAGTTTTGTGCTTATGTTGCCAATTTGAGTGTAATCCTTCCATAATTATTGGTATTATGTTGTGCTTGTTTTGATTGTTTCTTCATCCATTTACTGTGTTTGTGGTGAGAAAGTTTTCTATAATAAAAATTATGCAATTTGAATTTACCAGTGCTCCCTTTACTTTCAAAATATACATTAATAATTTCTTCAAGTCATACTTATGGAGGCTTGTTTTTACCTTTTTATAGTGATGTTTTGATATACACTAATAGCATGACCAAGACCTCCTTAGATCACATCTCTCATCCAGACACGATTCTTAAAATATTACAAGAGAATCAATTATATGCCATGAAATATAAGTGTGCATTTGTTTCACAAGAAGTTGAACATGTAGGGAATGAAATTTCTCAATTAAGGGTCGAATCTAACCTAAAAAAGGTTGAATTCATTACAATATTATCTATCCCTCATGATTAAAAACCTTCCCATAGTATAAGGATCTAAATTTAAAGTGGCATACGATATACACACTATGCATGAAGTTAAAACCCAACGTGCAAGTTAACACTATCTACCCGACACCTGGTTAAACCTATCCAATCCAACATTTAAGTGGTTCGGTAACATATGAGGTGAATGCCTAGGCCGTTATATACTATGGAATTTACGTTAGGGCATGTCCATTAAAGGCAGACTGACCTACCGAGTACTCCCCATTGCAAGCTCAACACTTTAGAAAAATTCAGATGGTAAGGAGTGGGGTGGCATACCAGTTGTTCTTCCCCACGACCGAGGGGCGTGAGGTGCCATTATGCCTCTCATAATTGTCTCTTGAGTCTCCATTTCGTTTTTCCATTTCCATGGTTACTCTCTATGACTGGTAATAGCATTTGCCTCTCGTGATAGGATTCAGCTTTGGGGAGAGTGGTAACAAAGGCACTCTAGAAATTCTCTCCATAGGTACGGTAAGTACATTGTTATATTTGTAATACATTTTATATGGGTTCTCTGGAGTTATGCATTGCTTTTCAATTGTTCTTTGTACCACTGATTATTCTTGTAAAAAAGAGATGTTCACTATGCAATATCTTTTCTGCAAGCACTCTCTGTCTGGTGAAAAGGATTTTTGAACAAACATTTTCAAATGGGTGCATATTTCATTTGTTGTGTAACACCTTCTCTATCTGTACAATGTATGCTCTATGTGGAGTATCTTCTCTATCTATGCAATGCATGTTCTCTGTGGGTGTTGAGTCACATTTCTCATACTCTGTTTTCTTTGGTCTGGAGGTAACAACCACACAATATTGCACCTTTGGGTGCGGTTTTCTCGGGTTCCAAAAGGATAAATATTTTTCATGCATGTTAGGTAAATCCATTTAAATTTTAACACCCAGGTTTGGTGGTTGTTATTATGTTTTCTCCTCTATTGGATATTTTTCCTTAAGTCTGTATCTTCACGTTCCTTCCCAGTTAAACCGTGAGCATTTTGGTTATAATACAAAATCTCTACAATTTTCTCGTGCTTGTTTTAAGTCTATACATAGTCATTATATTCCATAACCTTTGTCTTGGAGGGTGTTGTGTAAGGAAATAACCATCGGTTTGGGACCTATACATTCAGAGACTTGATGAAAGACATTTCCCCAATATCATGATAATAAATCTTACATTTTAACACCTGGCCTTAACCTTCATAGCATCATATGCTTAGTGGATACGTTTCAAACTTCAATTATTTAACTCTGTAATATAATTTTGTAATTTCTTTCTTTATTTTATATGGCAAGGTTAAAACCCTTATTCGTCGAAAACAACATCAACGCTTCTTATATGAAGTCAATGGTTAAAGAGTATCCTTGCCGATAAGAAAAATGTGCTATGTATCTCTTAAAACACCGATGGCATTTTCAACCTCTCCCTTTTAAAGTTATCTCAACTGTTATAGTTACATCTATCTACATTTTTGAGAAAAAAATGCCTTCGACAACTCTCCTTAGAACAAAATAGGGTCTTATTATTTGATTATAACTGAGGCTTTCATTCGATTTTAATAAAAGAATTAGGTCCTCACTAGAATCTTCATACACCCAGATTGCCTCCTTTGCACCTCTGTGGTGCTTCATGATTTAAAATTATTATTATGTTTATGGCTCATATACATTTTATTCCAGATTTCATTTCTACGCATCTTTGTCACTACTCGATAATTTAATCCCCTCTTTAATGTAAGCACTAACTTGACGGAATCTCGCCTATGTAAAAAGGTAACTATGTTTTTTTTTATATGTTAGTTTATCTACAATATTCTATGGTTCTTTGTATGGGCTTGGTATTTTCTTCAACGTAATACTTGTTGTTTATTGAAACCCTTCCCTTGATTATAGTATGAACTTATATCTATATATATGTGTGTGTGTGTGTGTGTGTGTGCGTGTGTGTGTGTGTGTGTTCTTTGTAATTTATAGCCTTCAGGATATCAAAGCTACAAAATTTAATTATAAGTTTGTTTTTGTTTTTATTACTTGCACAAGTATTTAATTTCACATGTATATACACTAATGATGGGTCCCTTGTTCTTGTGAGGGAACCCATTAGATGGATTACACACCCACTTCCCCTCCTGGGTCGTGGATCAACCACTTCGCAATCCAATGCTAACCCTCTGATATGTAATCAGGATCTCAGATAAGTATGCTTTGACTCTTTTATTTATCTTATTATTTAATGTTAGTACAATAGTAAGTTACTTTAATAATATTGAATTACTCCTTTGCGGGTTGAGAGAAAAGATAGTGCACTTGGTGAAGAAAATTGGCATGTCTACGAGTTGCATATTTATTTCACCATTCCACGTGCACTTGCCGATAGTTCATGTATTCTTTTAAATCTATGTTTATAATATCTATGGAGTTCTTGGGTCGAAGGAAACTCAAACTATAACATTTTGGTCAACGACCTATTGACTGTAATAAATATAAATTTTGGCATATATTCTACAATATGTTGTATCATATATATTTCTTAGATAATAGATAAAAGAAAGTATCTGAGACTTTTGTTCCTTATACTCAACATAATATAAAAAAATTCAATACACACACACACACACACACACACACACATATATATACTAAACATTTATACATAGTGGTAAGCCACAATCTAACATGGTGGTTGTACAATCCACTTTAAACATGTTTTACTTATATGTATAAAATGTAAAACATAATAACAACGAGATAACATCCATAATACAATATCAAAAATAAAAGTACATAACTGAGATACATATCTGAATACTGATGCTGGGAAAAAAATGGAACAACCACGTTCCACCAAACCATAGAAACAAAACAACCACAATCACTTGTCCCGATCACCCCCTAGCCCGGCCATGACTCCATAAGGGAGAATTGAATCATACTCCTTAGCCACTATCACCTTCAACACTTTAGAAAATTCTTTGCCTCATGCCAGATGTGCTCATAACATCAAAACATTTCTCAATGCCAACATACTCAGGAATGTCCTTCCTCCCACATATGTTGTATTTATCTTGTGCCTAGATCTTTCCATTACTTTTCCTCCTTGGGAAATTTGCAGCTTTACAAATCCCTAATTTTTAGGGGCTCCTAGTGGCCAAATTTAACTTCTTCCACTTGTAAAAATCATCTCTAAGTTAACTCGAACATGTTCCCCACTCATGGAGTCATAGTCAATTATTTTTAACGTGGATGTTCCATTTGTCTTCCATCATTTAATTTATTAAAAAGTTTTTCCCATACATGTGTCCAACAAAAGAGGACAATTGAGAAAGTAAATTTTTTTCCCAAGGGTCATAAAATAATAATTACATAATCCAAAATTTTAAATTTGGATTTTCCATAAATGGAAATTTATTTCTAAATTCGTATTTTCCATAAATGAAAATTTATTTCTAAATTCAACTTGGAATTTAATTTCTAATAATTTGAGGATATCACATCTCTCAAGAAGCATGGAGTGGTATAAAATCAAGTGTTTCTCATTTTAAAGTTTTTAGTTGTGTGGCTTATGCTCATGTTCCTGAAGAGGTGAGGAGAAATCTGGACAATAGAAGTAAAAAATGCATATTTGTTGGATATAGTGAACAATTTAAAGCACGTAGGTTGTATAATCATGTTACCAAGAAACTGATAGTAAGCAAAGATGTGAAATTCCAAGAAGATAAATCTTGGGATAATCAAACAAGAGAAATAGTTGTAGATAAGATTCCTTCTATATAGGAGGATAAGTAGGTGGAATCTATAGGAAAACAAGATTCTCCACCAAGACTTCCAAGATTACAAGTACAATTCCAAGGAGAACAAACATAACATAGTTCATCTTCTTCTTCTAGTAATAATTCATATCCCACTATAACAAATCTGAGGAACCAAAAGCCAAGAAGCTTGAGAGAAATTTATGAGCAGAATGATGACGTGGATCAATATGAATACTTTGCTATGTTATTCTATCAACTAGTATACTTTGAAGAAACAATCAAAGAAGAAAAATTGGTTGATGGTTGATGCAATTAACGAAGAAAATGAAGCAATTGAAAGAAATGACACATGGGATCTTGTGGATCTCCCTATAGGTAAAACCAACATTGGAGTTAAATGGTTTTATAAGACAAAATTCAATGAGAAAGGAAAAGTAGAGAAGCACAAGGAAAGACTTGTCGCAAACGGGTTTGCTCAACAACTTGATATTCACTATGGAAAAACATTTGCTCCAAGATACTGTCATAGAAGTTATGGAAGTTACAACTGAAAGAAAATGGTCAGTCTATCAAATGGATGTTAAATCAACCTTTCTAAATGGAATTTCACAGGAAGAATTTTATGTGGATCAACCACTAAGATTTTGGATCAGAGGTAAAGAGTATAAATTATGCAGATTGAATAAAGCATTGTATAGTTTGAAGCAAGCTCCAAGAGCTTGGTACAGTGACATTGATTCTTATTTGCTCAACAATGGGTTCAACGTGAGCAGCAATGAACCCACACATTACACGAAAGGAGATCAGAAAGGTAATATTTTGATATTTTGTCTCTATGTTGATGACATGATTTATATAGGAAATTTGTTGTTAATGAATTTAAGGAAGCCATGCAAAGTGGATTTGAGATGAATGATCTCGGTCTTATGAAATATTTTCTCAAAATTGAAGTTGAGCATCATGAAAAAGAAATTGTAATATGGGTGAAATCATGAAGGTGGGTTACACTTTTGCTTGTTTTATGACAAAAAAAACTGTATTTTCACAAGTTATTCAACTTCCGACATATAAAAGTATTTTTTTTATTTTGAATTTCACTTTACAGTAAAAACAAAACTTG
>ML781697.1:425207-447493 GCA_009831015.1 Picea engelmannii | reverse complement strand
GGCGACCAGGACCTCACACAGAGACTCACAACGCACTCGACACAGAGCCTCGCACAGCCAATGCAAACAAAAAAAGTTCCAAACAATAACAATCGATGTGTGAAGATTATATAAAAACTCTTTCGGCCGAAAGATTATTCGGCAGAAAAATAGTTCGGCCGAACAATCGTTCGGCCGAGATAGTTTTCGGCCGAAAACTAATTGACGGAAAAAAAATATCCGGCCGACCAAATTTCTTCACGCAAATCGAGGGCCCGGTTATGGATCCGTTCGATTTGACGTTTATTTTTTCGGCCGAGCAATAGTTCGGCCGAAATTAATATCTTTCGACCGAAAAAGATATCTAGTTCGGCCGAAAATTGGTTTTCCAAAATTTTGGAGACCAGATTGTCACGAAAGTGTAACCCACCTTCGTGATTCCACCCATATGTCAGCAAAAATATGGCACAAATATTTTGAAAAGGTTCAAAATGAACAAATGCAAGCCAACAAATACACTAATTGCAACATGTACAAAGATATGTAAGAAATATAAGGAACATAAATTGATTATACCTTGTATAAAAGGCTTGTAGGGAGCCTCATGTACCTTATAGCTTCGAGGCCAGATATTATGTATGAAGTGATCTTAATTTCAATATTTATGTAATATCACAACATCTCTCATTGGAAAGTTGAAAAAAGAATTCTGAGGTATATTGCAGGTACAACAAATTATGAAATTTGGTATTTCAATTTAGAAGATGATTCACTTGTTGGATATAAGGATACTAATTTTGCAGGTAGAGTTGATGATAGGAAAATTACGTCAGGGTAAGCATTTCTATTGGGTACAGGTTTAATTTCACATGCTTCAAAGAAACAACCCATCATTACAATTTCTTCAGCAAAAGTAGATTATGTGGTTGCAGTTGCAACTTCAGTAGCTTGTCATGCAGTTTGGTTGAGAATGATCCTTAGAGATCTGAGGAGGAGCCAACTCCTATATTTTGTGACAACAATTCAACAATTGCATTATCTAAATATCGTGTTTCACCGCAAGAGTAAACACATTGACATTCGCTATCATTTCATCTACCAGCTTGTCAATGATGGTATCATCATGCTACATTTTTTTCGTTCGTAAGAACCATTAGAAGATATCTTCACCAAACCATTGCGAAGAAATACCGTTGAATTTCATAGACAACACTTAAGCATTGTGTGTTCTATTTTTTGTAATGGTCGAAATTAAGGGGGAGTGTTGAATGGTGTAATTTCTCCCTCATTTACTTTCTTGACTAAGTAGATGGATAGGCATCATAAATGCGCATATTAGATAGGCGGATATGCATTTATTATGTACATGAAGGATGGAGAATTCTAGAGAAATATCTAGTCTCATGTATTTGAAATTTAGTTTAATGTATGAATGGGAAGAAGAGCTCAAGAGCTCCATTGTTGTGTGTGTGCATACTCTCTTATGTGAATTATTGCCTCTACTTGAACTTGAACACCAAACACCATGTTGTGAAGATAACCAATGTTTATATAGAACCAAAAAACTCACCAAAGGCATTGATCCGAATTTTATGAGTAGAACGAAATGACTACAGATTATTACTAGATTTTTAACATAGAATAACAGAGATATAGTAAAACCGGTTTTCTATTCAATAAGGAAGTAAGATGAAACTGTAAAATGCAGTGGAAAACAAGCTTGCTGGAATTGTGGCGGCTTATCTCTGAGAATAGATGTGACGGCTATGCTCATTCGCAAGAAGATGATTACAATGAGGCTCTCAAGGCACTTTTACAATAAACAAGAGTTTCAAAAACCCTAAACATCCAAAAACCTAACCCTAGGAGATGAAGCGCCAAAAGTCATGTGGGCCCTGTTTAGGTAAGTCAGTACATCAACTTCCCCGGGTCGTAACTTTTGCATACGATTTTCGTTTTAGGCATATGATAGACCATTGGAAAGATCTATGTGAGGAATACAACAGTTGCATAAAAAATATTGTTTAGGGCCTCAAAACGGCTCCGGATGTTTAGAACTCGAAAAACTGCTAAAAATAGTAAGTTATCAAAATTGCTAGAAAGTTGTTTTGAGCCAGCTGGAAAAGGTGGGTGGCCATCGATATCCACCTGGATCAATCCTCCATCCTTAGGAAGAAATGGTCTCCATTGCGTTGATTTCCTCCATCAAATGAGGAAATTTCTGTTGAATTTGGCCCCGGGTTAGCCACTTGACTTGGTGTAGGAGCTGCCCTACTTTGACGACTCGATAGAGCTGGATCCTTTGTTGTCGAGCACCCTTGATCTGTGTGTCCACAATATGATCATTGGATGCTTGTTATATGTATTCGGGGTTGAGCTCTATTGGTGTCAGTTGTTCTGCTACGTCTGAGGTGTCCAATAATGGTGGGAAATAAGGTCGGAGGAGGTCCACATTGAACACTAGGTGCAGGCCAAGGAAAGGAGGAATGATTAGTGCAAAATCATTATCCCCCATAGCCTTAGTGATGGTGTAGGTCCCATAACCTAGTGGGCGAAGGTTTCGATGGGGTCCTGTAAGGTGTTCTTTCTACAAGTGCAACCAAAATTTGTCGCCCACCTGAAACTTATGTGGAACCCAATGTTGATCATGGCGCTGCTTGTACTTGTCATTGGACTTCTGTAGGATATCCTAAACCTGTTGACGGATGTCTTGTATCCTTTCAATGAATGAGGTGGCTTTGTTAGCCTCAGTTGGAGCAGGAGAGGAGTCGGTCGAGGTGATCCCAAGGGGAAGTGCAATATCTATGGGACCCAATGGTTGGAATCCCAATCCCACCTGAAAGGGGATGTGGTTGGTTGAGCTATGTAGGGCTTGGTTGTAGCTATGTTGGACATAGGGAAGACTCTCATCCTATGTGCGAGGGTGCTTGGAATTATACATGCGTAGGATATGTATGATCATTCGATTTAAGACCTCGGTTTGGCGATCTGTCTGGGGGTGGAAGGCCATGGATTTGGTGAGCTTGGTGTCCAGCAGTGATGAGAGGTTCGACCAGAATGTGCTGAGAAATCGACTGTCCCGATCTGAGACAATGGTTTGTGAGATTCCAAAATGTACCCAAACTCGTTCAAAGAAGAGCTTGGCAGTGGGTTCTGCTATGATGCTCTTCTTGCAAGCAACCATAATCGCCATCTTAGAAAAGCGATCAACAACCACAAAAACACAGTCATTTCCCTGCTTGGTGGACAGGAGGCTCGACATGTAGTCCATTGATATGGATTCCCATGGCTTGTCAGGAGTAGGAAGAGGGGTGTACAGGCTCTGTTTCTTAGTGGTTGGTTTGGCAATAGTGCAAGCAGTGCAAGACCTGATATACTTGTTGACCTCCTATCGAAGTTTCGGCTAGTAGAAATGTTTTTGTAGCATTGCCACTGTCTTTTCGACAACGAAGTATCCTGCCACTCTACTGTAGTGGGATTCCTAGATCATCCTCGCTCGCTCACTTGATGGAACACATATATGGCCTAGACGACACAACAACCCATCCTGAAGATGGAAATTATCCACAACTGCCTTTGCACCCAACATTTGGTAGGTGGTGGTGAAGTCTGGGTCTGTCTCATAGAGATGGGGGCAACCAGAGGTCTCATGTCCGCAGTAGTCTAGCACTGTGGTGAGTGTCGCGACTAGTGGTCTGTTGAGGCAATCAGCGACGCAGTTGGTGCTTCATGTTTTATACTTGATGTTGAGGTGGAATTGTTGCAAGTATGTGGACCACTTTTGATGGCGGTCATTTTGGAATTTTCCTTGTGTCTGCATGAACTGCAGTGGATTATGATGAGTGTGGATGATTGTCTCCCTCCCAAGAATGTAATGTCTCCACTGGTGGCAAGCTTGAACAATGGAGTACATTTCTATGTCGTAAGTAGGGTACTTATGAACAACATCTGATAGTGTCGCACTATGATAGGCCACAGAAAGATCTATCCGGGGACTACAACAGTTGCACAAAATTGATGAAATTTTGCGACAACAACATGCCCCAAAAAATGTCATTTAGGGCCTCAGAACGGCTCCGGAAGTTTAGGACCTGAAAAACTGCTAAAAATAGTAAATTATCAAAATTGCTAGAAAGTTGTTTTGAGCCAGCTGAAAAATATGGGTGGCCACCGATATCCACCTAGATCAGACACAAAACTGACCAAAAACATATAATTTATGGCTGAAAAGGCATTATCCTATATTAATACAATACATATATTTACATACAATTAAAAAAATATCAATTGCCCTGAACTTTACATTGAAATTATTTTAAAATAAATAAATAATATTATCTGCCTATGTTCCTGGGATTTTAGTACTAAATTATTTATCTACAAGTATTTTTTCAAACTAAAACTATTAAAACATACTCAACTATACTAACGATAAAGAGGATCCTATAAATAGCTAAGTACGATATATGGTTTGTCACATTCATATTTGGACGTTATTGGCTGACAATTTACAAAATATACAATGTGCTTTCGCTTCATTTCTCTTTAATTGTGGGAGGTCAGTGCTTCAGTGTTTTGATTTAAAAAATCTTAACTGATATTTTTTTTCATCCACTCAATTTGTCTGAAGATGGCGAACATTGTAATAAAACCGACCGTACTGCTTCCCACTCTGATGTAGAGGAAGGGATTGTGTCCCGCCCAAGGTTCAAGTTACTGCATTTGATACTGCGTCTCCATCTACTTGATGCTGGCTTTTGTCGGATTAATTAGTATTTTAACAACCATTTATTAAGAAAAGGGTTAAATTTATTAGGGAAGAATATTTAGTCATCCTTCCAGGTCCTACAGCGTTATGAAAAAGATCATTGATTTACCGCTATCTAACTTTCTATGGACCAAATCTTATTAAGTTGTGTCTGGGTCTGTCTGTCACTATTTTAAAAGTAAAAGGTTAAATATTATTTTTAAATGTTTTTTCTTACAGGTATGATGTATATTATTAATATGTGATTTATAAAGTTCTATTAATATAAAACATCTTTAATCCAATTTGAAATAAAAAAATGTTAATTTTATTTTCTTTCAAATATTTTTAAAATATTTAAATTATGTAAAAAATAATAATACTTTTAAATAAATAGGTAAATGTATTTTATTATTTTAAATTAAATAAATTTAAAATAAATAAATACTATAAGAAAAATAGTATCATGCTATATCTCAGTGTAGTTAACTTTTAACACTTCAAATTCATATAAGTACACTTTATTGAAAGTAAATTAGCAGTGGAAGGATCGAAAAAGCCCAAAGTTTGGGATAAAATATGATATTGGGACGATGGAGTAAATCCAATGTGAATTGACGATGAGTATTCTAAACAATAAAGCAACCTGAGCCCACCCAGGAGACAAGAAAAAGAGTATTCTAATTCCCAAAAAAAAACCTGATCCCACCCAGCAGACCGGAAAAGTATTGGTTGGATAGTCACCCAGCAGACCAGAAGAGAGTATTCTAAACCAAAAAAGACAACATGAGCCCACCCACCAGACCAGAAGAGTATAGGTTGGATAGTGAATTGGACGGTTTGATTATGATATCTAAGAAGTATCATAGCAAGTATAAATAATAAGTTGAAATATATGATAAAAATATTCTTTACAGCACTCTTTAAAAACAGCTACAACAAAATGTGAAACAAGAGAACCAGCGAGAAAAGTAAAGATAAATAGACAGAAAAGAAAGATCTAAAAGCAAATGGATAAAAAAAACCTCAAAATATGGAGTAAAGAAGAAAACAAAGAGTATACTAAAAATATAAATAGAAAACAAGTAGATAATATGACTTAACTGAATAAAAAACTTTGAAAAGGTATATCGATATCATTTATCCTCTCATATAGAAAGTAATTATTTGATTATAAAATGTTTAATGCTTTTATGTTGAGTTGTGCATTGTAACTAAGTACCATACTAATAGAATTAAGATGGGGCCAGTTTATCAAAACAGGCTTTCACAATGCATCCACTTAAAATAGCATATAATCAATGGGAAGGAGGTCATGAAGGTCCAAATATCTTTTTGGAAAGATAAGTGGTTTTGTTATTATCCTAGATCTATGTATCATTTTGTGTCCATATATATTAGGTGTCAGTATTATAAGAAAAGTGGAATTAAAATAGCATATAATCAATGAGAAGGAGGTCATGAGGGCCCAAATATCTTTTTGCAAAGATAAGTGGTTTTGTTATTATCCTAGATCTATGTATCATTTTGTGTCCATAAATATTAGGTGTCAGTATTATAAGAAAAGTGGAATTTCCATATAATTATGTCAGTGGATCATACTATAAAACTCAAAGAACTTTTGATGTAATGTTTTGTCATATAATAGATTATATTAATATAAATATAATGTGCAATTTTTAGTGGGAAAAAAAGTAAGTATCATAATACATTTTGAAATTTTTTTATTAGAGAAATCCAAAATACAAGGTAAATAAATTTTTATTACAATAGTAAATTATACTTTGTATTTATATTATAATTAAAATCTTTATATCAAAGGAATTATACATATTTCATTTAATTATTTAAAAGTTAATTATATTTAATTATTTATTTATTTAGATAGTAAATTATAAGTTATATTTATAAAATTTTGATTTTAAAAGAATTATTTCATGTAATTATTTAAAAATTGATTATATTTAATTATTTATTTATTGAGATTATACTTTACCCTTATAAATTTTGAGTATATAAAAATTATAAATATTTCATTTAATTATTTAAAAGTTAATTATATTTAATTATTTATTTCTAAAATTAATAAATTACTCAATATTTGGATTATATTAATGTAATTTTATAAATTAAATATTATAAACAAATTTTTGATATTCAAAATATATTAATAATTTTTCTTTTTATATAATTTTATTGTTTAATTTAATTAATTTAGATATATATTTAAGATATATTGTAGATGAAGAGGTAATAAGTCATAATTTCAAATTTGTAATGTGTTATATAATATAATATAACACATTGATTAAATTGTTTAATTCTACAATTATAGTTAATTATTTTGTATATTTGTATAATAACTAAAATGAGGATATTGAAGAAATTATACATATTTCATTTAATTATTTAAAAATTATAATATTTAATTTTAATTATTTTTAAATTAATAAAATATTTAATATTTAGGATGTATAGTAATTTTATTTTATAGATAAAATATTATAAATAATTTTTTGATATTCAAAATATACTAATATGTTTTCTCTTTTATATAATTTTATGGTTTCTTTGTGAAGAAAGATAATATGGAGAAAATAAATAATTCATGTTAATTTTCATATCTATGTAAAATAACATTTGTATCATATAAAGAGAATGGAGAAATCCAAATCGGTACCTAAAAATAATTTTAAGCTCAAAACATGATCAAAGAACAAAGGTTTCCTCATAAAAAAATACTTGTAATCTTCACCAAACAATGGCACTCATAATCTTAACAAAATACCAATTATTGAGATTAAATTGCATTAACGGTAGTGTGAGGGTAATATGAGATGGATTCTTAATGTGATAACTATCCTTTACAATTAGAATGTTGAGGTATGTGTTAAACATCTTGTATGTTGTTAGGGAGATACAATGCTCTATGGTGAATGTGAAGGGTTTCTAACCTATCCTAAATCTAAATTATTATCAGTTATACTTCACAGTGAATGTGAAGGAGAAATTTATAGTCATAGTGAATTTGTAAGGGTTTCTACTTTGTCATGAATTTGAACACATAACTTTATAATTACCATAAATTTGAACTGTGAAGGGTTTCTACATTGCAGATACAATACAATTAATTCATCCTAGATACTAAAAAATCTCAAGGGGATACCTAAAAAACAATCCTAGATATTCTTTATGAATATATAGAGTGAATAGAAAATTGTACAGAAGAGAGAGAATCCAAACTTAAAACAGAGCTGGAAATAGTGGTTGATTATAAATTTAAATCATTTGAAGACAAGATTGAGACAAAGTTAAAAAAAAAAAAATAGGGTTAGAGAGTGAGTGGAAAAAATGGAGGCTTGGTTACAAGAAATAGAAAAACAAAGCCAAAAAAAATAAATTATCAACTAAGCAGGCAGAGTTCAAACACAATCATAATCTTAGGGACAAGATTACAGAGCTAGAAGAAAAAATTATTAGCAATTTGGTTATAAATCATTTGGAACCTAAGTTGGATATCAAACCCATCAAAGAAGAAATGAACAAGCTCATATAGTTAGACCATGAATCTAAAAAAAGAGTCTCGAGCCTCATAATTTTCTATGTAAAATATGAAAGAGATGAGACACCTTGGAAATAGTAAAGGAAGAACTAAAAAATAAATCACAAATTGAGACAACTTGCCTCATAGAAGAAAAAAGGTTGGAAAAAATAATTGAAAATAAATATAGGTTGATGAAGGTTAATGTAAGCTTTAATGACTATAAATGTGGGATATGCAGAAAAACTCCAAGATTAAAAGGGTCGGAAATATTTATCAATGAAGACCTCATTCAAAAGAACCAAGCTTAATTAACGAAGGAAGTTCAAAAGGTGAAAGAAGCCATGAAGGAAGGGAAATGGGAAACCATTTAGAATAGAAAGGATATTACTATGGATAGAGACTAAAAAGATAACATAAATAGAAAATTGGGACACTCCATATATCCTTTCTTTCAACTTTCGTGGTTTTCCATGGAGTAAAAGGCCTACAGTAAGTTGGATCTTGAGTGACATTGATATTATTTTCTTGGTTGAAACTTGGGAGCTTCAAGAATCTAAGTTCCCTAATATAGAAGGATTTTTTTTGTGGTCAACATGGAACAATAAGTCCTCATGTAGAGGGGTTGAGTCATAGCATGTTATATAAAAGTCAACATCTCTCCTCACATTCAACTTCATAAGAAGTATCCTCTCAATTAGTACATATGGATGGAGATATCATATATTAATGCTAATAATATTTACATATAAATATGTTATTTTGCAACTATTAAATCTATAGTTTATACAAAAACCAATATAGATAAGAAGTGACCCTACAAAAGATTAGAGAAAAATATCTACAATATGAAAAATGAAGTGAGTATCATCTTATTAGGAGAATTTAATGCTAGTAATGCAATGAATCAAGGTATTGTTTAAGTAATGATTCCAACCCTAATCCTCTCTTGCTACATGAAGACCTTGTTTTAGCTAATAGATAAAAAAGAAACTCTCAAGTCATCATCGGGAATTTCTTTGGTACTAAGATAATCAATCTATGCAATTCTCAACATTTAATAATTTGCAATGGCCTAAGGAAGTTGAAAAAATATAACAGCATGACTTGTATCCATGTATTGGGTATCATTATCATTGATTATGTAATATCATATATGCCCATATACAAACAAATAATAAACTTTGATATTTGAGATGACCACGAACCTGAATCTGATCATAGACCTTTAACCCTAACTCTAAAATTTCCATGCACAAAATCTCCATTGAATATCACTCTAATAACCAAAGGAAGTTGCCTTTTGACAAGCAAAAAGTCGATCTTTTCTTAAATGACTTGAGTAATTATTTAAATATCTTAATGTATCATAACAATATTGAAGATAACTATCAAAATTTTACTACAATCGTCTCTACTTGCATTAAAAAAATCTATATTGAGGTATTATGTAAAAATAAAAATACTACAACTAACCCTTGATATGATAATGAACGTAAAATTTCTAGAAAAGACATTAAGGATTCTTCCAATGTGTCATTAAAATATGATAAGATAAATAGATACAAAACCTTAATTAAAAGGGGAGAAAAAAACTATACAAATATAAAGAAAGATAATATTTTTCACCTATTTAAGATAGATCCTCAAAAATTTTGGAGGCAAATTTTAACTCATAAAAATAAAGAAAGTAATAGGATTCACTTGAAGGATTGAAATTTCTACCTTAAAAATATTTAAGAAACCCCTATTGTCATGGATAACATTCCAAACAATTCTACAAAGGATGAAGTGTTTTCTATAAAATACATTAAGTTTGGGGTTAAGCGGCTCTCAAAAGAAAAGATAAATACATTGAAGGTTACCAAGATGAAATATTAAAAATTGGAGGACATGTCCTCATCATTCACATACATAATCTCTTCAATTTAGCTACCCAACAAGGTTTCCCAAAACCTTGGACTGAAATCCTCACTGTACCTATTTTGAAAAGTGGAGATAAAAACAATCCCTATAATTATAGGACCATTATGATTAGCCCCATTTAGATAAGCTATACATAAGTATTTTGGAAAAGAATATCAATACATGGACATAAATCAATGGAAAAAAAGATAAATGTTAAGTTGGGTTTAGAGGCTACCATTAAACTTTGGACCACCTTGTTACATTTAGGATAATTGCAGAGTAGTTTCATAATGATAAAACCAATATCCTTTGTTGTTATGTTGATTTTAGAAAATATTTTAACATTGTTCCTAGGACTAACCTTTGGAATAGGTTAGAAGAACTTAAAGTACCTTTCAATTTGAGTTGTTGAAGTAAGGCTATATGAGAAAGTTATTTCCAATTTTAGTAATATTGAAGGCTCGTCAAAAGAAACTAATTGCAATATAGGATTCAAGTATGGATTCCCCCTATCCCCTGCCCTTTGTAGCATCTACAATGATAAGTAAGAAGATTGTTTGGAGGATGCAGGTTGTGTTGGACTGACTCTCACTAGTATAATAATCATCATTCTTCTTTATGATAATGATATGGTTCTTATGGAAAAGAGTCCCCATGACCTAGGTAAGAAACTTATAATCCTTAAAGAACATTTTTCTAGTATGGAAATGATCGTGAACACTGACAAAACAAAGTTTACGATAATTAAATCCAAAAAGATAACCTATGATACTTTTGTGTATGTCAACAATGTCTTGGAGGAAGTTCCTTTATACAAATATCTTGGAATCGATATTCACTAGAAGCTCAATTGGAATTATAGAGTTGAGAAAAGTATAAATGTAGGGTGGAAAGATTATTGTGGTCCTGAAAACAATTGTAAATCAGTAGACATTTGGCTTTGGTATAAGAAAATATTCCTCTTTCTAATAGTGACCCACCAATTCTATTTTCCAAAGGTGCATATTTCTTGAATTAACGTTGTTGCATATTTAAATTTAAGCTACTCTCAATTCTTTATGCGAGCCCAATATCCTTCTATTAATAGAGTTTAGAGTACTATGTTCTCGCACCAAAACTCGTCTCACCCCCTTGAAGTTAGTAGGAACTTACTTTTCTATCGTAGGGTCCCATCTCCTTACCAACACCTCATTTATGTTTTTCTAGTCTTTGTCGTTGGCTCCTTTAATAGTGCACCCACTCCATTACTTTTCCTTTCCTTTCTTAAGAAAATTTGAAGGGGGAGGGCACCCTACCCTACCCTATCTATCAGAGAAAGATTTAAGCACTAGGTCTAGATGGGGCAAAAATTAGCCATGGGACTTACAACAAGGCAAAGACAATCATGCTAGAAAATTTACCCTATGTTGGAGAAGTTTATCTATTATATGCACAAGCCCCATGGTTGAGGTTTCCTTTTGGAAAATTCTTACAACAGAAAAGTTACAGGCGGATGTGCAGTAGAGGAAGTATATTGTTTCTTTGGTAGAATGATAGCTACTCCTACAGTAGTGGGATTATGTTGATAGGAACTAATAGAAATAATGTAAGTTATAAACCTGTGAAGTAAAGCAATGCATATAGATTCTTAAGAAAAGCATAAATTAATCAATGGCTCGTACACATAGTACACAGAGATTTATACCGGAAACCCTTAACCAGGATAAAACCTTTCAACTCTTCATTGTATTAATTTCACCATTCACCATACAATATATACAATACTTTTAGGTATTCCGTAAATACAAAAACCCTAATCTGTTAATCTAGGATTAATTTAGAAAACCACTAAAAATAGCAAAATCTGCTAAAATAGCAAAAACCACCCAAAAATAATTTTGGGGCACTGCCCTAAATGCTACGGGTAACCGGGGGGGGCATACCTAACGTCGCCCCCCCCCCGCCCATAGGACACCCCTAAGAAGCGCTTGACACACATGAAACAAAGAGAGAAGGAAGTTGGGATCGTCAGACACAGTTGTTGAATCTGACGGGCCCACACACACACATGCAAAGAATATGACACATACCAAACATTCTCCCACTTGTTGTTTTCTTTGCATCCAAGGGTCCATGGGATTATATAGTAAACAATATAGGGCATCAATTCCCATTGTTACTCTACACCAGGAGAACTTTTTTCTGTCTATTACACATTGTTTTCGTCATCCCCATGACCATTAATGATGTAAACCTATATGTTACTTAAAGAGGGGTCAGTGGCCTAAATTTATGAAGAAAAAAGAAGTTGTGTTTTCCTCTGTAAAAACCCTATTTTGGAGGATTTCCGCGGGCTGCACCATAGCTATGGTGTGGAAATGTCTGATTTCTACAGGCTGCACTATAGCTAGGTCGTGGAATTTCCACAGGGTGTATTATAGCCAAGTCGTAGTAGCCTTCATACATGGGGAAACTAAGCATTTTCTTGATGGTTCTAGAAGGATAAGCTTCTATGGTGAGGTGGCCTCTGAATGGTTTGGATCTTACTCGCTTTCATGATTTAGTGGGATCATCCTAACCTCCTCACCTTATCCTCATCAACTTATAAAAGGAGAGGAGCTCTCATGGAGAAAGTTAGTTGGTTTTGGAGCTTGGATTGGGATTAAGCTTGGAATTATTAGCTTGGTTAGAGTGGCTTTGAGATTTTCTTTGTCAAGATAGATATCAGATCTATAGTCTCAGAATCCATTGGAGCAAGAAGTGTGTGGGAAGCAAGGAACTATTGGAAGGAACCTTACGACATCAAGGCATCCGATTGTAATCTCTCTTCCTATTATTAATATGATACAGTGGCATGTTTCTTTCACGTAGAATTATCTTTATTTTATTGCATGATTCCTTGATCATATGCATAGGTTTTCATTGAATATATTTTACTGCTTTCACTTTGGTTGGTTTGTGTCTCACTACAGGATCAGTATCACAAGAGCACCGGAGCGAAACAAGAACAAAAAAGACATAAGGAAGTGACATTTAAAGGTATGTCTATCATCTTTTGTTCGGTAGTAAATTTGATTATTAGAGCTTAGGTAAAGCGCCATGTCCTGTCATGTTTTGTTCTAGATCTAGGTGGATCTAGAGGGATTAGTCTATGTCTGCATTCATCGATTTACCCGTTAACAAAATTGGCAACCATACTGGGGATTATAATGTTTTCCTAGTTTTTCTTGTTTTCCTGCTTTGATTAAATTGGTTTTTGTTTTCAGAGTCACTGGAAGATCTAGCTTGACTCTCTGACTGTTAAAATTCACTGGAAAACCTTCTCAATTTTTATTTTTTTCCATTTTTGTTTGATTTCCACACCCTGCTTTGAGGGACAGTGTGGCGACTTAGGATTTTCGCTCCCTACCTATTTTGACTAGTGCGAAAATGTCACTCCCTACCTATTTTTACCAGTGTGGAAATGTTGCGCCCTACCCATATCTAGCCCACAGAAATTAGTGATTTCTGCACTGTGCTAAACTTCCAGCCTGCAGAATTTGTGAAAAAAATTGTTTTTTTGGTGGTTTTCCCTTTCCAGATATGTGATATGGTTTTGGGGTGAGTTGTTGGGTCTGATTACAGTATGCTTGACAAAATTTGAATCTTATTTCAGCCATCTATGCCTCATTTTTGCTTTGTTTTCTTTTGAAAGATTTGATCTCTTCCTTTAAGCATCTTTCTTCTACAAAGCATTGTTTTTTCTTTAGAATTGTTTGGCGAAAGAATTTCTTTTTCTTTTATTGAATAATTCGTGTTAAAAGAGAAAATTTGTTTGGTTTTCTTTGTTTTGCATAGATTGGCTATTTCTTTTAGTTATCTTTGAAATAGAGTTTTAATTTTCTTGCTTTGCACTAATCTTGGGGACATCCTTGCATTTGAAGGAGTGAAATTGCCATGAATCGTGTATTGATGTAGAATACCTTTGTCTCATTTCTTGAAAATATTGATATTGATGAGTTTTAAGATTTTGGTACATTGTGCATATGGGAATGGTAAATGTTTTCTCCTTCTCTTAGCATAGCTTTCATCGAAATGAAAAGATTGAATCTTCATCTCTTTGCATACACTTTCGAGTCAGTCAAAACACCATATTGTCCATGCCATTTTTCCTTTTAAGTAACAACAACCTTATAAATAAAGCACTTATAAAAATTGATTAGACATTTTTATACTTTCGAGTAGCAAACCTACATTAGATTAGTTGTAGGGATTTGGAATAGGTGTGAAAGATAACTTTCCAAAGTTGCAAATAAACATAGAATCTTGAGTTAGGGAGCAGTTAAATCCACTTATTACATTTTGTCCTGGGAATCCCTTCTAACACAAGGGTCAATCACGAGGTCGCATTGAGACTGGTAGAGTTACTTACCTTGCTTTGTTGGTCTTGGTGTAGAGGTTGCACGTATTATGGGGGTCGCTTGAGAGGTATACCCACAATAATGAGTGGAAGCCTTTCAAGTTGATTTCGGGCTAGATACCCTGCCCTTGCGCGTGGATCGAACTGTCGACTGTTTCCCCAGGCATCACTGTAGTGATTGGTAACCTTAGTGGCCTATCTCTTTAATGTATTTACAGAAGGTGACTGTGGAGGGGCAAGTATTCACGGTACCTGGAAATGATGTTGGCCAAACTCACTCAGTCTCCTTGGCAGGTATACCCACGTTTATGTGTGTGAGCTTGCACCAAGGTGTAAGTCCATTAAGAAAGTCATCAATGTAACTTTTCCACCCACTCTATCTTAGCCCCTTCTTACTTTGTTCCCGCAACATTAGATTTCATCACCAACTAGTGTTCTCATTGTGAGAAGGTTTTGTCTGTTTTCTTGCTTCCTAGATTTTTAGCATATGTTATTTGTTTTCCCTAGTGGACACTAGATCGGATCTGTTTTTTAATGGCGTCAGTTCCCGAAATGACCAATGAAGGAATCTCTGATCTAGGGGAACCTTTTGTTTTTCCTTCTTACAGAAACATTGGTCCTCCTCATATCGCTACTTTGAGCCTTCCAGGTCTCACAATTGGACTATCGATATGGTTGTTTTCCACTCAGGTAGTCTCGAATGCAGTTAGTGCTTCATTTGTAAGAACTTCCCCCCAAGAACATCAACCTCATTTTGATCCTTCACCTTCTTCACCAGTAAGATATTCTTCACATTCTTCAATTGCAAGGTCTTCTTCCATTTCATCTTCTTTGTCGAGTGAAATCTCCAAAGCTAGTAACTCAGTGGATAAGAAGAAGAAGAAACGAAACAATAAGAAGAATAAAAATAAGCAAGGATTCAAACTTCCAAACACTACCAAACATGTTGGAAAACAACCAGTTACTGTTGATCGTGTTGGGAGTGTTGATGATGTCAAAATCACCCAAACAACCCGTAAGCCCAAGTACCCTTGTAGACTTTGTAAGGGTATCCATCTTCTTAAGGATTTCCCTGGTCTATCCAAGGTTATAGAAGCATGGTCTACACACCCTTGCCAACCCATGTCGTTAGCCTCTGAAAAACATGCTGATGACTTCTCGTCGACTAGTCATGATATAGTTGGGAAGAAGAAAGGTAGATCCAGGTTCCCATGTATGTTATGCAAAGAATGTCATCTAACTCATCTTTTCCCTCATATGGAAGAAGCCTCAAAATTCATAGAAGACATGACTGTTTCATAGCCTCAACTTCTAGCTTCTTATTGCAAGCTTTCTCTCAACCCACCTGTAGTTGATGGAATGATCAATCAGGTTCCCCCATTGGTCAGTCCAGTTGATCAAGTGGTCAATCTGGTGACACCCTTGGTTGAATCAGTAGACCAAGTGGTCTATCCGATCCCATCCTCGATAGATCCCACTCTCCTATTAGAGAGTGAAACCCAAGTGGTCAATCCTTTTCCAAGTGTCGACCCCATTCTCCCCTTGGAGAATGAAACCCAAGTGGTCGATTCGATCTTGTCATCAGTCGATCCTACTCTCCCGCTCGAGAGTAAAACCGATACTACCCACATTTTTCTCATTGATACAGACTCTACCATGTTGGGGGGTATTCATCATTCTCCCGTGGAACCCCCTCTATGTAATGAGGCCATTCGTTTTGATTGGGGTGTGCTAACTGACCCTCTCTTCCCTCTCACATTCCTTTCCAGATCATAGTGAAGGTTTGTGGTTGGGACGTTCCTCAGATGCTGATAGATGAAGGTGTGTTCATTAGTATTTTGTCCTCTTTTGCTTGGCAAGCTTTGGGTTGTCCTCAGCTTTCCCTGGTTAAGAAAAATTTGTTAGATTTTAATAGAAGAACCAGTCAACCTTTAGGGAGCCTTCCTCAGTTTCTTGTAACTTTGGGAGGAAAAACTATTTTTATTGATGTCATGGTAGTCCAAGACCCCTTGGATTTCTCTTTACTCCTTGGGTGAGATTATGTCTATGCCATGAAAGTTATTTTTTCGACTCTTTTTCACGTGATATCTTTCCCTCACGATGGAAGAATGGTGACTATTGATCAACTTTCGTTTGTTGGCCCTAACTTGACCATCAACTCCATGAACTCCCTAAACGGTTCTTATATGCAGATGGTATTTCCCCTACCACATGTCAATTATGTGGCATTGTCTCCCATGACTTTAGCTTCTGATGAATTAGATTCTGAAGTCGACATCGTGATTTCTTTGATAGGGTTTTTAGAGCATGATCTCATTACCCCTATCGTGGCCCTCGACATGTGTTCCTCCCAGAGTATGTTTCTTCCATCGAGTGAAGATCTCTTGGAGGCCATGACCGAGTTTTTTCCCTTGACATGGTGTCCTTCCAGAGCACTATCCTCTTGGAAGCCATGATCAAGAAGAGAGTCGAGCATGATTTTTTGATTTCAAGCTCATTAAAAAATGAAACTAGATTTGAGCATTGTTTTCTGATTTCAAGCTCATTAAAAAATGAAACCAATCATGAGGATAGTTTTTTCATATCTGTGACAACCTCGTTAAAAAAATGAAACAGAGGTTACAAGCATAGTTCATGTTTCTGTGTCAATCTCGTTAAAAAATGAAATAGAGTTCTAGGGGTTGAACCTAGATTCTCGAGCATAGTTCTTATCCTGTGTCAAGCTCGTTTAAAAATGAAACAACTTCCCCCTCTCTATGGAGTCAAGTCCTTTGTCTAGTATTTGAAGCTTCCTTTCCTCCGCCTTTGCAGTTGGATGAAATGAAGCTTGCGGGGAAATTCTTCCAGCCTCAGGACTTCATGCTGAAGTTGGAGCCCCTAGTTTCTTAAGCTGGGAGCTAATTACCAACCATGCGTTGGGAAGTCGCAAGCATAGTTTTCTATGTTTAAAGATTGTGTAAAAATGAAACCAATTATCTCAAGCATAATTTCCTCTAGTTCAAGCTTGTGTAAAAATGAAACCAGATCCAAGCATAAGTTTTATTTAGTTTTTAATCTTGTGTAAAAATAAAATCTATCCAAGGCATAGTTTTGTTTTGTTTTAAAGCTTCTGTAAAAATGAAAACAATCTCGAGCTTAGTCTTTGTTATTTATCGTGCTCATAAATACATGAGAATAAGTTATTGATCTTAGTCTTTGTTCTTTCTCATGCTCGTAAATCAATGAGAATGTAACCAAGTAAACTTTTATCACTTTTTCGGACTCGTAAAGGTTATACAAAAAAGGAACCCCCTAGAGTTCCCTTTAAGCTCTTTTCAAACTCTCTAAACATGAAAAGATTGTCGAGCGACCTTGTTCTTTTCACGCTCGTAAAAGTATTTGAAGAAAACATTTTATGGGCGGTAGGTTATCACATTTTCGGTCTCATCAAACTAATTTACGAAAAAGGAACTGAGAGAGTGCTCTTTAAGTGTTTTTTTAGACACTATAAACATGAAAAAAACCCGAGTTTTCTATCTTTGGACTCGTTAAACAAGCATCGAAAGACCCATATGGGACCGAACCAGTCCTTCCTAGGGTTCATTAAACATAATCCGAGAGACTCATACAAAGGATGAGCTTACATTTCAAGCATATGTTATCCTCCTCAAGCTTGTGTAAAACTAAAGAGGTACTCGCCAATAATGGTGGGGGAAAATATTGGGAAAGAAATTTGTATTAACCTGTATTCTATGGAAGAGTCTCTTTTGACCATGAAATCCTTTCACTCACCTTATGTCTTGGTTGGAAAGTCCACTTTCTATGATCCATGTTGTTGAGTCATTGTTTTGAAGACATTTTTCGTGTCATCAATATGTTCAAAGAGAATTTCAACCTAGAAAGCCTTCTATTGCGTCGGTCATTTCTACAGTCCTTAAGCCTTCTATTGCGCCAGACATCCCTGAGTCAATCCTGAATCACTTGTTACTCTAATCTACATCAAATCTTGTTACCCGTTTCATGTCATTGATGGAGGATACATTAAGGCCCTCCTGTGACGAGTCTTTTCCTGTCGACTTCAACTCATTATCCAGGAATTAGACTTACAAACTAATTGGTACCTTGGAACTTGCATGCCTTAATGGAAGTTTTCCTCGCTTTCGACAGTGGGTTTTCATTATTGACCCTTGATCGGGAGAATCCGCCAAGTGTTCGACTTCAGCTCATTAATCCACATTCGTTGGATTGTACTAGAGTACCTTGGGAGTCATTGACATTAATGGTGATTTCCCTTGCAGTTGTCAATGGTATACACTAATGATCAATAATCAAGTGGTTTCTACCATGTTTGACTTCAACACATGTATTCACATGGTTAGATTCGTACTATAGAGTGGTGGAGATGAAGACCCTGAATATTTTCTCACAGATTTAGGTTGCGTTGGAGTATATTCAGTTTGTATTGTTGCATAGATCCACATTGTATGTCTCGTGGCTATGTTCAAATTTGAGTCTTTAACACATAGATCCACAATGTATTTTTGGTGGTTATGTTCGGATTTGAGTCATAATGGCATGGAACCACAGTGTATGTTTGGTGGCCATGGCCTGTCTTACTTGACATGGATATCCGCATGTTGACATTTCTGCTTTCATTCATTTGTATTCTTAGTATGGGAATTCCTACCTCAGTGATGATATATTATAGTATTGTATTTCCTTGTTTGTTGACAGGTTTCCGACCGATGTGTTACCTGTTCCCTACACACACTCGACAAAGTATTTCAGCTATCACTCTGTTCTAACTTCATACTTTAGGGGGCTCTCTATTACGCATTATTTCCATCATCCCCATGACCATTAATGATGTAAACCTATATGTTAAAGAGGGGTCAGTAGCCTAAATTTCTAAAGAAAGAAGACATAAGAACTTTCCCTGAGAGAAGAAGTTATCTGTTCCTCTGTAAAAACCCTATTTTGGATGATTTCCACCGGCTGCACCATAGCTAGGGTGTGGAAATGCTTGATTTCCATAGGCTACACTATATCTAGGGCATGGAATTTCCACAGGCTGTATTATAGCCAGGTCGCAGTGGCCTTCATACGTGGGAAAAATAAGTATTTTCTCGATGGTTCTAGAAGGAGAATCTTCTACGGTGAGGTGGACTCTAAATGGTTTGGATCTTACTCGCTTTCATGATTTAGTGTGATCATCCTAACCTCCTCATATTATCCTCTTCAACTTATAAAAGGAGAGGAGCTCTCATGGAGAAAGATAGTTGGTTTTGGAGCTTGCCTTGGGATTAAGCTTGATTGAGTTGGATTTGGCTTGGAATTATTAGTTTGGTTAGAGTAGCTTTGATCCTTTATTTGTCAAGATAGATATCAAAACTATAGTCTCAAAATCCATTGGAGCAAGAAGTGTGTGGGAAGCAAGGAACTGTTGGAAGGAACCTTACAACATCAAGGCATCCGATTGTAATCTCTCTTCCTATTATTAATATGATACAGTGGCATGTTTCTTTCCCATAGAATTATCTTCATTTTATTGCATAATTCCTTGATCATATGCATAGGTTGTCATTGAATATACTTTAGTTCTTTCACTTTGGTTGGTTTGTGTCTCACTGTAGGATCAGTATCACAAGATCACTGCAGCGAAGCAGGAATAGCAAAGACATAGGGAAGTGACATTTAAAGTTATGTCTATCGTCTTTTGTTCGGTAGTAAATTTGATGATTAGAGCCTAGGGAAAGCGCCATGTCCTGTCATGTTTTGTTCTATATCTAGGTGGATCTAGGGGGATTAGTATATGTCTGCATTCACTGATTTACCCGTTAACAGTGCCCACAAACTTTTTCAATGAATCTGCAACATTCTTCAAGGTGTCAACCTTTTCCAACAACACCTTATTTTCTTCAACCATGTCTCTCACAAAGTGATACTGAACATCAATATGTTTTTTCTTCGAATGATAAGCTGGGTTCTTTTCCAGGAAGATTGCAGTCTAACTGTCATAATATAATCTCACTGCTTGTTGTACCAATCCAATACCTGAACACAATCTATGTAACCATATTGCTTCCTTGCTTGCATGAGTGGATGCCACATATTCAACTTCTATAGTTGAGAGTGCCACTATAGCCTGTCATTTGCTCATCCAACTAGTTTCTCCTCCAAATAGTTTAAAAACATACCCACTTGTAGATCTTTTGCGATCCACATATCCAACCCAATCTGCATCAACAAAGCCATGTATGTCCACCACCTTGTCTAATCCTAGTCTTCCTTGGTAGCACAATCCATAACTGTTAGTGCCACGAAGCTACCTAAATACCCTCTTTACTGCTATCCAATGCTCCTTTCGTGGTTTTGACATATACCTTCTAAAAAATCCCACTGCATGTGCAATGTCCAGTCTAGTACAGATCATTGCATACATCAAACTACCAATTGCACTGGCATATGGAACATGGGACATGTCTTCTTCTTGTTGTTGTGTCTTGGGACACTCATCTGCAAATAAATTTACATCTATAGGAATAGGAACCTTGACCGGTTTAATTCGATGCATATTAAAGCAATATCATCTCAACATATTTCCTTTGATTCAACCAGAGTTTCATGTTTTCACAATCTCTTTTAATCTCCATTCCCATAATGA
The DNA here is from genome assembly GCA_009831015.1 of Picea engelmannii. NCBI lineage: Eukaryota > Viridiplantae > Streptophyta > Pinopsida > Pinales > Pinaceae > Picea > Picea engelmannii. The sequence continues at coordinate 426,297 of ML781697.1, read as the reverse complement.
ATTTAGCAGCAATGAGATCCTTCATGTCAAATTTGTAGGATAGCTATGATTTCACCTCCTTGATAACATCCATGTTATTTCCTAACAGCAAAATGTCATCAACATACAACACTATATAAATGAAGTGATTACCAACCTGCTTGGAGTATACACAGTGATCAACCCTGCTTCTCACAAATCCCAATCCAAGGATGTATGTGTCAAACTTTTTGTACCACATCCTAGGTGATTTCTTCAGACCATATAGTGACTTCTTTAGCTTACAGACAAACTCTTTCTTTACCTTCAATACAAAGCCTTATGGCAATAGATCAAAATAAAATATAATAGATGTTCTGCTTCAAGATCAAAAGCAACGGCAATAGATAAAGCAAATATAATAGATGTTAACTTGGCAACAAGAGAAAAAATATCACCAAAGTCAATTCCCTCTACCTGGGAATAACCTTTTGCTACTAACCGAGCTTTGTATTTCTCCACTTTACCTTTTGCATTAAACTTCTTCTTAAACAACCATTTGCTACCAACATATTTTCTTCCAGCTGGCAACTCAACTATATCCCATGCCTCATTCTTATCCAAGGCATCCATTTCTTCAACCATGGCCTTCTTCCATAGTTTACTATCCTCTGAATTCACTGCTTCCCTGACAGTTCTGGGATCATCATCAGTAATAGATAAATAAAAATTAGAATGAAAATCAGGTGGAATATATCTTTCTGGTTGCCTTCTTTCCCTCATTGATCTCCTCTATATTGGGGTATGAGGTTCTTCTTCTTTTGCTTCATCTTCTTTAGATGATTCATATTTTGCATTATCCAACTCAAGCTCTATTTTCCCAGGTTTGTCTTTCCTTGGTAGGAATTTTGGTTTGGACACATCTTTTACTTCTCTAAAAACAACATCCTGACTATAAACAATCTTCTTAGTTTATGGGTTCCAAATCTTATAACCTTTCACACCATATTTATGTTGGTCACTATAATTGCTTAATTAATTCAAACAACCAAGTGAAACATAAATTATCAACCCAGGGAAGTATTTTGTTTCAAAGATAGCTGCGCACTATGTATGCTCAATTCCAAAAGCA
>ML781697.1:395151-425107 GCA_009831015.1 Picea engelmannii | reverse complement strand
CATAAAAAGATGGATCCCTCGAATGGTGATTTCCCTTGAATTTATAGGGAAATCCCATCGATACAATCATTACAAGGCAGATTTGGATCCTACACTAAATCGGATCTTCTTTCTAAATCAGCGTAGGGTGTCCTATTCTCATGGAATCGAATGCTAATACAGGAACTCGACGAGGCATTGCTGTTATGGCTGGTGTAACCGCTTCTCATAGCTGCTGATGCTGTTTCAACATCGCGATTCACGGGTTGTTCAGCCACGTGAATCGCGCCCTTTGACTGTGTCGGTCTTGACTGCTAACTGTCAGGGCTCGTGTTTCAGCATCGTGGCGGTGTCTCAGCATCTTCATTCTGAACTGAGTGACAGCTCCGTGTTTCAGCATCTGCCTTCTCGAACCATGTAGCTGCTTCGTGTTTCGGCATATGCATCCTCGGACTGTGTAGCAGCTCCGTGTTTCAGCATGTGCATCCTTGGACTATGTAGCAGCTTCCGTGTTTCAGCATCAACTTTGGATAGTTCTGTGTTTCAGCATCGGTCTTGAATACTATTCTGCAGATATAGACACTTATGCACTTCTAATCAATGGTTAAGTCCAAAAGTAATGTAAAGTATTATGCAAAACAAATTAAACATATAGTGATGAGAAAGGACGTTGTATACCTTGGAGTGATCAGATGAGGTGATAATATGAGTCTAGATATAGGTATAATAATGGCAAAAAGTATGGGCAAAAAGGTACAATATGTGGTCCCAACAATTTATAACCCATAAAGATACACTTTTCATCTTTATTATCCAACTGACTCCTATTTTCCTTTGGAACATTTACATAAGCATCAAAACCAAACACTCTAATATGTTCAAGAGAGGGTGTCTTACGAGTCCATACCTCATGTGGAGTTTTATCATCCAATGTTGATGTGGGTGATCGATTGACTAGGTAACATGTTTTACCCACTGCCTCTGCCCATAATTCTTGTTCTAAATCGACACCACTAAGCATGCTCCTTTCTTTTTCCATCAGTGTCATGTTCATCCTTTCAGCAAATCCATTTTGTTGAAGTGTGTAAGGAGTAGTCTTCTGCCTTGCTATACCACACTTCTTACAGAATTATTTGAATTCATTTTCGCAGAATTCTCAACCATTATCTATTCTCAATACCTTTATTTTCTTCTCTGTATGATTTTCTACCAAAGCCTTAAACTCTTTAAATTTATCAAATACCTTGGATTTCCTTCTAAGAAAATAAATCCATTTGTTCCTTGATAAATCATCTATTGATAAAACATAATACACATATTTACGTAGTGATGGAATAGGCACAGGTCCAAACACATCACTATGTATCAACTCTAATATCCCCCTTGCTCTTGTAGCACTAGATGGGAATCTTACTTGATTTTGTTTACGATATATGCAATGTTCACAGAAATCAAAATCCAGAGTGCAATTAGACATACCTTCAACCATACCTTTACCATGTAGTGTTCGAAGGCCCTTTTCTCCAATATATCCCAGTCTTTGATGCCACAACATGGTCTTCTTTCCAGGGACAATATTGGTATTGTCTTCTTTATTTCTCTGCTCAAGGACAACAGAACTGTTACACCCATTAGTATAAGTTCTTCCCAACAATTTGTACAAAGTTCCACACCGAACTTCTGTCATCAACATCACTTCTCCTTGTACCATCTTGCAAGTTCCCTTTTCCAATACAGTATCCACTCCTGCATCATCCAATTTTCTTACAGATATTAGGCTCCTGGCTAGTTTTGGAATGTGAAAAACACTAGGGAGAGTTCTAATCCTTCCATCTTTTAGAAACAACTTAACCCTTCCATGTCCCATGATATTGGTTGTCGATTCATATCCTAGTAATACATCACCACCATCATATTTTTCATATTCACAGAACCACTCCTTGTGAGGAGTCATATGGTATGACGTACTTGAGTTGATCAACCATACATCATGGTCTGCATGTGTACCTGTAGATGTCAGGTAAACATCACCTCCTTCTTCAGTGGAGGTTTTCGCCTCTGTGGAAGAGGTACTATCAGATCCCTCTGGTTTGTTAACCTTCTTAGACTTGCAATCATTCTTATAATTCCCTATTTTACCACACTTCCAACATTTCCTCAAATATTTTCTTGGAGACTTAGATCTACCTGTAGATTTATATCTCCCCCCCGAAGACTTACCAAGATTCATGTCTTGAGTACAACCTCTTACAAATAAAGCATTTGTGCTATGACCTTCCATGCTTTTTCGCCTCATCTCTTCAGATAACAAGGATGAAACTACAACCTCATACTTCAATGTAGATTGAGTGGTACTACCAATTTCTACAACTAGATTATCTGAAGGGTATGGCAAAGAACATAAAAAAGTAATACACTTATCTTCTTATGAAATCATAATATTAACAAAGACAAGTTGACTTACAAGAGTATTAAAGGCATTTAGATGTTTTTTCATAGAATCTCCATCTTCCATCCTAAGATGATACAACTTCTTTCAAAGAAACAACTTGTTTACTAGGGAATTTGATTGATACAAATTCCCTAACTTATCCCATAATTCCTTGGATGTATATTCTCCCGAGACATTCAACAGCACCGAATCTTCCAGGCAGATTCGAATAGTACTCCTTTCTTTTATGTCCAGCTTCTCCCAATCTTCCTTCGACATACCAGTAGGTGGTGTACTAGTAGTTTGTGTAATAGTAGGTTGTGTACCAGTCGATTGTGTTCCAGTAGGTTGCGTACCAGTAGGTTGTGTACCAGGATCTACAACGATCCATTATTCTTTGTCTACAAGAAGGTCCTCCATCTTGAGCTTCCATAACTCAAAGTTTTTACTGTTGAACTTCTCTATCTCTATTCTAGAAGAGCTCACCATTCATATTTCTACACTCAAATAACCACTGCAAAATCTCCCACTAAACCCAGGTTTATCAAAGACCCAAAATAAACTTGATCTATCAAGACCGAGCCAAACCCTCAACAACAAAGGCATCCCTCTGAAGCCAAAAATGAGCTTTGATAACACATGTATTTTTTGAACCCGTGAAGTAAAGAAATGCATATATATTCTTAAGAAAAACATAAATTAATCAATGGCTCATACACATAGTACACAGAGATTTATACCGGAAACCCTTAACTGGGAGAAAACCTTTCAACTCTTCATTGTATTAATTTCACCATTCACCATACAATATATACAATGTTTTTAGGTATTTCGTATATACCAAAACACTAATCCCTTAATCCAGGATTAATTTAGAAAACCGCTAAAAATAGAAAAAAACGCACAAAAACAATTTTTGGGGCATTGCTCCGAATGATATGCATAACCAGGAGGGGCCATACCTATCCCCCCCATGGGACCCCCCTAGGAAGCACCCGACGCACATGACACAAAGAGAGAAGGAATTTGGGATCATCAGACGTAGTTGTCGAATCTGATGCTCCCACACACACACATGCAAAGAATATAACACATACCCAACAAATGCTTGGATGTCAATGGAATCAAGAGGTGGCAAGATTGTCTACAAATGTGGGCTTATGAAGCCTCTTTTAGTTACATTTGTTTCTTAAATAAGAGACTTGGCCTTGTGAGTATAATTAACCATGTGTAGAGGCCTTATGGAAATATGTGAGGTCATCTTACTTGACCCGTCATAACGGAAAACCTGTTATTGGGATAATGTTTTTTTGTGGAGTAAAAATGAGTCTTATGGACTTATAATAACCCTCATGGAATAAGTGAAGTGACATGAGAAAGTTCAAAGGATCATGATTGTGCTAAGGGGGTGTATATCCATATTAACTTAAAGGGTGTAGATATGCATGAGAATGCAATAGGTAAGAAAGTGGAATATGTCTTCACTGTAGGCATGGGTAAAATGCTTGGTGCATGTATACTTATTATAGTTTGTAATTGGATGTAAAATATGGTGATGTCATAGATAATATGGTTAGTGATGATCTAATTATAGAAGCATAAGTAAAATGTTGATGATAATGATTGTATATTGCACTATGATGATAAAGGTAGAATGGTGAATGAAATGTTGATCCCAAATGCGGTAAAAGAAGTGTTGGGCACTTCTAGATGACCAATGGGTCAGGTTTAAATACATAGGTGGATGGTATACATATAAGGTATGGCTTGGTATGCTCAAGTAGTAGTGAGAGGTAATACAGAAAATGATTCCCCTGATAAAAAAAATTGTTAACCAAAATGGTTTCAGGCATAAAAAGGAAGCTTGATAAGTTGTCTTATTTCCTTGGGAACTATTGGAATTTCCTAGATGGTATTGTTGGGTTGTTGAATAATTTTATAGTAGTTGAGGAAAGAATTCCTTCTTTTTGGTTGTTGTCATATGGAAATGGGGACATAGTTATGATTATGTCTATTAAACTTTCCATGTGGATATCATGTGAATGATTACAAGCTCTCAACAGAGAGGGAAGCTCATTGTTCAGTATCTCTATGAGACTTGTCATAATAATGGTAGTAATATCCTTGGGAGAAGGATCTAGAAGTCTGATATGTTCATGTGTATGAATGATATTGAAAAGGTGCAATCAATGAGATTGCATGATGAATTTTTATATGTGATTGTATATGCTTGAGTGAATGGATTTAATCCATTGTAAGGTTGCTTGATATGAATATTTATATTAAGACCAAATAGATATGAATGAATGATATTAAATTTGCAAGTGATACACATGTATGATGTATGAGTATATGTATACTAAAGCCACCATGTGACTTCCTGAATGACTGAAATGTAAGGAAAGAATTGCACTTGCCAAGATTGAATGAATACCATGGATGCATGGTTGAATCTATTCTGAAGAGTCATGAAAGTTTGTTTTGAATGATAGCTTGAGGGGAATGTGTTCCATTCCCTCAAGAAATGATAGTATAAATTGATGAAAGAGTAAATGAGCAGGGATGCTCCATTTCCATGGTAAAAGGAAAGTTTATTAGGCTTTTAAAGGATGGATGTGATTGGTCATGAACAATCATGAACTAACTAAATTTAAATAGATATAGAAAATACAACTATAATTTTTCCTATAGTATACACATCGTATGTTGAAGCATGTAGTAAGAACATTGTGCATGAAATCACAATGGGATAATGTGCATATGTAATTCAAATGCATCATAAGAATGAAAGTTTATATTCCTTATGGAATATTTGGTAAACAACAGAAATTATAAAGATGAAGTTGACACAAGGTTGAGGCCATCACAGATAGTGATGGATATGCAATAAGGAAGTTGCATGTTGAAGGAGTTTCCTATGGAGGAGCTGTGTAAAGACTCTATCAGGAGAACATAGTCACAACCTTAATGATTGTTGAGAAATGGGAAGTGGGATGAAAGCATATATATATATATATATATATATATATATAATAATCTTGGATTACATTCTAAAACATAATGCATGAATGGAAGACTAACAAATGAACATTGGACATTCTGATAACTAAATGGTAATGTGCAGGAAGCACAAGTTCATATTTCATTGTGAACAAAAAAAATTCTTGTTGTTGTAGCATGTTTATTTATCAAAAAATATTAAGGTGAATCTAAACAAGACTGTTCAAGGAAAAGAGCAGTGAATATATTGCATAAGCAAAGAAGGAGAAAAGGAGGAATACTTTTCTCACTTTAAAATCCGATTTTCTTCACAAAGTTATGAATCTCAAAAAAGAACAATTGTGAAAGAAAAGGAAAATAAATAAATAAGTATGTTTGAATAGTCTTGGTTAAGCCGTGTTAAGTAAAGGAAGCGAGGCCTTGGAAAATAATGCAGTTGGAATGAAGGTCCATGGTTGTGTAGAAGGAATTGGACAAGGGAAGAGTTCCTTGACTCCTTTCTTGTTGTTTATTGTATTCCTCTGGTATGAGAGACTGATTTAATGATTCAGGTAAGTGTTTTTTCATAAGGATGTTGATAATTGTATGATTAAGATACAATTGAAAATTGGATTGTGATTGCACTAGCTAACACATTAAGGAGTAATGTGGTAGAGTGCATAGAGATATGTTTGGTCATATCTGAAAATGTTTTATTGATTTAAATGCTATGATACATGCATTTTTATTTTACATGACAACTAATATATTTGTGATGTATGGCGCAGGGCCCCCAACCCTCGGGTTAAGGTCCGCGCAAGATCGCTCTTCGACTGCCCTTTGAGTCTAATTGACTCTTTGATTCCTTTTTGGGAAATCAAACACACCTACAATGGTGTCACCATAGGTCCTTATGAATTGAGCCCGCGTGCACTAACGCTAAGCACCAATTCAAATTCTCTGATCCACTATGTGATCACATCCTTAACTATTTCGGAACTTTGGATATCGCGACTTCGTGACCCCTGTTACCAAGTGTCTTGACTCTTCGACTTCCGAAACCCGAATTTCCGATTCGCCAAAATGTAGGCCTCGTTATCCTCCACACTTATATCACTTTTCGCGATTTCGGGAATCTCAGAACAAATATCCCGACCTCCTATTCCCCGAAATGTCGAAATGATGAATTTCGACATGTTTCCAGTGATGGACCCACAACAGAACTTTCCACCTTTTTGAGATTTCAGACTTCGCAATTCCATGAATCCTGATGCTAATCTTTCGGTTCTCCAACCCACGAACTCATGAATTGGTCAACGAATCTAACTTCACTTCTTGATGGATATGCCACCTATCGACCCTGTTGTCCTCTATCTCTGGATGTGAAATCTTCTGGGCCCTCAAACCTCTGAACTCCAAAATGAAAGTTAATGAGTAATCCAATGACCCTCATTGGCTTGGATATACGGCCCTATCTCTTCTGAGCTCATGCTTTGGAAAACAACCACCATAACTCCCCTTGCTCCTTTACAATATTTAACAGCTCTCGTGACTTCACAAATTCTCTATAGAGAATTTTGACCACTCGATCCTTCTCTTGAGAATTTCCACGAAATGAATGAACGTTCTTTCGCCAGAACTTGATCTCTTTGAAACAGATTTGCTCTGTCTCCCTTCAAACAGGTTTGATTTCTTCCTTTCTTTGAACAGGTTACAAACACTAACTCTCCTGAGCTTCTTTCACAATTTTGAGTCTTCAAAAAAAAAAAGAGTCTCTTGCACGCACTCCTTGCGACAACCCTTCAAATACTTCTAAGTATTTGATTTCTTCGACCCTGTGCACTCCCCTTGCAATAGTAGTCCTTCAAATCTTTTCTTGGTTGACAAGTTCTGGACTTTCAACCAATCTACGCACACCTTGCATGGCTTATGTGCTTGATTTTCACTTCTACAGAAGATGAGAACAATGGTATCCTTCCTGAGCTTTCAGAGATGAACTCTGAACTTGTTGATGCACTCCTTGCAGGAACTCTTTCTCAGATAGAGAAACAATTGAAACTCATTCCCTTACTCTCTCAGTTTTCAAATACTAAACATGAAATCATACATACATAACATAAAAGCAAATGTATAACAGAAAGAGTAAAACAACCATGAGCATAATATTCAACATGCATACACAGAAAGTATTAGAACACCATGAGTCTGAATCAAAGCTCCATATATTAATCTCAGAACGTTTATACATGGCCTCTTCTACACAACTCTCTGCTTCTTCTCCTCTATGCTCTCTGCTCAATTGATAATCTTAATCATGTTACAAATGATATAATATGAGGGTGTCTATAGTCGGTTTTCCCTCCTATGCTCTAAACTGTCTAATCTGCATTTAAATCTACCTACTTACATTAACTATGCATAAATGCCTTTACACCTTACAGATGAGGGTGGATCGCTCAAGATCTGTTTACAACATGGAAGTATGCACTCTCTTAACTATTACATTAATGTTTCAAAACATTTCAAAAAAATATGCGCTGGTGCTTTCCAGCTATCTTTCGTCTTTGCAATTGCTTGCTGCTTATGATGCTTGCGATGCTCCTGCATCAATGTATTTCATGTGTAGAAAGAAATTGGAGTTGTTGGGAAAGATAGTTATCGGTGATGGACAACCTCAAGCAGAGGATGAATATGAGAAGGTTCTTGTTGAAATTTTTTGAAGGGATTTAAAATTTGTCATAAAGCACCACCAATGAGGTAATATCAGAGAGGGTGTTGGTAGCCATAACAGGTATAAAAAAAATTATTCATGTGTGGCATAAGGTATGAATGGATTTGGTAAGAGTCCCCTCTAAAGTATTTTATTATATAAATGGTATGAAGATAATTTTGAGTGGTTGTTGTTTTCCATTGATACCCATGTAGGGTATGATTCAATAAATAAGATAGCCTGAATGATAGAGGTATAAACCTATGGAAATCAAGGATGATTTAGAATCTTTGCAAGAAAATACATGAATAAGTAGTTTGATGGGTACATTGACCAATCAAGAGTGATTGGGAATAAAAGTGATCATAGGAAGAACATTGCAATTGAAGGAATTAAGGAAATGTGTGCTTTCATAAGAGGGAAGAAAATGGATTTCCCATTAAGGAAGGAAGACCTTCCAATAATCCACCTGAATTGTAGAGGTGTTAAAGAAAATACAATTTCGGTGGCCATGAGTGTTGGCACCCTAGTTACCAATGAAGGAAGAGTTATTGAATGCATTCCTGTGAAACTTTTAGTTTCATTTATGTTGATTTGAGATCATGATCAACTGAAGAAGGAAAAACATAGTCCTCCTATAAAAATAAATATTTATAAAGGAACCATTTGGTAAAAATTTGTTTGAGTTCCAATAAACAAAGGAAAAGTTCCTAATGTAAAAAAGTAATACTAAGAAAATCAATGCAAGGGTGCATTGTGTGTAAATGTGACCAAGGAAAATCGAACATTGATTAAATTTATTCGATGCGTGATTGAATGTTAAAAGTCTTGGTATGCTAAAGTAAAGCATGAGTAAGGAATGGTATTTCCTTTTGAGTAAATAAATTGATTGTTAGTATGCACGGTTCTAAAAATGTTTGTGAGCCACTGCAAGTGTGCAACGAAAAATATGATGTGCATCAGAACTAACAATTTTTTGGCTGATTCAAGTTGAAATTGAAGGAAGAAGGGTTTTGGATATGGTGGTTTTATAATCCCATAAGGAAGACCAATTTCATGTTAATCCAAACCTATATGGGAAGGAAAATCCCATACTTGTGAATTTGTTTCCTATGTGGAACAACTATGAAAATAAAATGTGGAATTTGGAAATGTGTGGGTGACAGTTTTGTAAGAAAATTCTAAACTAGAATTGATGATAATGTCTCACAAATTTTTTGTATACATCTGATACAGATGAGACAAAAATGATCCATATAGGGAGGATAGATGAAGGATGTCAAAACTGGAAAGGATGAAAAAGACTACTAGTGTGACATGAAAACCATGTGGTAATCCATGATCTCCCTAGAATATGTTGTGTTGTGGTAACACAATCCATAGGGATTCCTCGGTAGAGCAATTCAGAAGGATGCCTCAGCTATAAGACTAGATAAAGTCTATAGAACTCTTCTTGTGTGAGAAAGCATTGGAAATTAAAGATGGATTTCTCAAGGGACTATATAGAAGCCTGAGCCTAGGCTTGGAGGGTGAGTGACCAGAATGAAGAGGAGACTTTGATAATTCTTGTAAACTATTGATTGGAATCATGCACACAACGGGTATGTCAAGGAAAAAAGTGAGCCAAGTTAACAAGACATCCATATGGATGCAAATCCATTAACTGCAAAGATAGGTATTGTGTTGGATTATGAAAATTTCCTCTTAAATTATGAACATCAATAAAAAAATTATGCACAAACTTGTGAATTAACATGCCTTTTGTTCGAAATTTTGTAGGCATACAATGAATATTGAGGATCTAGAAAAGGACTAGACCATGAGGTAAAATAAGAGGGTAATGTTGAAGCAGGTGAATGAAAAGGGCATTACAAGTGTTACTGAGAAAGAAAACTGAGGACGATGTTCCTTTGAAGGGGGAGGGGATTGTAACACCCATGATTTCCCTAGATTGTAATTAATCATTACTTATGATTACCATGCCATGGTATGTGAAAAATGTAAATGTATTATTATTTATATTTACAACAGCTAATTGTGGGGGTGAAGCCTTGAAGTGTTGGACATGATACCACTAGAGGAAAGAGTGAGTATATATGTATAGAGGGTTCATCATGCCAAGATGAACCAATCCTCTTTGCTGAGATATTTTATCTAGAGTACTAATACTCATTCGGATCCCAAGGATAAATTATTTAATGAGAAAGGGAATGGTGGTTGAACAACCAACTACCCCAATGAATGGGAGCATGAAGAAGACAGAAAATTGTCAAATCGAAGTACCATAGAGTGCAGTCTTCCTACAGACCCATATTAACCTGAGTTCATTCTGATAGAAGTAATAGGACAAGTCCAGAACCTTCTTGGTTGGGGGAAGGCATGAAAGAATATACAAATAAAAAGGAAGACAAGAAAAAAGAAAGAGGAGGTGAGAAGAAAACCATTCCCAGAAGGGGGCTTGGAAAAATATCATAGACCTCATGGAAGACTTTTGATTTGGAACATAGAACACTCGAAGCCCATACTAGAGAAAAATAGGGTCGGGGAATTGATGTTGGCTAGAAAGAAATCTAGTTGGAAAGGCATCTGATAAACCATGTGGAGGCCCTGAGCTTAGTGGGAAGAAGGGAGACTTATGTTGTTTCCAGATAAGTGTAGTTCAAAAGAACAAGGATTTCATTTTGATTGGCATAATAGCTTAGAGACTTGACCTTGGCCAAAGAAATAAGGTCAGGATATTGATGTTGAGAAGGAATCTGACAAAACTCAAAGAGGCCTAGGCTAGGCAGGGCATGAGGGAAAATATTCACTAAGATTAGTGAGAAGGAGAGTGACCTCCAAGATTTTGCAAAAGACCCAAGGAAAAGAAAGAACTCCCTGGTGGTATCATGGCTTAGCATGGGAGTGGCTAGAGTTCTAAGAGTGAATTCCATTGAGCCTATAGTTGTGTGGAAAGGAGAACACCCATAGTTAGTTTGGTAGCTCTCAATTACAATACATATAAGTATTTCACATATTCTGTGTAATTGAATTGAATTGAAATGTGTGATTTGGACGTCTATGATTATGTTAGAGATGTGCATTGCATGATTAATGGTAATAATTCTTTCTTTAATTTGTAAAATCCTTCCTTTGGGTGATTGTAGGAAGACAAGTTTGTTGCATTCCCCTTGCAAAGTTGAATATAATTATCCTAAAATATATGAAGTAAAGTTTGAATGTTACATTGGATTTTCTGCTTGTTCTCTAGAAATGGATAACTGTTAGTAATGGATTTTTAAATGAATTTGGGGCATAAGGATTTGGCCTCTGTGTTGGTTGGGAAATCCTAAAATGGATTTCCCAAGGATCATTTTTTCAAATATATATTCGGGACAAACTCTACGGGATTGCTCAGGTCTTATTGATCCCTCGAAATTACTTTTTCCCTGCTATAAATTTTGAGTTATGTGGACGAAATATGCTTCCTTCAAACCATTTAATTTTCCAGGTGACCTCAGGATTGAGTCCACATACCTAAGCAATTTTTTGTTAAATAATTAAAAGTATATTCCTCAAGGGATTTTCATAGTTCCATATGAACAGGACCCTGGGAACCCTACTCTACGCTCAAATGTAGCTAAGTTATCCAGGCTTCAAATTTTTCGAGATTCGGGGCTCTGGCATGTTATAACTTCACAACACTCTAATCCTACTCAAGGAAACCAGTTGACACACTTACCAAAGAGTTTGACTGGAAACTATTGGTTTCTTATCAATTATTATGGGATCTTCCTTATCATTAAACATTGACCAACTTTTTGGCCTCCAAGTAATGCAAGTCATCAATCCAAGAAACATTGGGATATTTCTTGACCATTGGATATAAGCTATGGTCAATTTGGATTTGAATCACTTCAGGAGTAAAATGGTGTTAGACGGCCAGAATCCCTAAATTTTAAAGTTGTGAAGTAACATGAGTCATTGATCTAAGAAACATTGGGATCTTTCTTGACTGTTGGATGTAATCTGCTATCAATTAAGTTTTGACTCACTTTGGGAGTGTTGGCATAGGGGCAGACCCAGGGTTCAACGCTTCAGTAGTGCACCAACAAAACCCTAACTACCAGCCCTTTCGGAAACACCTGTGAAGCAAATGAAGTCTCACTCGAGGTAGAGGCAGGGGGGTTGCAGGACACAAGTGTCTACAACCTAGCTGGGACATAGATCTCTGATCACAATACTTAACAGAGTACTTAGCAATTAATATTCATTAGAATTTAACACTTATTCACATCCCAGGTCAAACCCTGATTACAGAACAACACAATATTAATCAAGATCTAAGTACATCTATCCATTTAACACATAGCATCAGAGAATATCTATCATTCATTCATATACTGAACACTAAGCATCAATGGATCTACCTATAATGCATCAAGATCATTACACTAAGAAAGCAAATACATAAACAACATGAACAACATAGCACATAGCTCAACAACATAGGATATACGTGGTTCACCCCAGCATGGGGCTACGTCCATCAACTCTTCTCTTCTTTATTAGGATCTTCCAACAATCCACAAAGCCAACTCTACATAGAACATGATATTTGCGTGCACCTTGTCAGATCCTCCTTCCCCAATTTAGGTCATAGAACAAATCCTTACACAGTCTGTGCACAAAGCACTTACATCACACTTTCACTTAGCTTTGCAAGCCTTAACACATCTTCTTGCACATAGCTAACCTTAGCACTAAGCCATCGTCCTACTAGGTCTGCTTCTTACATTGCCTAGCTACTTATTTATACATTACAAAAAGGGAATAAACATGGGTAAGACCCATGGGCCAACATCCCATACCCATTACATAAACCCTAAAACCCAAAAAGCCCACAAAAAGGACAGTATCCTGTGATATTCACTTCGCATGGGCGCTTCATCTTCAACCAGCCTATCAAAGTCCCAAAAGTGGTCAAGCATGACCAGTGTTTCCTCAAAACCTAGTCAATGGCTAACAGGCCCCCAACATTAACCTATGACTCATCCTGAGTCACTCTGATCTGGGCAACTCTACCTCCAAGACCTCGAGCTTAGCTCTTTCTTCCTCGAATTGTTTCTTCACGATAGCCTCCTTCTCGGTGAACTCTTGGATGAATTGCTCGGTGACAGACCCTTCCAGGTGTTGTTCCACTGTGGCGACCATCTCTTCCAGCTGTGATCCTTGTCCCTCAAGCACTTAAAAAAGGGTGTAGGCTTCATCCTGCACCATCCAGATTCATTGTTTCACCTCCATAAATTGACTCTGGATGCCAGTGAACTTATGCTAGATTTCACGTTGGTCCTGTGATCTCTTCATCTTCTCAATGGTCGTAAGTTGCTTCAATTGTGCGTGCACTGTCGATGCCTGTTGCTTCACTTCTTGGAGTTGTGCTTCCAATTTTCTTAGTTCTGGGTCCTATGCAAGGTTCTCATAAATCTGCGCACTTCGAGCACTCAGTTGCTTGCATTCTAAAGACAACGTCTTGATTCTTTTGACTGCGGTCCTGGTAGTTTCTTCCCTCTAATCCCACACTTCTTGCATAGTTTTTGACATTGCTTCCAGTTCTAACTCTGTTACTCTTGATTGAAGCTATTGAATGGCCTCAACAAGCTTCCCCACTTGGCTCTCAGTTGTCTCCTCTTCCATCTTGTCCAAGCCCGACATAGAGTGAAGTGTGCTAGCCACTGCCTCCTTGACCATAGTATTCTCCATGGGAAGCTAGTATTTTTCTCTATGGATCTGCTCTCTGTTCCCCTCAAACTTCGCTCTCATATCATCTTTTTCTTACTATGCAACCCAAAGTTTCTCTAGGCCTTCCACCTTTTCTTGTTTCAAGGCCTTTGTGGCCCACTCTTTTTCTTCCTGGACTTGATGAAGGTGAGCCTCTATAGCATATGCTATCCTTCACAGTTGGGTGGGCTCATCCCCCAATTCTGCACCTTCTGATGATGACAGCGCAGTAGACACTACGTGGCTCAAATAGAGAGATTGTTGTACCCCCTTCATCTTTTCCTCGATTCTGTCATACATTGTCTCCTGCTTTTCTTCATTTTGCTGCAAAATATCCTCCGAAGTATCTACTACAACTATGATGATGAGGTCAATATCATCCACTGTGAGCACATTCTACCCCTGAGGCTTATTGGCTCGAGATTTCTTCTGTGATGAGGGTTTCTTAGTTGAAACTTTCCTTTTCTTCGATGTCTCAACCTTTATAAGGGGATCCTTTGACGGTGTCACTTCGCCTTTTTCCTTCTTGTCTTCTTCTGCTTCCTCTTCTTGGTTTACTTCATCATCTCCTCCCCCTCTAGGTGAATCAGACAGAGTTTTCTCCAATGCGCTATTTATCTCCTGCACTTCTTCCTTTTTCTTCTTCTTCTTGGCGTTGCTCAGTCCATCCCACTCAGTTATGGTGACCACGATACTTCTGATGAGGTCAGGGTTAGAGAGTTTTTCATATCCAACTGGTAGAAGGAATTCGGTAGACAATTCCTTGGTTATATGCTCCATATCTTCCTTAGTTAATTTATAGTATCACTGCAGATCCTCCTTGCTTTTGTCCTCACACGCAGTGATATATATGAAGTGTTGGTCTATGAGACAATTTGTGAATGGCCTAAATATATGGAGTGTATTCAGTGTCATTCAGGGGAAAGATTCAATGGCTCGCATGAGTTGTAGGTATTATGTGTGAAACACCATGTTCGACTACCATTGCTTTGCCATATCGCTTGAATACCACAAGGTGTTGAACCTTGCGGCCAATGGTTTGGATGGCTCGAATTCAGGGAATGTCACTCCCTTTGGAATCTCCCAAGCAACAAATGCAATGAGGATTACTAACCAACTAAATTGCAACTCACAACCTTGGTCATTCACTTCCCGACAGTCCTTCTCCAAATCATTGACGAGGTAGTTTGCCCAGTTCATCTACATCCCTTCAACGCGCTTTCTTGTGAGGTCGATGACAAACCCCATGGCTTGCGTTGTTCCGTTCTTCCTGACGAGCTTACCAATGATCAACTAACAAGCTAGGCACATTGGGCCATCTTGGATGGAGGCTACCTTGTAGCCACACTTCCCCTTCTCCACATCGTCATAGGTTTCCTTTATACACTGTGCCAGGGTGTGATATGAAGCCTTCCCTAGATAAAACTTTTCAGGGTCCGGTCCCTACATTCTCAATCCAGTGATCATGTGGATCATCATTGGATCCATAGTCACACACTTATATAACCATAGATAGCCTCCATGGTAGCACGACAGGAGGAGTTTAACACACACATTAACCTCCTGATGTATGCCAAAGTGGGGTATTTTCATCATGTTAAGGATGGTGGACCTCGCGATCTTCTTAATCGATGGTTGGGGAACTATATTCGGATTCTTCCCAGTCGTCTTTGTCAAGTACCTATGCGGTGTGAGCAATGCATAGTTCTTCCTATCTCCCAGGTTGAAATCGTTGATCTTAATATCGGGGATCAACCCTAGTTGTGGTCCAACTATGCATATCCCCTTCAAGAGGTACGCAGTGATGATTGTGTACTCGAAATATCTTGGGACATTGTCATGACTAACCGTGCCAGCTAGAGGTGGGATGTAGTTGGGAAATACTGATGGGATGAGCTTCACATTCGCCAAGTCATCGTGGTTCCTGCTTCTTTTCTCTGTTGCGGTTTGGGATGGCCCAGATTGGCGACCAGTCAAGAGGGATGCTTCCAATCCTCTCATCGATGAGGCCTATACTCCCACGGACAAGACCTTCTCATCCATAAGGTCTATCAAAATATCTTCTATGGATTTCTCTACTCTGCTAAGGTCACCCGACATGCATGCTCGTGATCAAATATCTCAGGTATGCGACTGGACACTCAAGGTAAGAAAAACGAATGGCGAGGTCTCAAAATCACAACACGATAGAAATCAGTTCTTCGCTAGCTCAAATATCTCAGGTTGCAAAAGTGTCCTCGGTCAGGCATTCGATGGATTAAATAAACAACATCGTAACAAACTCCTCCAACGGGAAGGAATGCCTCAATCAATATGATTCCCTCCGTTGTGGCGTGGTCCCAATGTTCCAATGGAGATCTTTCCAGAAATAACTATGTTTCTAACCATTCTGGAGTGTCATTCTAATGGTCGGGATGCTTCCAATGTTCATATAGCTTTGCCATGGAAGTGTCATTCTACATTGTTCTGTTATTTCGGCGAGGTTCAAGTTTTGCAAACCTACCTTCTGTGAAGTCTTCTCTGGAACTTCCTGCAATTTTTCTAACTTTGCTTTCTTCTTACTGAGCTTTCTGGCCTTCTTTCCTGTGATCTGAGTCACTGGGTTCCTTTGTCCATTCTTATTCTTATTTTCTTTTAGTAAAGGGACTTCGCACTATTTAGGGTATTCCAAAGGGTTCGAGTGTAGTACCTCTTCTCTTACTTCTTCTGGGGTAGGTTCTCTTCTCTCCTGCATGGATAGGTTCTTTAATCCATCTTCTGTTCTTTCAACCTTGACAACCTTCTGCTGCTTCAAATTGTCCTCTTGTTCTTCTATTAGTCACACTATTTTCTTGGCTATGAAGTCCCTTAATTCTTGTTTTTTTTGTTCTGTAGCTTCTTCCTCTACTTTCCTCTAGATCTGATATTTCTCAATCCAAGTATTTCCTAACAAAAGTGCAAAAGGAGCGTTGTTCTCAACGAACTTAATGACCTCAAATTCTTCTTTAGTCAATGCTCCATGAAAAATCATAAGTACATGAGTAAGTCTTCCATATAGGGTTATCATATTTCCTTTAAACAAGCCTATCCCTTCCAATGAAGGAACCATAGTAGGATTTCCCAACATTTCCCAAGTACTTTCTGGCATGATGTTCACTTGTGTTTCCTCATCTAGAACATAGTCTATGTCGAAGTCTCCTATTCTTGTTTCTATGCACTCCTTCTCTTTTAAGATCTCTGGTAAACTGATGTCTCTGTGATCATTCAATATTTCTTTCATCTATAATAATAGTCTCTGATTCTTTCTAGTGCTCTAGTACATCCTTAGTCTCTTGACCTTCTTCAGAGTTTTCTTGTCTCATGTTCATATTTTCAACTTTAGAAATCATTCTAGGGCAATCCAAAACCTCATGATAAGAAGATTTAAAACAAATACAAATAGGACCTCTACCAGGGAATTCCTTATCAAGATGTCTCAATCTTCTGCAATTATAACATAATGCCAATCCTCTCTTTCTCTTAAATTCTTCCCAACTTTTTCTGTACTGCGCACTGGGATCACAGTGTTGGACCTGCAACCTACAAAAATTCTTTCTAGGATCCTGCATCCACTTTTTAGTCCAAAAATTCTTTCTATGCATAGGAATAACATATCTTTCACTGTTTCTATCAAATCTATTTAGATCAAACCTTCTTTCTTCTAGTTGTGCCCTGGTTTTGAGACTAGGAACAAATCTATCAAACATGCCTAGATTCATACTTTCGAAGCACAAATTTCCACTTATGTTACCTTTATCAGACCACAAAGATTTAAGATCTTACCTCTTTTCTTAAAATCGGGCTTCTCTTCTTAGCACAGAGCTTCACAAGTCAAGTAGAATATTGTGCACTACAACAACATATCTACGGATAGATATTTATATTTTCTTCAGTTCCCAGCAATCATAGTTTCAGGTCCCGACAATAGAACCATTTGTTGGCACAGGGGTAGACCCAGGGTTCAATTCTTTAGCAGTGCACCAACAAAACCCTAACTACCGGTCCTTTCGACAACAACTACGAAGAAGATGAAGTCTCACTCGAGGTAGAGGCAGGGGGGGTTGTAGGACTCAAGTGTCTACAACCTAGCTAGGACATAGATATGTGATCACAATACTTAACATAGCACTTAGCAATGAATATTCATTAGACTTTAACCCTTATTCACATCACAGGTCAAACCTTGATTATAGAACAATGCAGTATTAATCAAAATCTAAGTACATATATCCATTTAACACATAGCATCAGAGAAGATCTAACATTCATTCATATACTGAGCACTAAGCATCAATGGATCTACCTATCATGCATCAATATCATTACATTAAGTAAGTAAATACATAAACAACATGAACAACATAGCACATAACACATCAACAAAGGATACACGTGGTTCACCCCAGTGTAGGGCTACGTCCACCAACTCTTCTCTTCTTTATTAGGCTCTTCCAATCTTCATACATGCACCAAGCCACAAAGCCAACTCTGCATAGGACAGGATATCTGGACGCACCTCACCAGATCCCCCTTCCCCAAGTTAGGTCACAGCACAAAGCCTTAGACATTATGTGCACAAATCACTTACAACACGCTTTCACTTATCTTTGCAAGA
The DNA here is from genome assembly GCA_009831015.1 of Picea engelmannii. Taxonomy (NCBI): domain Eukaryota; kingdom Viridiplantae; phylum Streptophyta; class Pinopsida; order Pinales; family Pinaceae; genus Picea; species Picea engelmannii. The sequence continues at coordinate 406,615 of ML781697.1, read as the reverse complement.
CTTAACACATCTTCTTGCACATAGCTAACCTTAGAACTAAGCCATCGACCTACTAGGTCTACTTCTTACATCGCTTAGCTACTTATTTATATATTACAAAAAGGGCCTAAACATGGGTAAGACCCATGGGCCAACATCCCATACCCATTACATAAACCCTAAAACCCAAAAATCCCACAAAAAGGGCGAGATCCCGTGATCTATGCTTTGCCTGGGCGCTCCGTCTTCGACCAGCCTGTCGAAGTCCCAAAAGTGGTCAAGCATGACCAACATTTCCTCAAAACCTGGTTAAGGGCCAACAGGGAGTAAAAAGGTGTTAAATGGCTAGAATCCCCAAATTTCAAAGTCGAGAAGTAATGTGGGTCGTAGATCTAAGGATCCTTCGGGAACCTTCTCGATTGTTAGATCGAGTATAGTGGACGGATAGAGTAAGTGGTGCCATCAATCGACAAAAAACATTCATCCCTACTTTATGAACTCTCTGGTAGGTAACCCTTCGGGGAATTATTGGGTTAAGAACTATAAGGGATGTGAAGTCGCAAAATCCCAGAGCAGAAAAATCCCGCCAACCATTAGATCATGGGGAAGAATTTGGGAGCAATATGAGTCGTTGATCTGAGGATCCATTGGGATCATTTCTCAAGTGTTTGATCTACTAGTGCATTGAAAGTGTAAACATTTCAGTGAAGTCTTACTCTGGGAAACGTAAGATACAAGGGGTAAGCATATCCCAAAGGTCGAAGGCTAGAGTATGTGGCAAGAAATTCCAGAACTTTGGAACTTCATAAGTATGGGACTCTGGAAGATTTGAGCATATAGGAGAGTGTGTTAAGTGTTTAAGTGTCGAAGTTCCCTTATTGTAGTGTAAAGTTCCAATTGGATGGGCCCGCGTACACCACATGGTGTCATGGGATTAGTCACAAGTTAGGTGTGGGACCCCCACCCCTTGTAAAATATAAACCATGTTTTAAGTGCAAATAAATCTCAACCTTCATATATTTAAGGGTAGATAGAGATCCACCATCGATCCCAGTGAGGAAAGAGACTCCAGGACTTTGGGTCTCTGGGGATGTTTTCAAATATGCACAAATGTGATGAAGGCTCGAAGGCTTGATACTTGAGAATTACTCGGGGTGATATTCCTTGTAACCCCTCTTTCTGCGGACACATCACTACCATATAATGATGAATTGGGTCATGATAGTTTCATGTTGGATGACACGAGAAAATTGATGCCATGTGGTGAAGGGGGTGGCCATTCGCCAATGATGCCCTGAAAACGTCAGAAGTCCATAAATTTCGAACCAAGACTCGGTTTTGGACAAGGTTTCAGTCATTGGAAATATCTCGATGAGCACATGATGATCATGTCCACATTTGAGGATTTGGGGCGTTGTAGGAAAGCATAGAAATTATACCCCCATCCCTTAAAAGGATACTTATGTGGTCGAGTATGTGACATTTATAGACTCCAACCTGAAGGAAGCTACAACTCTTTGAATTCTCTGGCTTCAACTAGAAGCAGGACAAAACCCCCTAGTCTCTCCATCTCCAATTGGATGTCAGATCCAGCCTAAAGGAAACTCTAACTCCTTAATTCTCCAACTCTAACTGGAAGGAGGCTACAAACCTCTTTCCTTTCCCTGTCCTACTGCCTTGAAATATAAGTGTATACCAATTGTCACTACCACAATCACTTCCATTATCACTATCATTGTCATTTCCACATCAACCATTGTCACAACAAACTATAACCTATCAACTTGTTATTGTATCCAACCTATCCAACCTGTCACTTTCACTATCACCAATACTCAACCAGATCCTCTCACATGGACCATATACCAAGGACACCTATGAACTAGATGTCCAACATCACCAACACATGCCTCTATCAATCATGTACCAAGATCACTAACATACCATCATAGGGTATTTGTCTCAACCATGTACCAAAACATCAACCTGTACGATAGAAAGAATCAACTGTGTACTACAACAAGTGCATCAACCATGCATGAACACCTAAAACAAATCATGCATCAACCATGTATTCTAAGTACCAATCATGTACCATACCATGTATCAACCACGTACATGCACATCAACACCATACCATGTCCCATACCATGTGTGAATCATGCACATCAATCATGTACATCAACACTTATACCATATACCATGAAATGTATCTCAACTATATATCATATCATGACATACACCATGTACCATAAGATATGCTAAACAAGTATACCAATGGTGAACCTCAACCAAGTACTATCACTCACAATCATGTCAGGTACCATAAGATAAGCCTCATGTATATGGAAATATCACAAAGATCTTCCTCTAACAATGAAACATAACAACCCTATAACAACCCTATACTAAGTACCAAGAATGTTTCTCAAGAATGTAACAATATCACCTCAACCATGCACCATCAAGGGCCTCCAAGACATGTATTAAGCATGTTCCATATCATCCAAGATACAAACCTCAAACAAATGCATAAATTTCATACCTTTACTCATGAAAACATGAACCATACCATCCCAAACCCTATATTAATTGTGTTGTATCATCAAACCTTGTCGCAACTCAACCATACATTATTTTTCAAACTTTTCCTCAGATATTCCTGTTGTCCTCTTGTAGTGTGTGTATGTATGCGGCCTTTCCTCATGAAGCCCATGTATGTATGTGACATATCCTTATGCATCCCACGTACAAACTCAGAAAACTAAGGTTACTAGTTTTCTGCAACTCTGAAACTTTCACTACTTTAGACCTTCGCAACTTTATAAAAATGTTGTCACATTCAACCTCATATTCACTAATAGATTTACCAAAAGATAGACCATAACACTTGTAATCTAGATATTCAATGTAAGTGTGTGTATACAAATGAGAGACTCTTTAGGTATATTTATAATTGTGATAGGTAACCTCTTTCGTTATTTTAGGGGTTTCTTGTTACAACCACTTTACCCTTTGACCAAGACTTGTAACCAACTAGGGTCTTCTTGACCACTCTTTGGGGCTTCCAACTTTACAAGGAAGTATCTCTAGAACCATGAGGAACCACATGGTGTTCCATAATTCATCGAAAATGATATGATGTTTATTATACATCTATGATAGTCTTACCTGCAATTTCACTGTCCTTCATGTCTATATTCCTTAATCAAATTTAGATCCCTTAACCACACCTCTGGGGATACATGTAGACTACATCAAATGAACCCAACTAGCTCACCATCAATCTATATCATACAAGTTTCAATTAAATTTCCAACATCTCTAGACATCTCAAAGAGTTAACAAAAATATTTAAGGGTTGACATCAATCTCCAAGATCACTCTCCAAGGGTTGACATTGATCTCCAAGATCACTCTCCAAGGGTTGACATCAATGAAAACCAACTGTCCAAAACAAATTTCCAACAATAACCCCCTTTGGCATTGATGGAAACACCAACATTGATGGCAACACTTACACATGGAAACATGCATTCTCATGCACCCTTGTGATCACCGCTCATCATCAATGTTTCTATTTCTCCCCCTTTGACATCAATGGAAAAGGGTATCTCCCCTTGGGGTTTATCACCTGCCTTCATGCCTCTACTCCTTCTCTTCATCTTTGACCAAATGGTAACACCCGTTGTTGATATTTATCCTCTTGATACTATACCTACTCTAACAAATCATGGAAAAACATCATTCCCCCTGTGGGTACGTATCCCTGTATGTATGATACCAATATTCCTTTTTGGATATTTCTCTATGATTATTTTTATTCCCTTAACTTTTTTGTAGTATGTAGATCAATGTAGGTATATCTGTATATGTTTCTTTTCCTCTCTTCTAGTGTTGTTTTTTTTTCCATTGGTGCTTCCTATCTAATTTCACTGGCATATATAAAAATCATTCAAAATTTGATTTATTTATTTACTTTTCATGTTCACTTGACCATATTGTTCAACAATGTCCTTCTAATCATATAGATTATGCTGGCAATTTTTCTTTCTCTGCTATGTTGTTCCTTTCATTTCTTTCCTTTCCATGACCAACTGATTCAAACTAATTTTGTTGATTCCAATGGTAAATATGTTGTTATGCATCTGACCCATGTTTCATGGACCTTCTAATAATCTCATGAATCCATATTTGTCCATATGTCACAAAATTTTCATGACTTTTCTACTCAATTGTGAATAATATTGACCCATCTGTCACTGTACTATACGGATGCAACTGATCATCACGTATAAACTGTATCCAATGCAATACAAACTCTACATTTCTAGAACAGCATGTACTAAAGATATCTCTATCTGAATACAATTATAAAATTCTTCCTATGCTACTACGAACTGACACTTGTGTGGGAACACTACTTTCTCAATCGATCAATCTGTCATTTTGTACTTTTGTTATCTGACTTTTCTGAATCTATCTCTTTAAATTCTTCATACTACTTGAAAGATCATTCTGTGATATATAGTATCTACTACATGGACTCCCCATTTTCAACATGCATATTTACTAGGATTCTCCAATCCAGATGGCTCAGAAAAATACCCTCTCTAATGCAGAGTAATCTTCCTCTTCATATGTAGGCTCATCGTCTTTCTGAACTTTGACTTCTTCCTTTCTTCCTATGGATAGATATTTCACTAAAATTACTAAAAGTACAGTCTCTTAAACCTATTCTTTGTTCACTTGCTCTTCTTTTCTTTATCGTACTACTACAAATCCTCTGATCTCTAGGACGTGGTATTTATTCACCTGTTCTTCTTGTTTTTCATTTCTTCTCCAAGCCTTCCTATATCTAACATATTTATTTTTCCCTGTAGATTTTTCTTCATATTATACTATTGCCAATCTTGAGAGTATGAGTTATGAGTGTCCTTCAATCATCGGATCTTCCTTTTCTTGTTCTTATTTTATTTTCCAAACCTTATTATAAATAATATCAGTATTCTTCCTCAAAGAAGTATCCATCATGCTTCTAAAATCACGAGCTATGTGTCCATAGTTATGGAACTTGTAACATTCAATGTCATGTGGGGCCACATAAACTTTTCTTGTTTAAACATTTCTTTCATAAGTCCTACAATCTGCAACCTTATGTCCAAATTTAGTACAATACACTAGTACATATTGTAAAAATTTTGAAATTTGATTTGTGGCGTTATGGAAAAAATTAGCCATACTATTGAAAAATAGAGGAAATTTTAATTTTTTTTCCATATTGCCCAATAACGTCGTTATTTCCACGTTGACGTCTCTCTTGCCACGTTGTCATCTCTCTTGCCACATTATCATCTCTCTTGCCACGTTTTCCACATAGTTGTCTCTCTTGGCACATTTGTGACATAGTCATCTCTCTTTCCACGTTTGTGAAGATAGTTGTCGTAGTTGCGACATTGTGGAAACTAGGTTTTCGCCCTCCAATGGTCACCTAGTATTTTGACCAAATCAACTTTGATTTGTTCAATGATCGTCAGAGTTGCGACGTTCTAAAATCTATAAATATGTTTCATTTTACAGATGTTGCGACAAGTTTTCTATAATAACGACACTTCAAAAAGGGTTTGCGGGTCTTCTCGGCTAGAGTACAACTATTAAAATAAATTGTACTAGGGATCTTCTTGTTTCATTTTAATTTTCTGATCGGTCCAATTTTAAAGGAAACAACTATTAAATGACATTGTACTAGGGCTAGACTACATGATGGGAAACGATGACCTGTGAATGGGGCCAACATTGAAATTTTTTCAAAATGTTTCTGTATGACATCATACATCCTTGATTCTTGAAACCATCCCATACCATCAAGGCATGTGTCTAGTCTAACCATGTCAAATTTCGATGCATACAGGCACATATTGAAGAAATTTCAACGTTGGCCCCATTCACTGCTCACTATGCGGGTTCGATGCATGACATTTTAAGAGATTTCCAGCAAAGATTCTACAGATGGAAACAACGACATTTGACAATGAGATGCCCATTATGAACGTTGTTGCAAACATGGACGATCTTAAATATTATGTGGTTGGGACATCATGCATCCTTGAGTCTTGAAACCCTCCCATGCCGTCAAGGCATGTGTCTAGTCTGACCATGTCACATTTTGATGCATACAGGCACATATTGAAAAAATTGCAATGTTGGCCCCATTCACTAGTGCTCACTATGTGGGGTTTGTACATGACATTTGTGGTGGTTGAATTGGAAGTTCCATGACATTTCAAGAGAGTTCCAACAAAGATTATACAAATGGAATCAACGAGATTTGACAAATATGAGACACCCCATTATGAATGTTGTTGCAAACATGGATGATCTCAAATATTATGTGCTCAGGATATCAAACCTCCTTGAGTCTTGAAACCCTCCCATACTGTCAAGGCATGTGTCTAGTCTAACCATGTAAAATTTGGATGCATATAGAAACATATTGAAGAAATTTCAACGTTGGCCCCATTTACTGCTCACTATGTGGGGTCGGTGCATGACATTTTTGGTGGTTGAATTGGAAGTTCCATGACATTTCAAGAGAGTTCCAACAAACATTCTATGGATGGAAACAATGACATTTGACAAATATGAGACGCCCCATTATGAACGTTGTTGCAAAAATGGACGATCTCAAAGATTATGTGGCTGGGACATCAGACATATTCCTTGAGTATTGAAACCCTCCCATACCATCAAGGCATGTGTTCTAACCATGTCGAATTTCGATGCATACATGCACAGTTTGAAGAAATTTCAACGTTGTCCCCATTCACTGCTCACTATGCGGTGTCGGTGGAAGAAATTTCACTATGATCATTCACCTTCAAGGCAGGCCCCATTCACTATGCTCACTATGAGACATCCATTATATTGAACATTGATGAAAACATGGATGATATCAAATATTATGCGGGGACATCAAACATCCTTAACTATTGAAACCCTCCCATACCTTCAACGCAACTATCTAGTTTAACCATGTCAAATTTCAATGCATACGGGCACAGATTGAAAACATTTCAACGTTTTCCCCATTCACTTCTCACTATGTGGGGTTGGTGGAAGAAATTTGTGATGGGTGTATTTGAAGTTCCATGAAAAATTTCAAGATAGTTTCGACAATGATTCTATAGAAGGGAATAATGAATGATGACAATAAGAGGTGCAACATGATGAACGTTGATGAAAATGTGGACGATCTTAAAGATTATGTGGGGACATAATACATCCTTGAGTATTTAAACCCTCCCATACCATCAATCCATGTGTCTAGTCTAACCGTGTCTAATTTCCATGCATACATGCACAGTTTGAATAAATTTCAATGCTATCCCCATTCATTGCTCACTATGCGGGGTCGGTGCAAGATGACATTTTTGGTGGGTGAATGACAACAGTAATAAAAATGATGAGCTGATGACATTTTCCTCTGAATAATTTGTGAGTGAAGATGATGAGCTTATGACATCATTCTCACCAACATATGTCCACTTAGTCGCAATGACACATATTTGATATCCTCCAACATTAAATAAATCCCCACATCAGTAGGGAGTTTAAACATCTTCAATAAGTGTGAGTCATTCATGCATTCTCCTAGGTCATGGAAATTCTCTTGTGATCATTCTCAGCATTATTCACATAATCCCCACACTATATTCCCCTTAATTACTCAATAATCCTAATTTAGAAATGACCATTGAGGGCACTGAAAAGGAAGGAGATGCTTGAGGGATTGTTGAGTAGAGAAAGGAAACATTTTCCCTTGTGTTTTGTATGGCATGGAAGAGATATTTTCTCTTATACTCAAAGATCACTCACAGACCCACTCTATATATCATCTCATCTTGTCTTCATTTCCTTCTAATTTTTTGATCAGTTGAATTTTAAAGGAAAGAACTATTAAAAGACATTGTACTGGGGCTAGAGTACATGATGGACAATAGTGACCTGTGAATGGGGCCAACATTGAATTTTTTTCAAAATGTTTCTATATGGCATGATCATACATCCTTGAGTCTTGAAACCCTCCCATACCATCAAGGCATGTGTCTAGTCTAACCATGTCAAATTTCAATGCATACATGCACATATTAAAGAAATTTCAACCTTGGCCCCGATCACTGCTCACTATGCGGGGTCGGTGCATGACATTTTTGGTGGTTGAATTGGAATTTCCATAACATTTCAAGAGAGGTCCAAAAAATATTCTACAGATGGAAACAAATACATTTGACAATGAGACACCCATTATGAATGTTGTTGCAAACATGGATGATCTCAAAGATTATGTGGTTGGGGCAGCATACATCTTTTAATCTTGAAACGCTCCCATACTGTCAAGGAATGTGTCTAGTCTAACCATGTCAAATTTCAATGCATACAAGAACATATTGAAGAAATTTCAACATTGGCCCCATTCACTAGTGCTCTCTATGAGAGGTCGGTGCATGACATTTGTGGTGGTTGAATTGGAAGTTCCATGACATTTCAAGAGAGTTCCAACAAATATTCTACGGATGGAAACATTGACATTTGAAAAATATGAGATGCCCCATTATGAACGTTGTTTCAAACATGGATGATCTCAAATATTATGTGGTTGGGACATAAAACATCCTTGAGTCTTGAAACCCTCCCATGCCATCAAGGCATGTGTCTAGTCTAACCATGTCAAATTTTGATGCATACAAGCACATATTGAAGAAATTTCAACGTTGGCCCCATTCACTAGTGATCACTATCTGGGATCGATGCATGACATTTTTGGTAGTTGAATTGGAAGTTCCATGACATTTCAAGAGAGTTCCAACAAAGATTCTATGGATGGAAACAACGACATTTGACAAATATGAGACACCCCATTATGAGCATTGTTGAAAACATGGACGATCTAAAAGATTATGTGGTTGAGACATCAGATATATTCCTTGAGTCTTGAAACCCTATGATACCGTCAAGGCATGTGTCTAGTATAACCATGTCAAATTTCAACGCATACATGCACAATTTGAAGAAATTTCAAAGTTGGCCCCATTCATTTCTCACTATGCGGGGTCAGTGGAAGAAAATTCACTATGCTCATTCACCTTCAAGGCAGGCCCCATTAACTATACTCATTGTGAGACATCCATTATATTGAACGTTGATGAAAACATGGATGATCTCAAATATTATTCAGGGACATCAAACATCCTTAAGTATCGACACCCTCTCATACCTTCAAAAAATCTATCTAGTTTAACCATGCCAAATTTCAATGCATATAGAAATAGATTGAAAAAATTTGAACGTTGGCCCCATTCATTGCTCATTGTGCGAGGTCAGTGGAAGAAATTTTTGATGGGTGTATTTGAAGTTCCATGACAAATTTCAAGATAGTTCCAACAACGATTCTATATAAAGCAATGACGAATGATGACAATGAGAGGTGTAGCATGATGAGCGTTTATGAAAATGTGGACGATCTCAAAGATTATGTGGGGACATAATACATCCTTGATTTTTGAAACCCTCCCATACCATCAAGCCATGTGTCGAGTCTAACCATGTCGAATTTTGACACATACATGCACAGTTTGAAGAAATTTCAACATTGTCCCCATTCACTGCTCACTATGCGGGGTTGGTGCAAGATGATATTTTTAGTGGGTGAATGACAGTAGTAATAAAAATGATGAGTTGATGACATCATCCTCTGAAGAATCTGTGAATGAATATGATGAGTTGATGACATCGTTCTCACCAACATATGTCCACTTAGTCACAATGACACATCTTTGATATCCTCCAACATTAAAGAAATCCCCACATCAGCAGGGAGTTTAAACATTTTCAATAAGTGTGATTCATTCATGCATTCTCCTAGCTCATGAAAATTCTCTTGTGATCATTCTCATCATTATTCACATAACCCCCGACACTATATTCCCCTTAGTTACTCAATAATCCAAATTTAGAAATGACCAAAACCAATGCAACAATGATAGAATAACAAACCTTGGAAAAGATATAGATGGTTGTAGATAAGCATAAAGGCAAGGAAAATTAGAAAACCTTTAACCCCATGACCATGAAATAGTTTCTTATTAATTATTAAAGAGCTAAGGAAATACTCCACTAGGTTTCCCATAAAGAAATCAATGGATTGGACTATTTCTGCCTACTTGAGGGCACTGAAAAGGAAGGAGATTCTTGAGGGATTGTTGAGTAGAGAAAGGAAACATTTTCCCTTGTGTTGTGTATGGCATGGAAGAGATATTTTCCCTTATACTCAAAGATCACTCACAGACCCACTCAACTACACTTGTTTTCTTTTGTTCTCAATGTTCTTGTTAATTCTTATAGCTGAGATCACTACTATTATGAGTATCTGAATTCCTATTGTATTTGTTTAGGTTATTCTTCATTACTACTATTGTTTAATAAGAAAATGTTCCCATTGAAAGTCTTCTCTTTGAAAATTGGCTTTCTTTAGTTTTAGGCATTGATGGTAGTTCTCCAGATGAGAAGCAACCTCTGGATGATCCTTTGCAGTAGGAGGCTCCACCACCTGGCATGATACCACCACCTTATATGACTCAAGTATCCTATTTGTTTCTTTCCAATGGCTTTCATGTGGTGTTTACATGTACTAGGCAACAAGACCGACAATAAAGTAAATATTAGGACGGATGCAATTCAAATGCCAAAAGGCTACCAAATAATCGATGTTACAAAGTGGCATCAACCTCAATCACACAAAACAAATATTAGTGCACCGATGTTTATGTTGTTAAAACCCTCAAAGAGGGAAACAATTCATGGTCCCATCAACATGGCAATGCGAACCAACATTTTAATGCAAAAAGAAAATAGATTGCATGGACATCTTTCAACAATTGATTGTTTGCAAATGACCCTCCATGATCTTTAAATAAATATAATGGACCAATCAGGTGTCGATTCATGGATAAATTGTTATTGATATCGAGGAGAAGAAGAACTGTCATATCAATTTATGTCTAGAACAAAAGCATGACTATCAGAATAGTTAGTTACAAAAGAACACTAAAGAAACACAATTTACCTAAAAACACATTATACCAATTTTATCATAACCAACTCTCAAGCGTTTAAATATCCTAATACGAGCACTCATTTTCATGAATTTAGAATTTATATTTTAGACTCCATCTTATTATAATTCTTTTAGACTTCAAAAAATGACATGAAATTGACAACACAAATAGTGCATTTCCTAACATCAAAGACTATTTAACTATATTGACATTTGCATTTCAATTTTCTTTTATTCGTATCAATGCTTAATGGGTCCAAGTTTAACATGGATCTATGCCAATGGAGAATATTAAAAATTATTTAAATGTGATAATATAATAGAAATATACATCAATAAAGAGATATATGTCGACTCGAGATCGAAGTATTG
>ML781697.1:383614-395101 GCA_009831015.1 Picea engelmannii | reverse complement strand
GGTCCAAGTTTAACATGGATCTATGCCAATGGAGAATATTAAAAATTATTTAAATGTGATAATATAATAGAAATATACATCAATAAAGAGATATATGTCGACTCGAGATCGAAGTATTGACATCAACTATATTTTTTTAATTTATTTATGATGTTATACATATATACACAAACACAATGTTGATCATCACCCCACCCCCTTTCTATGAAATGTGTCTCTCAACACAATGGTGAATCAAGCTTTTGAAGTCCCAAGTCATGATGAGAATCTTAGAGCCGAATGAACATCAAGATATGCTTGAGCCCTCATCATCCCGATGCAAAATAAGGAAGAGAATGATATTTTATAATTGTAGAAGTTGTTCCAATATTCCACAAGATAGCCATATTCAATTGTTGTTATTCATGTTATTATTCACACGTACATATGTCACACAAAGGAGGTAGGGGAAGGTTAAGCCAACAATCATAATCACCCTCCAACCAGACAACTATTATGTTAGTAGGGGGGAACTACCTCTTTGCATGCACCTTCTGACATAAGGATCATGTTATATTGAGGCTTATATGATGTCGTGGACCAGTCCTCGCAACCAATGTGTGATAGGAGGAAATGTAATTTTATAACTACATAAACTATTCCAAAAATCCACAAGATATATGTATCTAATTCTATGATTCATGTAATTATTATTCTTATTGTCATTCACATAAGACACTTACATAGCTCATATAAAAAGGAAGAATAAAGTCGAGCAAACAAACATAATTATCCTAGAATCAATCAGCCATAAAGGTAGTAGGCCACAACTATCTTTATAAACACCTTCAACTAAAATTGAAAAAACAATTCATTAAAAAATGTACTTGCCATGAAAATCCAAGTCCTCTTATTCTACCACTTTGCAAAAGTTTGAAGTTCAATCCCCAAGATGATAACATATTTATGATAATGACCACTTTAATCTTATTAATCATTACGATTTTTCCACTATGTTAACATGAAAAAGATAAAAAGCCTTAAAGGGTTCATATGAAAAGATCATGAATTAAAAAAAAAAAAAAATCAAATTAAATCAAACGACAGTTAGTTTGGCTAGCATTTCAAAGCTCTCAATTTTTCATGGGAAAAAGGCAGGCTTCTTATCCTTTATTTTAATTTTCCCTACCACTCCAACTAGGATACTCTCAAGGTGTCCATAGGGTCATGTGCTCTCCTTTCTCTATTGGTTCTATTTCGTGGTTTCTATGCAAAGAAGCAACAAGTTATGTTTCATGGTTTCTATGTAGAGAAACAACAACACACATCTCAGGTGGGTTTAGGGTCATGTGCCTCGAAGGAAAGCGATGTAAATCCCCTGAATCAACATCAATTTTCATAAACAAATGATCAAGGAACAACATTTTCTTCAAACCCTCCCTAGAACTGTCGAGGACTTCAATTATTTTCCGGATTGCTTTTCCATAGGTAGTATTTCACCCAGGAAATCTTTGCACAGGAACGAGTTAAATATGAAAAATTTCACAATAAATTTGTTTTGGAACTTTGAAATCTGATAATTAGTGGACAGTTTACGTTATTCTCTCAGTGTAATCAAAGGGTTTGTCTATATAGCCCTTTGTGGGAATCGAACATAAGTATTTAATTAGGGTTTTGATGTGAAAGGCGTCCATTTTTTGAGGATTTTGCAGGGCAAGAAACGGACAGAAATGGATCCTACATAAAAGAAAAGAAGGATGGAAGAGTCCAAAAATTTATCGTTCAAGACATTCAGTGGCACCATGAGTGGTTTCGTTGGGGGGGTGTCTGGGAAGTTGTGGTGGCCAGTTGGTATGATGTGCTCATAGCACGTTCCTTCACCGTTTTTTGTGTTGTCTAGCTCACCACCTGCGAAGGTTTCAGCACTGACGACCTTGCAGTCATCTCAACCCATTGCAGGTTTTTATTTATTTTTTCCTCTTCTTAGTTCCTAAATGAATGCAAAACTTCCTAAATGAATGCAAAACCTCTGTGATAACTCAAATATGTAATGTAACCACCTCCCTCCTAGATCTTTATTTGCCAATTCCTTGCATCATGGATAAAGTAGCATAGACCCTTCTAATCCCTGGTTTGGTATGGACCTCTAAGAGGTTTTATATCTTGAAATCCAATATTTAGATGTGTTATATATTGAAATAGAATATTTAGTGGAACATCATTTGTGTGAATTCTAGATAGGCATCCTTGAGCTTCGCAATCTAGAGGTTCATATCAAAGAGGTCTTAAATGGGTCTATGTTAAAGTTTATATTCAATGCACCCAATGCATCGTAATGCTCATGGATCCCCACAACCACCCACACACCACCCCTGGGCTGCAGAGCACCTCTCTTTTCTTGGTGCCATAACAGATGCAGGCTTCACCCACACACCAACCCTAGGCTACAGAGCACGTTTCTTCTCTTGGTTCCATAAGAGATGCAGACTTCACCATGAGTTGTTCAGTACCTGCACAAGCTTGTTTGAATGGTCTTGGAGGTGCTTCCTTTAAACTCCAAAATACACCAGGAACCACCAGCAAATGGCTTTAACAAGGGAGATGACATTCAAAGGATGAACCACTACTCTCAAGTGCTTTCTGTCAGTTAATATGTCATGATGGGGTTATTCTTTTGACAAACTCTTCCAGTACTTGCACCTGTATCCAACAACTTTTCATAATGTTTGGAAAAATCTCATCCCACTCTTGAGCACTTAAGTGAGAGAGATTGTTGATACTTTCTAGTCCCAATCAGTCCATAAGGAGAAAACATATTACAAGTGATATTTGAACATGGGTGAGAAGGATAACGACATCCCCTCTTTAACCATCCCAAGCTAAACCTAATTGACACCTGGCTCCAACCACTTATTTATGCTTTTGAGAAAATTGAACCTTGGTGGAAGGCCTCACATGCCACCTTCTTCACTGTTTTCCCACAGCTCCATTGGCAATGTAGTCAATTTTCACCATATAATTATTTATCTTCTGAAAACAATGGGCACCAATATATAATCTTATTCTCTCTCACATGTGTGTATCTTTTATTAGTCTCAAAGGTATTTTGAAGGGAATCTTGGTTTCAAACATTGCGAGAAGTTGTCTTTCAATGAGCACCTTGAACTAAAGCAATACCCATCTATCAAATTTCAATCCACAGGCTTGTCTTTCTCAGAGAAAGGATTCATTCAGTGCAACTTGTAGTAGCTTCAGTCTTCAAAATCCTTGAAAATTAGAATAACACGAAACTTGTGGATTCTTTTTACGTGGAACCAGGTGCTTTTATTTGAAATAAAAGGAACGATCTTTGTGATTGTATGGGGTAAAGGAAAAAAATTTACGTCACAGTCTTAGCTGGTATACTATATTTGGCATATAAAACCACTTTGTGGACACAAACTCTTACTCCTTGAGTTTTGGCCTCATGAAATAGTAGTTGTAGTAGTAGGAGTCACATTAATGTGGAATGAAATCGTCAACAAGTGATATGCCATTGCCAACTTTCCTTTAAGAGGGTATGTCAAAGACAAAAACCACAAAAAATGGTGATCCAGAAATTACACAAGCACCTAGAAATGTTAGTACTGGAGTGAGATGTTAGTACTAGAGTGAAGGAGGATGCTCTCACTTCAGCCCAGGGACTTGTCCCCCAAACCAGCTTCAATTTTGGAAAAGATTTTGCTGCATATAGTACTTCATAAACCACCCATGTCTCATTGTATCTTGGGCATGGTCCTGCCAATCTAGATTGTTTGAAGTGCAATTTCTTTGAGCACATTTTTATCCAACATAATGTCCTCAAAATATGTGTATTTTTTGGTCAACTTGTTTATGCACATAGCTGGTCCATTGCTTTTGTTCTGTATGCAATCATTTCTCCATTTTAAATGAACAAAATCAAGGGAATTGGAATGGATATTTCAGTTGAAGGGTCACAATAGAGACGAGAGGTAGTTGATTCAAACCATCAGTCCAGATAAATCATAAAAGGGATTTTCCTTCTTATGCATCTAGATTTGAAGATCAACTGCCCTGCATTCTAATGTCAGGTCAGGTAAGAAACCTATAACTATTTCTTTGAATGGATTACTTGTGATTATAATTATGAATTATGAACCCTTTTTTTATAGACCTAGAGTTGGCAAATGCAAATTTGATTTTGATCATACATTACATGTGTACACTCCTGTTATTAGATATCCATGTTAAGATTTAAGAATATTGGATGTTCTTCTTAATCAACCATGCACTAACAACATTTTTTTATACAACAAATACAATATCAGTACAAGAAACACAAGATTATTATCTGGTAAATTTGGACATGAAAAAATATTAAATTACAATTGAACTTCTAGAACACAATTTTTATTTTTATTTTTAACTAAAACGGATAATTTTTATTGAAGATCAACCATAATTACAAGTGAGCAGCTTCCCGCTTAATCTGGATACACCATTTCATTCTTACATAGATATAAGAAGTGGGATATCCGTAGCTACGAGATAGGGATCCATAAGGGGGTTTCATCATTTTTCCTGAGAACTCCTGAAGGCATTTGACATCCCATATTCTCCTTTACATCTTCTTACTTGTTCGATCCACAGAGGATGTGGAAGAAGCGAGGGGAAGAGAAGTCTTGTAGCACTTGACGAAGTATTTGTACAACCTTGTTGATTATTGGATTTTTGAATTGTTCATTCGTATTTAAAGTCTTAATCAGGATTTATGAATCTCCAAATATTTGTATTTCTTTAATGCCATTTTCTCACGCTATCTGACAAGCTTTTAGCAGCACAAGAATTTCAGCCCGATTATTTGTTTTCTTACCAAGACCCCAACTGAAGCTATCTTTTTGGGTTCCATCTGAGGAGTAAATCACTCCACCTGCTCCTGCTTTCCATGGATTTCCCTTGGAGGCTCCATCGAAAAAGATTGAGTTTATGTTTTGCCTCCTCCACCAATCTTGAAAAACAACATCTTTGTCTCACAAATGCCAACTTAAAGTTTTGGTAGGGAAGGCAGTGGTTTGAGTTATGTCTCGGAAGGTGAAGGTTCCAGTCCATTTCTTTTCTTCATGGAGAAGAGTAATTTATTTCATGGCGAAGTGATTTGTCATTGTTTTGAGGAGAAGAGATTTTACTTTCACTACCACCATTGAGAGGGGAGATGACATGTTGTTGAAGATATGATCGTTTCTAGACAACCATAGTTTCCAGCAAATATTTTTGGGGATGGACTTCAAAATTCTTCTCCATATTGGACTTCTTTGAGTGTCTTGAGGGTATCGCGCCTTCCATGAGGAAAATAATTCAACCGCTAAGATCTATGTCAGGGCTATGGCATTGAGGCCTTCAAGGGAAATTTTCCATACTTCTTGCACGAAAGGATAGTCTACGAATAAATGGTCCACCATTTCATGTGCTTGGTAACACATGGGGCATCTATGAGGTCATATGAAGCCTATCTTCGCCATATTTTCTCCTATTAATATTTTCGTATGCATTAAAACCCAGGTAAAGAAGTTTACTTTGGGGAGGTCGAGGGGGTCCCAGACCTGCTTCCAGAGGGTCGTTGTCCCTTTCGAAGCTTATGGGGGATGCAGAGCGTTGTAACCTTGAGCTACTGTGTAGAATCCGGATTTTCCCCATCCCCATGTATCCCTTGATCGAAGATGTACAGGTGCACAGTCCATCAACATTGCCAGGAGAAGGGATTTTTGCAAATGCAATTGGTTTGGGACATCTGATAGATCCCAACTTTTACATCTTCCTGAATCATCCCACGTAGAGATGTCTATGATTTTAATGATGCCTCACTGAGATAGACACACTCGAATTTCTTTGAGGTCGTTTGACTCGAAGAGGGGGGCGTTTCCCATAATGATGTCTTTCCACATCTTTGTTTTTTTTCCATTGCCTGGGGTTTGAAAAAAACTCTTATGGAAGGGTTGTAAACTGCACCTGTAGAGATTCTAGATCAAGGTTCCTTTGGGGATGTTCGTTGCCGGAGGTTTCTCATAGAGGTTCCATAGAGATATTCTTTTTTAAGAGGTTTCTTACTGGATGTATGTGGTTTGCATATAGATTCCTGATGATTTTGCCTCCCAGTGCTATGTTTTCAAGCTTTGAGTCTCTTACCTGTAGGCCACCTTCAGCATAGGGGCATTTGATAGTTTCCCAATTGACCAAGTGGTATTTCTTTTGGTTGCCTTTACCTCCATGCCAGAGGAAGTCTCTGATTATCTTTGTGATCTGGATCATGATCGTCTTCGATGCCAGGAAAAAGGAGGCCTGATAGATTGGCAGGGAGGACAGGACTAATTTTATGAGGGTGAGTTTACCCAAGCTGATATTTTAGCTTTGAATTTGCTTATAATTTCTTACCACGGAGCAGATTTGTTGGGACCCAAGGTTAAAGGGAGTCCTAGATAATTTATTTTTTCCCAAGTAGCATAGCCCAGAAACCCCAGGTGAAGGGATATTCTTTGAATTGTTTACTGTTCTATTTTCTAGCCATACACTGCACTTTTCCTTTTGTTGATGAGCGCACCAGAGATGCTGCAGAAGTTTTGGAGAATCTCGTTGAAGTTTTTTGCGATTTTTACTGAGGCTCCCCCCAACATGAGGGAGTCATCTGAAAGAGAGCATGATTGATTGGGTCAATTCCCTTCATTTTCCTAATGCCTGGGATGGATCTAGTCCTCCTTTCAACAGTCAACTTCCTGCTTAGAGTATCAGCCATCAAGATATACAGGAAGGGGGAAAGAGGGAAGCCTTGCATTAATCCCCTCGAGGCCTGAAAATAGTTTGTCGATCTACCATTTACTAGAGGTTCTAGCCATGGATTTCTAGTGCTTGCTTTTATCAAGTTAATGAAGTCAGGGAAAAACCCAAAAGAAAGGAGAAATTTGTAGAAGAATGAGAGATTTACCCTGTCAAAATCATTTTCCATGTCGAGCTTGATCAACATCCCTTTTTCCTTTTGTTGGTGACTAGAGTGTATGGTTGCTTGGACTTGAATTACATTGTCTAGAATATGTAGCACTTTGACAAATCCACCTTGCATGGGGGAAATGAGATTCTCTAGCAGGGGCTTGATTTTGTATTCCAAAAGCTTGGACAAAATTTTATAAGAAGTGTTGCAAAGAGAGATAGGCCTGAATCTTTCAAAGGAGCATGGATTAACTTCTTTGGGGATTAATGAAAGGAAGGTGAAGTTAGTGCTACCTCCTACTTTAGCTCTTTGGTGAAAATCTTTAACCATCCTCAGCAGATCCATCTTTATTATGTCCCAACAAGGTGTATAAAAATGTATTGTGAATTTGTCAGTTCCTGGGGCTTTATCAGTCTCCATGGACCAGATGACATTGTAGATTTATTATTTAGAAAATGGTTTAATGAGGGCTTAATTGTCATTCCTGCTAACTAGAGAGGGAACGTGTGAGAGGAAATCTATAATAACCTCATCATTGCAAGAGCCTTCTTCCTTATAAAGTCTCTTGAAGTGAGTTTATGTTGCAATCTTGAGCTGATCAAACCCTTTGTGGATCAATCCATTTGTTGAGGCTATTTCGGAGATGTGGTTTTGGGAGAGACAAGTTTTGAACTGTTGATGGAAGAAACTAGTGTTTCAATATCCAACTTTAAGCCACAGGATTTGAGATTTAAGCCTCCAATACTCTTCTTCAAGGTGGAAGGAATGAAAATTTTTTCTTTGAGCAGCTTGTTCTTTCTCTAAATCTGATTTGAAGATATCTTTGATCTCCAATTCAACTTGCAGATATGATAACTATTGAACATCCTCATGTCTATGACTAAGAGGAGTTTTCATGGGCTTTTTAACCCAGGCTTTGAGTGCATGTTTTGTTGTTTTTAATTTCTTCTCCCATACAAATCTTGGAGACCCGACAATAGAAGTGGACTATGCTGAGTGTTCATTTTCAAGAAATCACTTCTTTTCGATCCAAAGAGGGTTGAACCAGAAAGGGATTGGACCCATATTTTCTTCTTCCAGGATCAAGAGGATGTGTTTGTGATCGAAATTCAGTTTTGCAAGGATCTTGGAAGATACTATCCTCCTTTCATGTAGAAGCATGCTCTAGTTTAATAATTTGTCCAAGCGAGCTGAGATGTGATCTATCCCAATTCTATTGTATGTCCAGGTATAGAGTCCTTTCGATGGATTGAAGTCAAGGAGGTCCCACTGATGAACTAGCTCCTCTACGAAGGGGAGCATTTGGTCCATGTTGTTGTTGCCTCCTCTCTTTTCTTTTGGTTCGAATACAAGATTCAGATCTCTAGTTAGAATGATGTTTGAAGGAGAGAAAATATCTAAAAAGTTTGCTAGCGATTTCCAACAATCTTTCTTCTCAGAGTACTTAAAAGGAACATAAATATTGAAGAGTGAGAGGGAAATCTTACTTGGGAGATGTCGGAGTTCAGTGAAAATCCAGTGCTGAGTCTCGAAGGAGATTTCTAAATGGAATTTGTCTTTCGCCCACAAGGTTGCAAGGCCACCTGAAGAGCCCCTTGCGTTGATGGATTTCCTTGCATATTTCTTCCATTTTTGATTTTTGATTTCTAGTAGGGTATCCCCTTCAATTTTTGTCTCTTAGATAAAGAGGATGTTGGGAGGGTCAATTTTCAAAAGGTCTTTAATTGATTCAGCCTTAGAGGGATTCCCCAAGCCTCTGCAATTCCAAGAGACTATACACATTATTTACTAGAGTGGGGAGGACCTCCCTTGGGGGACCTTGTTCTGGTATTCCTTCTGATAGACAATTCAATGGTGGGTTGGATTCCTTGCATTTTTTTCCTCTCGACTTCTTCTTCTCTTGCTTCTTTATAGGATTTTCTCCCTGCTCTTTTTGAGGGTCTCTCCAAAGACTCGTCCTCCGAGGATCTAGAGATTTCCAGTGGTTTATTTTTTATTATATCTGCATAGGAAGGGGAGGAGGAGGTTCCAGTTGGGAGGCTAGAAATGATCTCAACATTATTGATTCTTGTTGTGGGAGAGAGGATCTGTTGTTCAAGTTCCTCGATCATTGGGTCCGAGATTTCTGGGGAGTTGCTAAGGATTTCGAAGGGATTTTTGGAAGCCTCTAGCATTGGGGGGGATGAGCTCCCTTCCCCTAGGATTTCCCTGCCAAGGAGGTGCCAGATCCCTTTGATGTCCCTTTCCCTTTGGATCTATTATTGTGTTTTGACGGGGCTGCTTTCTGGACCTATGTCCCTTGGTCTCATTTTAATATTTACACCTCCTCCTCGGCTTTCTTTTTGCAATGTCAAATGAAGTGACCATAGCCGTGGAAATACCTGCATTTAAATGGAAGTTGTTCATAGTCCAGTTCTTGAATGTAAGACCAGTCTTCCACCTTTAGTTGAATGGATTCTGGGAGCCCCACCTTGAGATCGACTTCCATGCATATTCTTTCACAGGAGTATTGTTCCTTTCTGTCTGCTTTGTCTATGTATTTCCTGAGGGTGTTTCCAATGTATTCTAGAGACTTCGAATTCCATCAATGCAGGGGTAAATGAGGAAGACACACCTAGATCGGAATAGCCGAGGGCACATCTTGCATTGGATCGAAATCTGGGGACCATTTTTTCAGATATAGACCTTGAGGGGCCATTAAATACGGTATGTTCCTGAAGATGAAGTTTTTGTCTTTTGGATTGTCAAAAACAAAGACGTAGGATCCCCTGCCAACCAGATGGATTTTGATTCCTTCTTTTACTAGGGTGCTCCAGTTCCTCTGCACCCATGCGTCCACTAATTTGGGGGAAGGCCATAAGCTCATGAACTGCCCAATGATCCCCCTCTCAGCCAAGGTTAGAGAATATCTATAGGTTTCTTCAACTGGTAGGTCGATTGAAGGGATGTTGTCCAATTTTTTAACAAATTTCTATTGTGAATCTGAGGTAGGTTGTTTGTTTCATGCAACGACCATCTTCCTAAAAGCTTCTATATCGAGAGGGAGAGGGGGTGGGGGAGCCTCGGGACCCCCTCTTGGGGCCATGGCGAGAGGGCAGGAGAAAGGGAGGCGCACCAGTGGGCACGTAAACATATTTCTATGATGAAATGAATAGAGTTTATAGTGCAACTTATCTCTTCTAAGTCCATAAACTTTAAAACCCCTTTTGGAGTGGCTCCTAGATGCAAGCGATGGTGCAGAAAGAATACAGATTTTGGATGAGAATTCATAAACAAGGATCCATGGTTTAAAACTTTAGCCTTTTGAAGGTCCTGAATTACTCAATCTCTGCACCACCAAGTTGAGTAACATATTCCACAAAACGTTTCAATCATGTCTTATTGGATGTTTCAGTACCAGATGTTGTGGGGCTGGTAGCCAGATGAGTACCTAATGTGGGGGAAACAATCTGTTTGCACAATTGTGGTTGTAGTTTTGTCTGGTGTGATCCCACATCTGTAGTTGAAACTGTTGGTGTCTAATAGATTGTTTGTACAAATTCAAAAGAGAAAGAACCATTGAAAATTGAAGTCAATCTCATAAGTCCCCAAAATTAGTAAAACCAATGACAACATCAACTAGATAAAATTAGCATAATGGAGTATGGGAAGGTAGCTTTAGCATTAGAATTAGGGTAGGCATTAAGTTACCATTTTCAGAGAGAATCATAGTTGGATTTCTGTAGTGTTCTTTTATGTATGTGACGGCCTTGTATAAACCCCAAGGCACAATGTAAATCCAAGAGGAGTTTGCCTGGAAGTTCATAAAAAAAAATCATGTTTAGAACAACCTGCTCTGCAGGACATACCGACCATAGAGAAGTTACATTAAATACAATAACCAATGGCCTAAAAACAGTCTGAAATATGAAAAGTTCCAACAGATTCTGGCCAACTTCCGTGGTTGTCAAAAATACGAGTGTCTGTGTAATAGACTCATTTTAAAAATGTCATATTCCTAAGAAACAGCATAAAGAACATTCTATAAATCGTGTCCTTGTAATTGCAATTTGAGAGTGTACTATAAAATCCCATGTTAGAATAAGAAACATTCAACAACATTTAGGATGCACTGTGAGTACAAGAATAGAATGCAAATGTCTTGATTTTGCCTATTGTGAGTACAAGAATAGAATGCAAATGCCTTGATTTTTCATAGAACATAGAATTTGGGTAAGGGATTCCTTATTTTGTATTGGGATCATAAGTAGAAATTTTGATCAGGTAATGACTGATTGAGCAGAAGACGGAGTCTATCTCAAGTAGCCCAGCTAAAACCTGACAACTACTAGCATCTTAAAATCAATGAAAGAATTCGATGCAACTTGAGATTGGATAAGGATGTTAATAGTGAATGAGAAGGGAAGAGATCTTACCTTTGGTCCAATCGGCACTCAATTGCGAGCATCTGCCATGTTTTTCAATCAAGGAGTAAGTACAAGAAGAATTCAAACAAAAATTGGTTGTTTATGGCAGTGTGTATATCACAA
>ML781697.1:364581-383194 GCA_009831015.1 Picea engelmannii | reverse complement strand
CATCAGTGGCCAGTTCATGTTGTTAACATTAAAATGCAAATTTTTGCTACCTTGTAGCAGGTCTGACTTGATACTTTTCTCTATAAATCTTTACAGCAGTAGAATGTGAAAGAAACAAATTGTGTGCAACAATGTAGGGTTCTTTCGTAGAATTTCTCGTTGTATGGTTCCCAAATGGAGAAAATCACCTTCCATGAGAAAAAATTCCATTTTCATAACCAAGAGCAGCAACAACCCGTGGCTCATTGAATGTCATCCAGTATTTCACCCTGTCACCAAAGTTTTTGAAGCAGAACTCTGAAAATTTTGCATATTCATCTCTATGCAACAGAAAATGATATGTATGTCATTACTACTACCATGAAAAGTATTGGAGGTTGGAAATTATGAGATGGGTTTTGAATTACATGCTTTATAGAAAAGAAGATGAAATCTAGGTAAGTGGTAACTTACACAACTTTGGAATTTAGCAACCCTCCATAGGTTGTTTCAAGTCCTTGTGGTAAATCATAATGATAAAGATTTTCATAGGGTGTGACACCTAAAAATGAAATGAAATTTTGGCAACAACGGCTAAAAAAGGCCATAGGGTAACAAGGAGAGAACTTTTATATAAAATTCATAAGAACAATAAGGCCATAGTCACAAAAAAACACTTTGAATTGGAAGAATTAGAACAATAAGAAACATATGCAACGTTTTGTATTATAGGACTTAAATGGATATAAACCATATTAACCACAGAGGAATGCACCACTCTACACCACATAATCCAGGGTTTTAGTAATGAATGTGAACAGGCCATACCGATCAGTAGTCATCTAACTGGCCATACCCATAAGTATTGTAAATCATAGTTATAAAGAATTGTGTAGGGCGTGATATCTAAAAACGAAGTTAAATTTTAGTAATACAAGATAGTGAAGACCAAAGGGTAACAATGTAAAATTCATAAGAACAAGAAGGTTTTAGTCACAGATAACATTTTGAATTTGCAGAAATTGCAACACTGAGAAACACATGCAATGTTTTATATTATACACAACTTAAATGGAAATAGACCATAATTGCATGAATGCACCACTCTACACCACAGAGTGCAAGGTTTTATGATGCAGGGGTGCGCCACCCAGGCACCTCCGCTCCCACAGGACCTTCTTCTTCTCGGCCCGAAGAACTCGAAGGTTCTTCTATCTCCCTATTGGGAAATCTGCACCCACAACAATCTTCCTCCGAGGTCTCCTCTTTGCTACCGGGGGGTCAGCTAAATCTCGCTATCTCACAAGTTCGTCACTCAAAGCCTCCAACTTTTCCTTTCAAATCTTGGGATACCCAAGCTGGCGATACGGGTATAGCTCCTTCCTCATGCAACCATGGGCTAGGCTTAAATGTTAGCACCTCTTGCAACCTCGCAACTTCATGACCTCGCGACCTCGCAACCCTCGCGACCTCGTCGGTTGAACCGTCGAGTTTTCACCCTCCTAGTCCGCGAGTCCCCAAGATGCGCAGTCCCACCTTATACTCTGCCACACGTCCACACAAACCTCGTCTCCTTGTCACTTCACAACTCAACTTCCACACAAGTCTCGACTCCTCGGCACTTTGCGACTCGCGACTCCTTTATGCCAACTGTATTCCACTCGCACTCTGCTATGGCCCACACTGCTCCAGTTGCTGAGATATCGCTATCTCGCAACCTCGCGATCCCCGTGGCCAAACTCTCAGACCTTTTCTTGCGAGGTCCCAAGACACGACCCCTCGCGCATATCCAACGGTCCCCCTGTGCTTCAAATCCAACGGTTGTCCTTCTCTCGCTACCTCGCGACCTCGCGACCTGAAGTACCCAATGTTTGGATTCTCAACCTGCGAACTCCCGAGTTCACAAGATCCCTCGATCTCTCACCACCTGTCCTCCTCATATGGACGGCTATGATCTTCTCGCTCCTTCATCACCTCGTGTCCTCGTGCCTCGTGACTTTGCACATGCAATACTTGGGCCTTTACCCTGCGAACTCCCGAGTTCGCGAGATCACCGATCTCTGCCACCTGTCCTCCTCAGATGGACGACTCTCAACCTTCTCGCCACTTTGCCACTTCATGATTTGGAGTACCCAATACTTGGGTTTTCAACCTGTAAACTCCCGAGTTCACGAGATCACCGATCTCTGCCACCTGTCCTCCTCAGATGGATGGCTCTCAGCCTTCTCACCACTTCGCCACTTCGTGACTTGGAGTACCCAATACTTGGGTTTTCAACCTGCGACTCTTGAATCGATGGCTCTGCCTTTCCTAAGCTTCAAACCCTTTGAAATCTTCTCGCCATAACCTCCTTCCACCTCTGCAAGATCTAACGATCCTTGGAACCTCGCAAAATCTCTTCAGAAGATTTCAACCGTCCGATCTCCCTTGTGTAATCCATGAAATGAAAGAAGTATCTCCTCCCAAGATTCTTTCACCGCTTCACCAACTTGCGATGTTTCTCCCCAATTTCAAGTCACACTTGTCTACGCTGAATCTTCAGCGACTCAGAGGTCTATCCCTCCTGAGCTTTGCTAAATTACTTCAACCTCAACGAGGGTCTTTGCACGCACTCCTTGCGGAAAGCCTGCGAATACTTCAGCTGTTCAAGTTTCTTTGACTCTGCGTGTGTCCTAGCAGCAGTCCTTCAACACTTCTTGCTCAGTTTCAGGACTGAGACTTTCCTTCACCTGCACACTCCTTACTCTGCTTCAACAACCCACTTTCACTTCTAAGTGTTTCGAGAACAAGAGTTCAACTCTCTGAGCCTTCTGTCAACGCACTCCTTACGGACGACTACAACTGCACTCCTTGTAGGAATCCTTGCTCAAAAGAGAAACAATTGTAACTCACCTCACTTCCTCTTAGATTTTTAGTCTCGACACACGAAATCATACGCACAACATAATAACAAACGCATAACAGAAAGTGGTATTCATAAGTAGAGCATTCAACACACATACACAGAGAATAACACAACAGCCATGAATCTGAATCAACTTCTTCTATTAATTCAAGATCTGTACATGGGTGTTCTTCTTCTACAACTCTCTGCTATTCTCCTATGCTCTAGACTCTTCTTTCTCCTGTTGCTAATTAATTGTTACAATGATACAAATGAGGGTTTCTATATTCGGTTTTCCCTCTTCCTTCTAGAACTATCTAATCTAAGAATTCAATTCTATCTACCTGCAACTACTACTATAAATTCCTCTAGCTATCTCAGATGAGAGCGTATGGCTCGAGATCTGATTACATTTTTACCAAGGTACCTAAATTAAATGACCTCATTTATATTTAGCACATCAACTTCAAGGGAAAATTTAAAAATTCAAAAACTTGCAACATCTTCCAGCTGTCTTCTGCTTCCACGTTGGTTTTGCTTGTCATGAGGAATGCTCCTGCATCATACTCCCTCTCTTGAAAATTTGCATGGGATCCTATCCATGAGCTCCTGCATGGTATGACCATGCTTCATAATTTCTGCTTCAGTCTCCCAGCTGGCATCTTCAACTATATGTCCCTTCCACTTAACCAAATATTCAAAATATTCTTTCCTCCTGGTTTTCTTACCCACTCTTTTATTCAATATCTACTGCATCTGTGGCTTCTCTGCAACTGGCATCTGCTTCTACCACTAGACCTCTGTTTGATCATGACCTTCTTCTCCTACTTCATTAGATTTATATGGATATAAATATGAAACATTAAATATCGGAGATATTCCAATGCCCTCTGGTAACTCGATTTCATAAGCATTCTGTCCCATTTTCCTCAAGACCTTACATGGCCCAATTTTCTTCATCTTCAGCTTGTTGTATGTTCCTCTTGGGAACCTTTCCTTCCTCAAATGTGCCAAAACCAGATCATCAACTTCAAACTGAAGTTGTCTCCGATGCTGATCTACTCTGCGCTTGTACTCCTGACTTGACTTCAATAGTCGCTCCTTCACCTGGCTATGAATTTCCTTCATTGCTACAGTGAATTCTCCTGCACTAGCGCTGCTAGTATCAGTTTGTTCTAAATCCCTCGGTTCAGAAACTCCTCTTGGCTGCATTCCATATACAATCTGAAATGGACTTTTTCCTGTGCTCCCGTTCACTGAATCATTGTAAGCAAACTCTGCTTGCGGTAATATGTTATCCCAGCTGCTATGGTATTCTGTCACCAAGCTTCTCAACAAGTCTCCCAGACTTCTGTTGACCACCTTTGTCTACCCATATGTCTGAGGATGATAAGCAGAACTAAACATCAGATTAGTTCCCAGCTTCTTCCACAATGTTCTCCAGAAATGGCCTATGAATTTTGTGTCTCTGTCTGAAACTATTCTTTTCGGCAATCCATGAAGTCAAACAATCTCTTTGAAAAACAAATTTGCGATGTGAGTCGCATCACTGGTCTTCTGGCATGGAATGAAATGCGCCATCTTAGAAAAACTATCAACTACCACAAAGATTGAATCAACACCTCTTTGTGTCCTTGGCAATCCCAATACGAAGTCCATGCTAATCTCATCCCATAGCTTCTCAGGTATGGGAAATGGTTGATAAAAACCCGCATTATGTTTCCTTCCCTTTGAATGATGGAAAATCCTGCATCTGTCTACAAACTTCTTGACTTCTGACCACATCCCTGGCCAAAAGTTTGACTCACTCATCTTTGCAAATGTCTTATCATGGCCAAAATGTCCTGCTAATCCACCATTGTGCTTCTCTTTCAACAAGTTCTCCCTCATGGAGCAAATTGGAATACACAATTGATTGCCCTTGAACAAAAATCCATCCTAGATCGCATACTCTATCCACTGACTTATGTCTCTGAGAACTGGATTCTCAGCTACTTCGTAAGCTTCCTTAAAGTCTGAATCATCTGCATACATGTCCTTAAGATCATCAAAGCCTAACATCCTGACTTTGAATTCCTGCATCAATAAACTTTTCCTGCTCAAAGCATCAACAACTTTGCTAGCAGTACCAAAAATATGTTTTATCACAAAAGTGAAATTTTGCATGTATTCAACCCATTTAACATGCCTCTGATTCAATTTTTCCTATTGAGTCACAAATTGTAATGCATGGTTATCACTATATAAAATAAATTCCTTTGGAATCAAATAGTGCCTCCATTTCTTCAATGCTTGTATGATGGCATAGAACTCTTTATCATACATGGAATATTTTTCTTTTGCCTCATTCATCTTCTCACTGAAATATGCAATCGGCCTGTCTTCCTGACTCAAGACCGCTCCTATGGCAAACCCGCTTGCATCACATTTCACCTGAAATGTCTTTTGAAAATCTGGCAACACCAAAATTGGTTGCTTTGTAATCTTTCATTTCAACAAATTGA
This sequence comes from Picea engelmannii, assembly GCA_009831015.1. NCBI lineage: Eukaryota > Viridiplantae > Streptophyta > Pinopsida > Pinales > Pinaceae > Picea > Picea engelmannii. Next base: position 377,827 of record ML781697.1, on the reverse strand, counting down.
AACTTTTCACAGCCTCTTATGTCCAGTGAAAAGATTTATGTCTTTTCTTCCCTATGTCCATCATTGTTGCACTAATTCCACTGAAATTTCTAATGAACTTTCGGTAGAAACTAGCCAAACCATGAAAACTCCTCACCTCAAATATGTTCCTTGGTGATGGCCAATTTTTGATCACCTCCACTTTATCTGGATCCATCCTCAACTCATTTTCATATATAAAAAACCCCAAATAAATGAGTTATGTCTTCATAAACGAGGATTTCTTCATATGTATCAGCAGCTTCTCTTGCTGTAATATCTTCATCACAATAGCCAAATGCTTCAAATGTTCAGCCTTTGTCTTGCTGAAAACCAATATGTCATCCAGATACACAATGACAAATTTTCCAATGAATTCCTTCAGGACTTCATTCATCAACCTCATAAAGGTACTTGGTGCATTCGTCAAGCCAAACAGCATGACAATCCATTCATACAAACCTTCATTTGTCTTGAATGTTGCTTTCCATTCGTCACCTTCTCTCATACGAATCTGATGATATCCAGTCTTCAAATCTATCTTTGAAAAAAAATTTGCCCCACTTAAGCAATCCATCAGATCATCCATCCTTGGCAATGGGAATCTATACCTGATAGTTATCTTGTTGATGGCTCTTGAATCAGTGCACATCCTCCAGCCTCTGTCTTTCTTCGGACCGAGTACTGTTGGAACACCACATGAACTCAAGCTCTCCCTAACCAAACCTTTGTCCAACAACTCCTAGACCTGTCTTTTAACCTCCTCATTCTCCTGTGGTGTCAATCTGTACGCGGCTTTATTTGGAAAACTAGCTCCTGGTATGAGGTCTATGTGATGACTCACACTCCTCATCGGTGGCAATGAATGAGGTAATTCATCCACCACAATATCAACGAACTCTTCCAGCAGTTCCTGAACTTCTTCTGGCAAATCATCCACTCTTGTTCTAGTCAGAACAATTTTCGGTTTTCTGACCACAAAGAATTGTGGATCCTCCTTCTTCTTAACTTCTGTAAGAAGTTCCTTCCCACTCATGAAAAGTACTCTGTCGCTTACTTCCGTCTTCACCTCTTTATCTTCAATTGGACACAACATATGAGTTCTCCCATTCCTTCCCAGGGTATAGGTGTTCATCCTCCCATCATGAATTACATTTCTATCATACTGCCATGGTCTACCCAACAATAAATGACAGACATCCATAGGAATAACATCACATAAAATTTTATCGTTATATCCTCCTATATTAATGTCAACTAAGCACTGTTTAGTGAAATTTACTTGATGTCCCTTCTGTAGCCATGAAACTTTATATGGATTCGGGTGATTAGTTGTCTCCAGCTCCAGCTTTGCTACCATCTCGGTTGAAACGAGATTGTCCGTGCTTCCATTGTCCATGATAACCTTGCATACTCTATCCTTGGTTTTGCAAGTAGTCCTAAAAAGACTGTTCCTCTTTGTTGGATTATCCATCTCCTTCTCTGGCGTCAAAATAAATTTCCACATCACTAGCGATCTTCCACCTTCAGCGTACTCTGTCTCAACATCTCGCCTCTGTGCCTCGGCGATGTGAGTCTCTCCAATTTCTTTCTTTTTCTCTGGACACTCAACTGACCTGTGCCCACTCTTCCCACACCTGAATCATGTAATTACTCCACCTCTTCCTCTTCCTCTACCTCTGGTATGAGGAAACCTATCATTATCAACATATCCTCCTCTTTGTTCAATTTGTTGTCCTCGCTGCTCAATATATGGTCTTCTCTGTGAGGTTCCACCTCTTTCAACCTTTCCCTGAGGTTTCTTCCAATCCTCCTTGATCTTCTGGTATTTATCTTGGGCAACTGCTTTGCCTCTGGGCTAACTCCTGCCTCTGCCTCTCTAATTTTGTTTACGGATCAGCTTCTCCTCAGCTTTCAGAGCCAATTGATAAGCATCCTCCACCGTTCAGATGGTTTCCATATTTAATTCATCCTGAATTTCATACCTCAGACCATTCATATACCTGGCCACCTTTTCGTCATTTCTTTCACGATGACCTGCTCTGATATTTAACCTGTAAAATTCCTCGGTATACTCTTTTACTGTCATCAGTTTCTATCTCAGGTTCTACATCCTCCTGAACAGAGAAATTTGATAATCCCTGGGAATAAATTTTGCCTTCATCTTTGCAATCATCATGTCCCAGCTCTTTATCTTCTGCTTGCCTTGGCAACGCCTGTCAGCTTGCAGTTCATCCCACCACAAGGCTGCATGTCCTTTTAATTTTGTGACGGAATGTCTGACCTTCTTATCATCTTCGATATCTTCATAATCAAAATAAGTGTCAAGAGCTCTAATCCACTCTAGCAGCCTTCTGCATCCAGACTCCCTTCATAAGCTGGAATGTCCATTTTTGTTTTCGAACTCATCCGAGCAATAGCCTTAATTAAATGCTCATTGGCTACATCTACTACTGGGATTTCTTCTTCTTCATGTCCAGCATTATCTTCGTTCTTGGATTCACTGATATCTCCTGCATTAGCTCTTCTCCTTTCTCTTATCTCCATGTCCTCCATTCTAGCACGAAGATTTCGCATTCCTCTTTCCATGTCTGGATTTCTACCTCTTTCTCTGGACATTTCCATTTCCTCCTCTGGATCGGGTGATTGTCTACCTCTTCTCCTTGGCGGCATGGTGAATTCTCCTTTTCCTCTGCTACAGAAAGCAAAGAAAATTTTCTATGCTCTGGTACCACTTGACGTGTGTATCAGAGTGCTCTCTTATCTCCTCCTACCTCTCTTGCCTGAAATATACAGACAAGTAATAGGCTCTGATACCACTTGACGCAGAGGCACACCACCCAGGCGCCTCCGCTCCCACACGACCTTCTTCTTCTCAGTCCGAAGAACTCGAAGGTTCTTCTATCTCCCTATTGGGAAATCTGCACCCATAGCAATCTTCCTCTGAGGTCTCCTCTTTGCTACCGGGGGGTCAGCTAAATCTCACTATCTCGCGAGTTCGTCACTCAAAGCCTCCAACTTTTCCTTTCAAATATTGCGATACCCAAGCTGGCGATACGAGTATAGCTCCTTCCTCATGCAACCGTGGGCTAGGCTTAAATGTTAGCACCTCTTGCAACCTCGCAACTTCGCGACCTCGCAACCCTCGCGACCTCGCTGGTTGAACCGTCGAGTTTTCACCCTCCTAGTCCGCAAGTCCCTGAGATGTGCGGTCCCACCTTATACTATGCCACACGTCCACACGAACCTCGGCTCCTCGGCACTTCACAACTCAATGTCCACACGAGTCTCGGCTCCTCGGCACTTCGTGACTCGCAAATCCTTTGTGCCAACTGTATTCCACTCGCACTCTACTATGGCCCACACTGCTCCAGCTGTCGGGATATCGCTATCTTGTAACCTCATGATCCCCCTGGCCAAACTCTCGGACTTTTTCTTGCGAGGTCCCAAGACACGACCCCTCGCACAGATCCAACGGTCCCCCTGTATTCCGGATCCAACGGTTGTCCTTCTCTCGCTACCTCGCGACCTCGCGACCTGAAGTACCCAATGTTTGGATTCTCAACCTGCGAACTCCTGATTTCGTGAAATCCCTCGATCTCTCGCCACCTGTCCTCCTCAGATGGATGGCTATGATCTTCTCGCTCCTACGTTGCCTGGCGTCCTCATGCCTCGCGACTTTATACACCCAATACTTGGGCCTTTACCCTGCGAACTCCCAAGTTCACAAGATCACCGATCTTTGCCACCTGTCCTCCTTAGATGGATGGCTCTCAGCCTTCTCGCCACTTCGCCACTTCGTGACTTGGAGTACCCAATACTTGGGTTTTCAACCTACGAACTCCCAAGTTCGCGAGATCACCGATCTCTGCCACCTGTCCTCCTTAGATGGATGGCTCTCAGCCTTCTCGCCACTTCGCCACTTCGTGACTTGGAGTACCCAATACTTGGGTTTTCAACCTGCAAACTCCCAAGTTCGCAAGATCAACGATCTCTGCCACCTGTCCTCCTTATATGGACGACTCTCAGCCTTCTCGCCACTTCGCCACTTCATGACTTGGAGTACCCAATACTTGGGTTTTCAACCTGCGACTCTTGAATCGATGGCTCTACCTTTCCTGAGCTTCAAACCCTTCAGAATCTTCTCGACGTAACCTCCTTGCACCTCTGCAAGATCTGACGATCCTTGAAACCTCGCGAAATCTCTTTAGAAGATTTCGACCGTCCGATCTCCCTTGTGTAATCCATGAAATGAAAGAAGTATCTCCTCCTGAGATTCTTTCGCTGCTTCGCCAACCTGTGACATTTCTCCCCGATTTCAAGTCACACTTGTCTACGCTGAATCTTCAGCGAATCAGAGGTCTATCCCTCCTGAGCTTTGCTAAATTACTTCAACCTCAACGAGGATCTTTGCACGCACTCCTTGTGGCAAGCCTGCGAATACTTCAACTGTTCTAGTTTCTTTGACTCTGCATATGTCGTAGCAGCAGTCCTTCAGCACTTCTTGCTCAGTTTCACAACTGAGACTTTCCTTCACTTGCGCACTCCTTACTCGGCTTCAACAACCTACTTTCACTTCTGAGTGTTTCGAGAACAAGAGTTTAACTATCTGAACCTTCTGTCAATGCACTCCTTGCTGACGACTCCAACTGCACTCCTTGCAGGAATCCTTTCTCAAAAGAGAAACAATTGTAACTCACCTCACTTCCTCTCAGATTTTCAGTCTCGACACATGAAATCATACACATAACATAATAACAAATGCATAACAGGAAGTGGTATTCATAAGTAGAGCATTCAACACACATACATAGAGAATAACACAACAACCATGAATGTGAATCAACTTCTTCTATTAATTCAAGATCTATACATGGGTGTTCTTCTTCTACAACTCTCTGCTATTCTCCTATGCTCTAGACTCTTCTTGCTCCTGTTGCTAATTAATTGTTACAATGATACAAATGAGGGTATCTATATTCGGTTTTCCCTCTTCCTTCTAGAACTATCTAATCTAAGAATTCAATTCTATCTACTTGCAACTACTACTATAAATGCCTCTGTCTATCTTAGATGAGAGCGTATGGCTCGAGGTCTGATTACATTTTTACCAAGGTGCCTAAATTAAATGACCTCATTTATATTTAGCGCATCAACTTCAAGGGAAAATTTAAAAATTCAAAAACTTGCGCTGGACGTCTTCCAGCTGTCTTCTGCTTCCACGTTGGTTTTGCTTGTTGTGAGGGATGCTCTTGCATCATTTTAGCCATGAATGGGGATAGTAAAGGAGTTTTTGCTGACATTAAATGATGTGAGGTTTACAGCAGAGCCAAGTTGGGGGACATTTCCTCGAAAGTTATTGCTTGAAACATTGAAAGAACGAATTAAATTAAGCGCTTGTGCAACTGGATAAATGACCAAAAGATTATTGAAACTTAAATCCAACACTTCAAGATATTGTAAAAGAAATAGCCTACCTGTAACTTCACCAGTAAGAAAATTGAATGAAAGATTGATCTCTCTGAGGTGATCCAATAGACCTAATGAGTCATAAAGAGTTCCCCTAAGCCTTTTTCTTGGCAACCATAGTTTTGTGACGCAAAGCTGTGACAAATATAATGATTCACACATCACTCCCTCCTAAGTGCAACAACTCATGTTGGCCTCCCAATTCAGAGGACTCAAACTGCTAACAACTTGCTTGAAGTTGATCAATGCCTGCACATCACTCTGGTTGCATTTTTGAATATCGCTTATCCCCTCAATGCCCACAGGTGAGGGACTAGAGGAAAATGATTGGCAACAACAAATGCAGAGGCCACACAATGATGTTGCCAACCACCAAAACAAGATAGAGACCATCCTATGAGTGTTGTTCTTCCCAGCAAGAGGAGGACTAATTGCATAAAAATATTTTCACCCAATTGAAGTACTTGTAACAGAACTTATTGTAAACCACAACAGAGAGTTCGCATCCCACCATGAAGAAATTAAGACAGGGGAACAAAATCAAATTCACCGCAAGCTTCCTCAGGTCTGAGTTCAGCTGACCAAGAAATCTCAAGAAACATGTTTGAACTTGAATACATCCCCTCTTTAACCACCCAAGCTAAACCCAATTGACACCTGGCTACAACCACTTATTTATGCTTCTAAGAAAATTGAACCTTGGTAGAAGGAATCACAAGCCACTTTCTTCATTGTTGTCCCATAGCTCCATTGGAAATGTAGTCATTTTGCACCATATAATTCTTTATCCTCTTAAAACAAGGGACACCAATATATAATATTATTCTCTCTCACATGTGTGTATCTTTTATTAGTCTCAAAGGTATTTTGAAGGGAATCATGGTTTCAAACATTGCGAGAAGTTGTCCTTCAACGAGCACCTTGAACTTAAGAAATACCCGTCTGTCAAATTTCAATCCACAGGTTTGGCTTTCTCGAAGAAAGGATTCATTCAGTGCTTTCCCCATGCACCACCGTTTCTATAGATCTTATGTAATATTTTCTTGAATTTGGATGTTATTGGAAATCTTGGACATATTCATCTATGTTTGTTTCTTGTTCCTGAGTTTCTAATCTGATTTTACAGATTGTCAAATGCATGGAATAGTACCCCAATAAAAATGACACAAACAGATTCCAGATACTATAAGAAGAAGCAGTGATGGCGATGTTGTTGCTTCTATGGGTGACCCTGACTATTTTGTTGTTCAAGGTTTGCATATTATGTGTATTTAAAACCACATCTACTCTGGGATGCGAATAATTTTCTTCTACCGGTCAATCAAAATCGATCATAGATTCACAACAATGATTTTTATTGTTGTTGTGATGATACTTGTCTGCAATTTCTGCAGCCTTGAGTAGGTTGATAAATAAGTGTTGTGGCATGCATCCTCTATGAAACCTCCAAAGGTATTCTACATCTAATCTAGGTGAAATTATTTTCCATTCTCAATTGCTACTGAGAATCTTAGACTTCATTCATGATTAGCACAAATAATACTCTTCTTGGGGACACATTTATTCTTTTCTCTGTGAATAACTACTTGGCATAGGTGGGTATTCTTTAATTTCTTATACAACTTGTTTTCTTTATATTGGTTTGATGTCATAATGGGGTCGATAATTTCAATCTTTTGGTTGGGTATGTTTATTTACTATACCGATCTCTAGTTTTCATTTTTAAGTTCTTAAATTCCATATCATATAGATTGTTTTGTATCTCAAACTTAACATATTTCTTGGATTCCAAAATAAAAGTCGTCATTTCAATGCTTGTTGCTATTGTGTTTTTGTTGTTAAACTGCACCAAACTCTATAGAGTATTGAAATATAGGATGTTTTGGACATAGCCTTTTATGCACCTTCCAAGATACATTGAGAATGTAGGTACCTTACACAAGTGCAATGCTATGTTTTATCCCTTTGCCTCGTTAATTCAAAATCTAAAATTGGGAAATTGTGAATTGAGGCTCACATCATCAATATATTCTTGATAATGATGTTGTTGTTGAAAACCATGAAGCTGTAGTGCTCTCAAACTTATTTCTTTTGATTAGGACATCCCATAGTATCTACACGAGACTCTGCCTCTATTTGATCTCTTTTTCTATAGTGAATGCTTATACAGCCATAACCATTGTCTGAAATACAGCTTTGATAGCTCATATTTGACATTTTGATTTCATAGTCTTTTCACTACGTTGATGAGTAATGTTCTTTGTAAATGCCCATTTTAATGAAATTTATATTGATGATCAAATATCTCTTTGGAACAATTTTGTGGTGAGAAATTTCATTTTCCTTGAATTGATATCTGTTTACATTTTTTGTTTTTATAGATTGATATATGTTGTGACAATATAAATTCTCTTATTGATCTATGAATAAGGTTGTTTGTTCTAACACTAGCAAATGAATCTTTATACAGGTCAACTGTGTTGGATTTCAACATATGAGTTGATTCACGACTGGTTGGGATACTGACATGCCCCATCAGATATTGTATTATACGAATTTGTACAATAGTCGAGTGGGACTTTATAATGTCATATGCCATGGAATTCATATTTTAATAATACCTCACAGGCTTTCTAGTATTTTTATGAAACAGGGTTTTTCTTGTATCCAATGACACTTAGCTTATGGGCCTTCTGTGATCACTTGTGGCGGTTGCAGGGTTGTGATTTTTTTGGGAAAATAGTATCATTTGCAATGTGTCTAGTTAGATTTTTTTCTCTATTCTTACATGTACATGGTATCAACAAAGAAATCACATTTGTTTAGTCATTGCTAATAAATTGTGCAGGGATGATCTTTTAATGCATTCTTAGTCCCTACCTTCCACCACGAGGAAAAAAACTTCCCCTCATTTCTACTTTCATCCAAAATCCAGGTGCAGGAATTTATTGTAACATGTCTATTTAAAAATGTTCTTATTGTATTTTAAGCTGATATTTATTTAGTTGCAATTACCTAAACTGTTCTAATCTGTATTCTGACTTGTTTATTGTTCCATGTAATTGTTTTTTTTTTAACAAAAACTGTAGAAGAATTGTATTAATAGGCTGAGCCAAAGCTAACAGAATCAAACCAGTCTACAATCAAGGCATATAGCCGAATAATTTGGAGTATTTTGACATAAATTTCAATTTTTCTCACCCTCTCCGAACCTTGTCTATGATCATCTAGATTGTATACATCCTTACAAAACTTCCCTAGGCACCAAAATATCTTAAAATACATTAGCTATCTATTGGGCCAGAGACTTGAGCAATAACGAGTTAAGGGATGGGGAGTTCCCCCTTTACTCCATTTGTTTCAAATTCACCTTTCCTTATTCTCGATCCGTCTTAGCCCAACGATCGACAAGGGGGTTGAGATCTCTCTTGATATGGAAGATATTAATTTCTCCAAATCTTTCAGCAATAGTCCTGATTCATTGAAGGATGCCATTTAAAAGGTTTTTCTCCATTGTTTGTTTTTTGAGAATTGCTTTAACTATCAACATAGAATCACCAAAGATTGAAATATGAGAAATGGTATGCTCTTTTACTATTCTTATCCCCACATATAGAGCATATGGTTTGGCTATATTATTTTTTGCGGTTCCAAGACCCCAGGTAAAGGTAGCCAACTTGTTTCCAACAGGGTCAATGAGATCCCACCTGCACCAACTGGTCCAGGATTACCACAAGAGGCCCCATCGAAAAAGAGAAGATGCTCCATGTGTGCTTTCATCCACAATTTAAATTCTTCCACTATTTTCCTTATAGGCCACTGAGGAGTTGAAGATGGTTTACTAGCCAAGGAGAGGGAGGGAGTCTTCAAGAATAAATTTACCTTTTTCATAATGTTCCAGGCCTTGATCTTGATGTAGCGATCAATGTTGCATATGTTCGGTGCATAAGGAAATCACTTTGACCGCGCACTGTCTAGGAATAATGGTTTCCTCTTGAAAGATTTTTTATTCTGGGCCAACCATATTTCCTAGTGGATATATTTGGGCATTGCTATCCAAAGTTTATTTAGACCTGGTTTGTTCCTTAGGTTTCCACAATAATTCTTCCCCCAATTTTGAAAAAATTCCTTATAAGAGAGTGCCTAGGTTGTGAGGATAAATAGATTGCCTAGCACGAAATTCCACTTAGTTGTAGCGTAGGGACATTGGGAGAGCAGGTGGGGGATTGTTTCTTCATATTGATAGAAGAGGGCACATCATGAGGGCCCGATGATGCTCCTCTTTTTCATATTTTCCACTGTAAGAATACGCCCATGGACTAATAGCCAGATAAAATAATTTATTCTGGGTATGTTGTTGAACAACCTAGGACTAGCCAATGACATTGAAGAGAACTTGGGTCTTCTGGAAATATTCATATGCAACAAGATACTGCTATGGGGCATTATTGTTACTGGCTCTCTTTCTAGTTCCTTTAGTTATGGCCTCATCTGGCTCATCTTGAATGATAGAATCAATGCTCTTCCATGTTGGGTGATGTTGCTTGCACTATGCCTTGGTGCAAATAGTTAAACATGGTTCAATACAGTTGTCCTTGTCACCAATATGTAAATTTTCCCACAAAGTAGAGGCACAATTATTGGCATCTTGAAGGGCTTTGTTCGACTTATTGCTACAGTATATACAAAAGTTTTTAGTGGTTTTCTTAGCTAGAGCTCCATAAATCTGTCACTTTTCCTACCAATGGGTCCTCTTGTAGCTTGTTTTATTGTGATTTATTGTATTAAGCCTTGCACATGAGCTTCTGGATAAGATGGAGAAGAGAAAGGGTACTTTATTTTTTATTGAAGCGATTAGCACTATTTTAGCTATGTACCTTCTTTCAATTCTCATAGAAATTTTCTTTTCTTTTCTTTAGAAAGCCATCATATCTCCAAGCTATTTGTTGTGGAAATGAAGAGAAAAATAACTCACCCTTTGCAAGAAGAATGAACAAAGAGGGAGCCCAAATATTTTGGAAAATTGATAGAGAAGACCAAGATTTGTAAACAATAATAAGAAGTTGTTTATGAATGACAACTTTCTAAGGAAATAAGCAAGGAAGATTGCTTGTATGTAGACAATGGAATTTTTTTTACAAATAGTTATAAAAATAAGTTTGCAAAGAAGGCAAAGTGGCTCATAGAGGAAATATTAGGTGAGCTTCGTCAATAATCAAATGATGTTACCAAGAAAAGAAATATGTGTAATTTTTACTATAACTTGCTCAAAAGAATGTAGCATTTGGAGTCTTCTTTTCTAGGTGATACTAAGCTTGATCTATCTAGTTTTAGTATAGGATTGGCATTGGTATAACAACCTAAGTATGCCTCCTATGCTTCCCATAACAAACCGTCCTCTGCTATAGGCCACCATTAAGTCTGCTAAGAAATCTAGTTGACAATTAAATGTTTAAAAATAGTGGCATGATGGAAAGGGATGTTGAACAATAAGAATGAGACTATTTTTTCTATTTTCTTTGTTAAAGAGAAAAGGCCCAAGGATAGGTGTGTATTTCTAGATCAAAAGGAGCACTTTGAAGTTCCTAATAAATTAGCACACACAACAAGCACTAAAATACTTCAGTATTCTTATGAGTAATCATCTTGAGATATTTCTTAACCATTCAGGTCAAAATTACAAATCCCAATAGAATTACCTCCAGCGTTCCTAAAACATTTGAAATGAATCTTTTCAATTAAGGATAACTCTTTTTCACATTTTATTACAAAACCTATTTCCCTCAATTTTACTACTCATCAATCATAGGTCATTGCAAAGAGAACCCATCACTGATATCTCCCACGTGATTCCTATGAGCATACTATAACATGCACAAGAAACAAAGTAAATAGATTTTAGAACTAACAGTAAGCATATATTGACCTTAAGATACCCAAATGCGGAAATAGGGTGCACACTTCAAAAACACCACCTTCAAAATTTGAGGAAACAGGAAAACAGGAGTATTATTATATTATATAATCTATAATGAGTTCAAAACTTCAAACATAGAAAAACTATAAACATCTCTTTTTCATATAGAGAAAAAGTGTAGATATTATTATTTTGAGAAAAAAATCCCCCCCCCCCCTTCCGAAAAATATATTACAACAAATGAAAGAATATAAATATAACAGTATAGGTTACATTTTAGCATGAGATGAGAGGAAGTACATAAATTTTTTGGCCTCCTCTCATTTTAGTATTTCAAACTCTAGTAAGGATTTAAGACATGGAATCCTTATTGTAATGACAAAAATAATAAACTAGTAGGTCTCCTCTATAAGGGATCCCACTGTAGAACCAGAGGTAAAGATAAGCACACTAAACTATTTTGCTTCTTCTGCAGTTTTAATCACACTATAACCAACCCATGTTACATTCTTATCCATCCTTGCACCAAGCCCAACATTCATGTATTCCCCAAAGTATAAGGTTCTCAATGTGAATTCCCCTGACCATTCCAACCAACCAGCAGGATGAATGAGGTCATCTAAAAAGGACTCCAAAGAGCCTAACCAAATACAATATCAATATTAGTTGGTGGAGCCCAATATTGATATTGTATTTTTTTTTTTGAATACTTACAACACAGTCGCTATTGCAACATTTTGGAGTGTCACTCCCATAGTAACCATGTCGGAGTTGATACCTATCAATGTCACTCTTTCCACCTCCAAGACGTCACTTTTTCCACCTCCAAGACGTTGCTCTTGCCACCTCCAAGAGTGTCTCTCCCATAGCAACCACGTCGGAGCTGATACCTCTTAACGTTTCTCTTTCCATGTCCAAGATGTCCGTCTTGCCACCTCCAAGACGTCACTCTTGCCACATCGAAGATGTCTCGCTTGCCACCTCCAAGATGTCACTCTTGCAACCTCCAATATGTCAGTCTGGCCACGTCCAATATGTCGCTCTTGCCACGTCAAGGACGTCTCTCTTACCACCTCCAAGACATTGCTCTTTCCATGTCCAAGACGTTTCTCTTGCCACACCCAAGACGTCAGTCTTTCCATGTCCAAGACGTCGGTCTTTCCACATTAAGGACATCGATATTTCCACATCCAAGACATTGGTCTTGCCACCTTCAAGACGTCGGTTACAGACCAAGAAACCCAAGAAACCCTCCAAGGGTTGACATCTGTTATCACTCCAAGAAACCCTTTGTGGTTGCAGACCAAAGGTGCTTGGTAACTTAAAGAACGAATGTTTTTTGTATTTTGTAGATGTGGATCAATGGGACAACTCAATATAGGTTATAGCATTCAAACATGAAAATGATAAACAAATAGACAGTGCTCTCAAAGATTGATTAATCAGCAGGCAGCTTTAAAGTGGGTGGAGAATAAATTGTAACTAAACCAGTGCACAGCAGGGTCTAAGAGACAATCAAAGAATTATTATCGGGCTATGAGCTAAACAATGGGATGAAAGCCATTCAAAGCTTGACAACACAGATAATAATGCAGAAGAAGGATGGAAAACTGATAATCAAAATCGAAAGGAACCTGTGATCTGTATTAACATATAAGTCTGAGTACAATAGCTAATCTTCTATCCAAAATTGAACCCCTTATCAAACTGAGTTCCTAGGCTTTATAGCCTTTACAAACAGTTTTCAGATCTTGAAAACATGGATCAAATCATCTAAAAATAGCAAGTCAAAATTCAGTTGCCAAATATGTGGGATAATCCCCAAGAATGAGGTCAATCCCA